>CM031607.1:88403824-88459024 GCA_018398815.1 Conus ventricosus | reverse complement strand
CAACAGCCAGACGCCGAGCAGATAAAAAGGAATGCTTAAAAAAAGTAACGAAACTTTAAACTCTGTTCTAAACAGCTCACAGTAACAACACGAAGGTGTTTATACTTTAGTTTATGAGTCCAAGCACAAAAAGACCGTTGATATTGATTCTGATTAAGTATTTTTTTTAATTTAAATAAATATTTTGAGTTAGAAAAGAAACTCACATGGTAAGATATATGAAGGGCAAGACGAATTGTTTGAAGGAATGCTTGAGAGAGAGCGTTTATCAAGAGCACTGAATGATATTGATTTAGAAGTCATTGATCCAGCAAACGTGCGGGCAAGCGTTGTACATGCTATTTCTCAAGTTCCAAGTAAACTAACAATAGACCCGCCAGTTAAAGTAATGTTAGCTGTTTTAATCGACTATGTAACAATAAATGAAGAAAATCTAGAAGTCTGGGTCTCAACTAAACAACAGACTATTCTTTCTCATAATGACTTAACACCCGGTTGGGCAGACGAACTGCTTGCACAGTTTGACGCTGCGGCTGAAGAAGCCAAAATGAGAGGCTCTGGTTGGTCAGAGGGCGAAGTTTTAGAGATTAGATTAAAACAGGCTAAGTATGCACCGATTGTTGGCAAGTCTTACATTCCACTGCCTCGAGAGTTGGTAGCGAAAAGAGCAGTTCTAAACATAAAGAATTCAGACAACAAATGTTTTATGTGGTGTGTTCTCGCAAGGCTGCATTATATCCGCAAAAAACGCAGAGAGAGTGTCTAACTATCGTCCTTACATCAATGATCTTAACTTTAGTGGGGTGTCCTTTCCTGTTAGTGTAGACCAAATTGATCGTTTGAAGAACAAAACAAACCAATAACTGTTAATGTATACACATGGGATGAGGAAACAAATTACTGCCAATTAAAGTGTCAAGAACAGCCAACAATTGGCGAACCAGACAAAAATCATGTTGACTTACTACTGATGTTTTCACCAGCGGGGCTACCGCATTACACATTAATACGAACAATGAGTAAACTAATGCAGCATACTTCAAAAGATGGGCACAAACAAGAATTCTGTAGAAAATGTTTAACAAGAATGCCATCTGTCAAGCTGCGAGCGAACATAAGAAACATTGTAAAAGTTCTGTAGACTGTAATACGGAACTAATTACACCTCCACCCGGATCTAAAGTTAGTTTTAAGAACTGGAAACGGATGCAAAATCACCATATGTTGTTTACGCAGACTTTGAATCACTCATTGTTCCTTATGAAGGGCCAGCGCCACAAAAACTTCGAAAAACATCTTAATGAGTAATCATCAAATTTGTTCATTTGCTTTCATCGTTGTCAGGTCGGATGGCGTTCATTCAAAACCAGAATTATATAGAGGCCTAATGCGCAAAATACTTCTTAGAACGCATGCAGCAAAGTGCGCAATGACTGTTCTAATAATCTAAACTTATCTGAAATCATAATGGCACCTGAAGACCAACAACAGTATGACTCAGCCACACATTGTTGGATTTGTGGTTTAGAACTCTGAACAAGCAACAAATCCGAATAAGAGACCATGATCACATTAGTGGAAAGTTCAGAGGAGCAGCGCACAGTAAATGCAATCTTCAACTAAAGTTTAAATCCTAAGACATGGAAGCTGCCTGTATTCTTTCACAACTTGCGAGGTTACGACTCTCATCTTATAATGAAAGCAGTGGACGATGCCTTCAGGTGCCCATGCATTGCACAGTCATCAGAAAAGTACATGTGCTTTAATCTGAAATAACATGTCTTTTTATGACTCTATGCAGCACATGATGGGTTCATTAGAGTCACTGCTATGTCCTTAAAGTCCTGCCCAATAACAGAAGAATATTTTGACCCAACTCTTGTTAGAAAGGGCGTTTACCCTTATGAGTACATGAACAGTTGGGAAAGGTTTGATGAAGACACACTTCCTCCTAAAGGCGCGTTCTTTTCTAGTCTTAGAGGAAAGGACATCAGTGACTCTGATTACCAGCATGCTCAAGATGCGTGGCAGAAGTTAGATGTAAAACGATGGGAGACTATCATGACTCCTACTTGATGGCTGATGTATTTTGTTGGCGGACGTCTTTGAAAACTATAGAAAGACCTGCATGAAACATTACAGCCTGGATCCCGCGCATTACATTTCCTGCGCCCGGGATGACTGGGATGCTTTCTTAAAGTTTACTGGAGTACAGATTGATTTATTGTCAGATTTACCAATGATTCAGATGATTGAAAACGGATTGCGTGGAGGAATTAGTATGGCGTCGCATCATTACTGTAAAGCAAACAACAAATACTTGGACGACTATGATCCAAGTAAAAGGTCTAACTATCTTATGTATTTAGATGCAAACAATCTGTATGTTGGGCAATGGCGCAATCACTTCCATTACGCAACTTAAAATGTACACAGGCGGCGATCCGAATAATATTCAAAAGGCATTAAAGTGGTTGGGCAGTTTAACGCCTGATCAACAGCGTGGTTTCATTCTAGAAGTTGACTTTTGAATATCCTCATGAACTCCATGACCTGCATAATGACTATCCATTAGCAGCAGAAAGTCTAAAGATGGATCCAAGAGAGCCGCCTAAACTTGTGCCTAATCTTCGGGCAAAAAAAAATTATGTCTGTCATTACAGACTTCTACAATTTTATTTAAGACATGGTTTAAAGTTAACAGCTGTTCATCGTATAATTGCTTTTGATCAAGAACAGTTCATGAAACCATACATCATGAAGAACACTGATCTCAGAACTAAATCCACAGATGCTTCAGAAAAAGCTTTTTCAAGCTGATGAACAACAGCTTTTTGGAAAGACTATGGAGAATCCGCACAAGCGTAAAGATGTCAGATTGGTCACCAAGAGAACGAAGCAATTAAGCTGACTTCAAAACCAATATCAGGACTTAGAAGATTCCATGATCACCTATTTGGCATAAATGATGAAAAAAAAGAAAGTCAAATTGGCAACCTGTTTTTATTGGTTTAACTGTTTTAGAAATATCAAATGCTTTTGAAGTTAGAATTTCTTTATGACTACGTTAAGCCCCTGTAATCCTGAGTCCAGAGTACTTTACACAGATACCGATAGTTTGTTATAGATATCCCCCACTGAAGACATCTATTAAAGACATGGAACCCGAAGTGCTATAGGGCATGTCAGGAATGGGTATTGACCACTCCCGATTTTTAAAAAAAAACCCTAAAGACTCCCTTTACATTCGAATTACTAACAAGAAGTTTTAGAAAGATGAAGGATGAATTATCTGGAAAGGTTGAACAAGAGGAGTTTGTGTTGGTTTAAGGTAAAAAATGTACAGATTTCGAGCCAGGAGAAATCATTAAGAAAGCAAAGGGAATATCTCGCAAGCGATGTGGCAGTCAAACATATCACAACAACTACAAAGAAGCTTGTTTGGCTAATAAGACTTTTCATCAAGACAACGTAAAACTGCGATCTAATCCCACATAGATCAACACAATAGACAGTTGTAACAAAGAAGTCCGTTTTAGATAGAACAAACACAAAACGTGTGTTGGTTGAATCCAGAGTTATCATATGCAATCGGTGCACTGGAGGACCCGCCTAAACAGGGGGGTTATATTTTCATCACTTTTATTATAAGATCAATCATAGCTTCATCCAATTCATTAAAAATCTTTTCTCTTGTTTGCTTGACGCGTTCGAATTTTTTTTTATTATTTCAAGATATTCTTTTTCCCAAGTTGGGGGTTTGAGTTGTTGAGGCCCGGGAAAAAAAAAATCTGGATGATTTAGCATGGCATTGATTAATCCTCGAAATGTTTTCCTTCCTTAAAAGCGATTACACGCATGAAAGGATTCCCGTATCATTTTCAAGGTCCTCTTCCATTGAGCTATTCTTGGTTCACATTCTGGCTTCCTTCTGAGCTTCCATTTGAAACTCAAAGTATATACTTACGTAAATTAACTAAGCAACCTGGAAACGGTGTCTGGAAGGGATTAGTCTGCAGTTCTTCTTTCCATAAGATCTTTGAGGAGCTGGATGGTTATTTGTTTTGTCAGTTTCCTCGTAAATAATACACGGTGGATTCATTTTGACAATTCTTTTTATTTCATAGGGATCAACACTCCAAACAGGATCTGTGCCCTGATGCAGTGTCCCCTTCTGCTTCCGCCCGTAAATAAGGTTACCTTACTTTTAAACCAAACGTAATATTTTGCTGGTGTACTGGAGTCTTCAGCAACATTTTTATTGTTTTTCGTTTGAGTGCTTGTACTGGGCTTTAGCCCTTTAAATTCATCATTATTGCATTGCACGCAAAGAGCTGAGGCAGTCTTCTAACCCATTCTGTTTGCGTGAATTGTCAATCACTCTCTGTGATACCTGGAGTAGAAATAAAGGTCTTCCGCTAACTGTTTGTTATAGTTTTCAACTAACGCCTGTGATCTGTGAACTCCTGAATTGCCTCTTTTATGAGATGGTAACTGCTATGTTATTCAACATAATCATTCACTTGGCCTTTAAATTCTTTCCATCATGCGACTTGACTCGATGCGAGGATAAGTAAGGGGCCTCGTTGGTATATTCATTGTATAGACGACAGCAACAGCATAAGCACTCATTTGGGTTAATGTTTTCCGCATGCTTTGTATCTTGAAGCTATGCTCAAAGATCTGAAGCGCGTACTTAAATCTTTTTCGTCCTAATCGTATCGAGGGTAAATATAAAGATCCATTTGATGGGTGGACGTTCGGTATTGCGTTTCACAAAGGTGTCTCTTGAATTCATTCTAGGCGCGTGTAAATACATTTGTCCAAATCGCTTGTTTAGATACCCAGTCTTTTGCTGTTTGTTCATCTAACTCCAGCCTGCTTGGTCTGAAGCTTTTTAATTGCTGTTATTCCCTTCCATATCCTTGGGGGCGAATAAAAAGATTTTGTTCATTTTTTATTCATCCATATTATTGGTGGCTAATAAAAATACACAACTGCATGACCAGAGACATAAACCCAATTTCTGCATCTTTTTCTTGTTTTTCTTGATGGTTGATAAAAAGTCAGCGAATTTGTTGTGGGGGCAATGTCTCGATTGGTTTGGCCTGTACATAGATAAAGTTGTTTTATGGGCTTGATCACATCTTGTAAATGTGTAAGCTGGCATGCCCTGTTTTTTCCAGTGTGTGTTAATAAAATCTAACTGGCCCAAGGCTCTGCTTTTCATAGCGATCCTTGTGCTGCGGGCAGTTTGCTCCACACTTTGTTCTGTTCGTATTTGCCTCATCGCCTTCAATCTCGCATTTACTAATATGCTAATACTTCCACTTAAAGCGGCGGGCATTAACCACAGGCGCCGCATATCATCATTACGAGTGAACCATTTTATAAATGTATTTTTTAGATACATATTTATACGTCTGGAATTATACTTGCCTTAACTAGAAAAATCTTTCGTGGCAAACGAAGCTAATCTGCAATAATAGCAATAAGCTATTGCTGAATCCACAAAGTCTAGGTTGCCAAGATTCTGCTGGTTTACATTCTTAACAACTTTTACCAAGCATTGAGTATCCTACACTTAGACCTCCAATAACAGCAGAATGGTATACAATGTTAGGCAACAGTTTTTTCGGTGCTCATTTTTTAGGAAAAATAAAATAATTAAATTATTTAAAAAACAGGAACAGTGATGATCTACTACAGCTACAAGGTGGCCTAAAACCTTCCTGAACGTTATGAAATGACCAAGGTGATGACCAAGCTATTATGCCCAAAAAAGTGAAGGTTGTAAATTCTTATGGCACATGTGGGAAAAACAAAACATTCCTCGGAACTGAAGAGTCAGCGCGATGAACAGGATTCCACTGATGTCGCCAGACAAGGACATTATTAAGTATCTATAACGGTATGAGCGCAGTTTGGGGTCGAGGAATGGTAAAAAGTGTGGGGCAAGAACGGTTCTAGTTTGTACACTAAACAGTCAGTAGATTCGCACCCATTGATTCTGAACAAATCTTACAATGATTAACGCAAGATCCAGATATAACAAAGAGTCAGTAGATCTCTAGGGTGTGATTTATACTATAGATTTGGAACAATGTTGATCGCCATTAAACATGGATTAATAACTTTTAATCATAATAGATTTTATTTCCCTTCCAAAATGACCGAGCCAGAAAATCACAGATCAGAAAAACACTGAATCAGGTATGAAAAGTAACCAAGCGCTGAAAAGCAGCAGAAAAACGCTGAAATCAGGTGAGACCATTATAAAATCCAGGTCTGTGTTTGATAGCTTGAAGAAAATTACAGAGTGAACAGACAAAAAAAATTAATGTTACAGAATATAACTCATCAGAAAACATAACAACCGGTCAGGCGACAGCACAAGTTTATTCAATGCCGCGTCTATAGAAAAACTCCAAGTGATACAAGGCCGTACAGACACCAACGTCTTCATGGTATATAGAATTAAAACTGTTGCCATTTTTGGTCGCCAATGCTGCTGTTGTGGGGCAGTTATTACGGTATAAATATATAACCAATGGCAACAAAAACAAAAGCAATCAAAAAATCTGACCACTAAATACAGACAAACAACACACGCCAGAACCGTCAACAACAGAAAGGTCATTTTTGATCCATTTGCAGGTGGATAAATATTTTTAAGAAAACTAATTTTAAATTTATTTAATAAAAATGAGTAGACTAGGCCCGTATTAGAAAATGATGAAGGTCAATATTATAAAGACATGGAGTCTATATAAAGACATTTTCCATATTTACCCAAATTGTAATCAAGCGGTTGCTTTGATGTAGAAAACTTCATTAAGATCTAGCTACCGAGTCTCGCGCAGAGTAGAACGGCCCGAGCAAGAACTTCTTAGCGATGACCGTTGTATTTGAGGCTGTGTGGTACTATATTAGACACTACTTATTTAAAGATAGAAAACATAGATGTGTATTTTTTTGATAATTAATAAGATAACGTTAAATAAAACTTGGTTGTACTTAGTAGATGACTTAATGTACAATCTTGAGGTTAACTTCAATCAAGAACTTAATTAAAAAACTAAGCAAGAACTTATTAAAGACCTTGAAGTAACTTACATAAAAACTTAATTTAAGAAACTATGGGGTGACTTATTAGAAACTTAATTAAGAACGTTGGGGTTGACTTGGGGGGTGGGGAGTGTGTGTGGTGGTGGTACACAAGCTTTATTCTTTGTCATGTGTAACAACCACTAGGCGCAAGACGTCTGTATAGAGCGCGACCTGTGATGTGAAGTGAGCATAGACAGCAAAGCGACGAAGCAGCAAGGTCAAAAAAAGTCTAATCTGTCTCACTGCTGATAACCTTGACCGCTCTAGGTGTGGAGCGCTGAGATCCTCTCAAGACGGCATGCCACGTAAACCTTTGAGCGCTCTAGGTGGAGCGCTGGAAAACGGCTGTGCTACTGGTGACTCTTTGACAACCGCTCTAGGATGAGCGCTGGGAAGAAAAAAAAAAAAAAAAAGAGTAACGGCTTGCCAACTGTTGTACCTTTGAACCGCTCTAGGGTGGAGCGTAATGAAGAAACGGCTGTTGCCACTGTTGACCTTTGGACCGCACTAGGGTGGAGCGCTGAAGAAACGGCTTGCCAGTTTTTTTTTATTGTAGTGTTCTGTGACCTTTTGGCCGCTCCTAGGTGGAAGCTGCTAGTTCTCTCTCTCATGCTGCGGACTTTGATAGAGTGTGTTTGGAAGTTGCATTGGTTCGTGTACGAGGAGTAGGGTCCCAATAATTTTCTATCTCCTCACTAGCGTGTAAACATTAAATACAAATCCTTCCTCCATAGAGTAGACTTCTATGAAAGAAATGACCAACTGTAGAAAACCATTTAGCATATGGATTCACAAACAGCAATCTCTCCTTATGTTTGCGAGAATAAGAAGAGGGGCCTGCCGCTTCTCAACTCATCCAAAGGCACTAAACAAATGTGCATGTACCAACATGGCTCGACAAGAGTATTGTCAGCTTAGAAATCTCCCACTGAGCCTTTGTTCTGCCATGAGCAAAATATTATATAAACAAAACCCAACCTTCACAAAAACCCGTAATATCTTCTCACTACACCACACACCTTCAAACATACAAACCGGGTCTTGCTGACGGTGGCTGCCACAAAGGAGTGACACGTAAGCAGTCCTAGAAATGCGCTAACGCGCCGCCAGGTGTCGCTTGTCAAACCTTGAAATGAATACACCCCCCACCCCAACCCCTCACGTCTGGCAAGCCCCAGTCTCCCCGCCCCCCCCCCTTTATTGATTTTTTGGTCGCTTGGCCGTGCGCTGTGTGAACGAAGTCGCTCGTCACTCGCTAGCCTAAAATAAGGCGATTAGGTTTCGAAGCCTCGTGTCAGCCTATCTGTTACACTACGTTCCTCTCCATACTGGGTAATGTAACTAAGTCTGCCTAACACTATCGTAGTTTGTTTGCCAGAACATACGAAAATCGCCATTCAGATTGGCCAGAAGGGCAGTCACTTGAAGGCCAGAGAACTGTAGAATTAAAAAAGTAGAAAAGTATACACATCTTAATACACAGATCAGCTTGCCACATGAACACTGAATCTGTAGTTAACACTCATCAGTCGAATAACAAACTGAGAACAGTCTTTTTTACTTAGGGGAGGAACAGCAAAAATGTTTCAAATATATGTTTTTTAGCAAAACGAATCAAAGCGTTCATCCGAGTGGTTTACCTCCGCCTTAAGGAAATGAAGCCATGTTATTTTAACATGCTTTAGCGTCTCAAGCCAGCTCCCAACAACAATCAACGCGCAATGGTTTGTTTTGCATTCTGCCGACTTTCAACAATGCTGCGCCATTTTTTTTTATTTTGAATTAGAATAAGGAGCCATCTCATCAATAGTCAAACACGTATTAAAACTGCTACATCTTGTTTCATTGTCCTTGAACTCAACAAACCTTTAAGAAGTCGTTCATTCTAAACAGTTATTCACTTTTTTTCGTTTTCTAGAAAAACCAAATCATCCCCAGATTTCAACAACATGCTTCGCCTAGATTCTTTCAAACAAATACTCTAACATAGTTAAAGTAAAACTTATGACTCAAATATCACAAACCTGTTCTTCAATAACCGTTTTAGCCATTTAAAATAACAACACAATAAAACACAGTGGTCACACCAGAGCCAGCAAACTTAACACAACCTTCTTTCCCGAGAGCCGAGCAAGCAATGGCGAAACCCGGTCGTGTTCCGCGTGACAGCCTCGATGCGGTGTGTCGACGTGGCAATCTAGAATTCTTCCAAGATCATTTTCTGACGCAATTTGGTGCAACCCAGCCGAGTGTGCTTCGTTACACAGCGCATGCTAGCGCTTTCTGTTGCAAACTGCCGCGAGGCCGTAAATAAAGTGGATCAGGTCTCAGCCCCGTGTCTGCCTGTCCTGTGACAAAGTTTTGTAGGTAAAAATTAGACAGAAGAAGTGTGCGGGATTTTATGTCATTTAAAATTGCGAGAGAGAGAAAGAAGAAAAGAGTGTGTGTGTTGTGTGTGTGTGTGTGTGTGTGGGTGTGTGGTTGTGTGTGGTGTGTGGGACCTGCCCCGCCTCTCTGTCTGTCGTCTGTCCTCGCTCTCTGTCTCTCTCTTCTCTGTCTGTCTTTCTGTCTGTCTGTCTGTTCTGAGGGCAACTTGACCTAACGGGCTTTGTCAGGGTGTGCCGGTGATTTCTCGTCTCGCTCTCAGCTCTCTCGACCGCACACAGAAAAAAGGCGGCTTTTTAGCACTTTCGGGCCCAAAAACTAGTGGTGGAAGCAAGTGAGGTATAGAATTGGTAAAATGCTGTTCTCTGCGGGTGCAGTTCTGTCGTTGGGGAGACAGGATGTCCATCCCAGGACCGGAGTTGCGTGATGCAGCGGCGTAACAGCATCAGAGTGACTGGGGACCTCACCACAAGGCAGAGGCAATGATAGATTTCTACAGAGACCAGGAAAAAAGGCCTATTTTTATAAATGGACGACTTCATGTGAAAGATAGACAGCCTTCCATAGTCGATTTCCGTCTTCTCACAGCCACTCTTCCTTCAACCTACAGTCTTCACGGACGACCGACATCTACTGCAGGTGAGGAGTGGCCCCCAACTGCCCACTCAAGAACGAGCGCAACCGGACTGGACGAGGTGAGAGGACAGAAGACGGCAGTCCCGCCTACTGGGGGGGCCAGACAGACATCCTCCTGCTCCCAGAAAGATGGTGAACACAACAGATCAGCGGGTTTTTCACGTCACAGCCAGCAGGAAAGAAAGGGGAACAGAGGAGAGGGGGGCAATGACAGTCTTCAGCTGACCGTGTCGGGCCCTCACGCCCGCCATTGCTCCAGGCTGTCACTTACAGCCAGGCAGCCAAGCGTAGAAATGCCGACAGATGAAGATTTAGAAGCCTTCCGTGACAGACGATCCCGGAACCACGGTCAGCAGCGAATGTTTCCCAGAACGAGTACACCGAAGAAGCACCAAGACAAAGTCAGTATATTCAAACACAGACAAGTGACTCATCAGCCTGACGTTTAAAAGGGACTCACGACATACGGACCAGGACAATATACTGAATGGTGACCAAAACATCCCGACAGAAGACAGGACATCAGTGAGAATCCAGTGACGTAGGAAATGAGGTTGAATTCCCAGTGCCAATCGTCAACGACAAAGACGTGCAGGTGGGACTGCAAGCGAGACAGAAGTCCCTTCAAACCCCCTGCGATTACTGTGACTCAAACTTCTTGCAAATCTCTCATGACGTTGAACCTGATGCAGTAGAAAGAAAAAATGATATGAACTCATAGTGAATGAACAGAGGGCTACTATCAACAAACCAAGTGAAACAGAGAATGAGCAGGCGATATTATGTGTCACACATGGGGATCCAGGAAACACCCATGGGGACACAGACATACAAAATACACACTCACACAGGCCCATACATCTTCTCATACAGCTATCAGGACAGACAGACAGGATGGTGAGCGGTCAGAACAACAGATAGCAACTCCGTCTGTTGACACAAACAACACGACAAACGCCAACAGTGACGTGGCACTTTCAAATCCTGGTGTTCAGGGAGATACAACCAACAGAAACAGCGCCCAAAGAAGGGAGAATCCAGGCCAAGGGATGCCAGTCAGAACACACTATACTGACAGTTTTAAAACGTGCACGGTCCAAGGAAAGTGGCAGGGACATTACGGAAAGGGGACGCACAAGGTCCCGCGCCAAGCTTAATTCTTTTCAAATAGGATATCGGCCGGGCCTTGAAAGTTGAACAGAAAAACGGTGGTGCAAACTTTACTGCAAAGCAGTCCATAGAAAATAATTCTCAAGAAATACCTAAAAATAATAGCACTTTAATCAAGTTTTAAACTTTAATGTAAATGGTTTGCTTTCTAAGTTGGAGAACAACGGTTTTGTGAGTTATACAAATCACATGATTTTGTGTGTTTAACTGAAACGTTTGTTGGTGTGAATTTCGAATTCTCACTTTTCAATGATTACGAGATTTATAATTCACAAGCAAAGAAGCTTTCCCACCAAGACGATATTCAGGAGGAGTAATTGTTTTAATTAAAAAGACCTTTTCTAGTTTTGTTACACGGATTGATTATAAGTCTGAAAATACGATCATTTTGAATATTGATAAGAAGCTCTTCGATAGCGACATGAATGTATTTTGGATTTTGTACATATATACCTCCAATGGAGTCAAATGCCTGGGAACTAACACGAATGGGTTTGGCTTGGAACCATTAGAACAATGTTTGTTGGATTTGTATGAATCATACAATTTTTATGTGTTATTATCTGGGGACCTTAACCTGTTCAGTGCCTCACAATAGTACAAACAAAGGTGTTCCCAGGTGCCTGGGAAATCTCATGATTTGGGGTCATAATAACAAAAAATTCTAGCTCAGAAACTACAAAGATAGAAAAATGAAATTCTGTATCATTTTTGAAGGAAATTGAATGAAGATTTGAATCTGGCTTCTTTTGTTTTAATTTTGATAATAAAAAAGTATTTAGGCTTTTAGATTTGGATAGATTTTTTTGCACGATCAAAAACATATGTATCTACCACATCCAAAACAAGAACACAGCAAAAAAGTTGAAAATAAAGTTTGTATGTCACACTACAACCTGTAAATGAAAGTAAAACAGTTTGGAAGTCTATCAGACGCTCACACTCGATGCAGACTGACCATTCCACTACCACGCCCCCCCCCCCCCTCTCCCCACCACACCCCCTTGCTCGACATCAACCCTCTCTTTCACCCCTCATCTTCCCCTACCTTTCCGTCTGCACCGTGTCCGACGCCGCGAGCAGGCCACGATCCCCTCTCGCACTGATTTTCACATCACTGGCCACCGGCACGCAGTGCAGAGTACACACTAGGCTGGCTCGTTCGACGCTGTCAGCTGAACACACACTGAGGTCACAGAGCCCTACTCAATAACTGACGAATATGGTCGGCAATTCCACCACTATCATCATCTCACCTTCATGCTCGAGTTAGTCGTTGAATAAAAGATTATTGTGTTTGTCAAAAATCATCAGCAGAGCCTGCTCAGCTGTGTAAATACGTTGATTTGGTCGCTGGGCTTGTCGAAGGTTGCGCCGCCATCTTTGCAAACGAGACATGAAGTGCTGGCTGGTCATCCAGTCAGTGATGAGAATAAATGGGCTTTCCTCTCACGTCTGGTCATTTACATATTATTTTAAGACTACAGACATATAAGGCTTTCTACGCAAACTCTATTTGAGTCCGTTGATAGAAATAGTAACGAATGAAAATTCAAGAAAAATGCATGACGTCAGTGGACGGCCCATAGGCACTGGAAAAGCACTTTTATTTCCGCGTCAGCTGACCGACTAAAGGCACTCAACGGGTTAACGCAAGAACAGCCTCGAAAAATAATGTCGGCATCGATGTTGATGACAATTTTATAGAGAACTATGACCAGTCGCCATATTGTAGAACTTCACACGATGAATCTGAAAATGTATTTGGTGATCAGTTGTTAGAACTATGCAACTCTTTGGACTTTGTTTATTTTGAATGGGCTTTGTGAACATGGTTTCGATGGTAGTTACACCTTTATATCCATTTCAGGATGCAGTACTGTTGATTATTTTGTTATATCTCAAAACTTACTGAATGCACAATATGGCATGTCACTCGTTGTTGAAGATTCTGTCGAATCTGATCACTTGCCAGTTGTACTTTCTTTTCCTTTGACCATCCCAAGCAAAAGCGGCAAACATGAAAGTAAGAGCAATTCTTTTATCGAAAAACAATGTTTGGGATAAGCAAGGTGAACAAGACTTTCTAGAGAATCTGAGAAAACAACATCATGATAGATTACAACGGCAGACGCCATTTTGGAAGATGATGTTGATGATGCAATAGATCTTTTTGTAAGTTGCCTGCTATCGGCTAGCAGCTTCATGGTTAAGAAAGTCTATTTGGTTGCCTCCTCAAAGTCTTCGGAATGGTTTGACGAGGAGTGTCGACAAGCCAAACGTTACAGTAAACGTGCACTCAGAATTTTCAGAAGAACTAGAAAAATAGAACACAGATTACAGCATGTTCAAGCAAAGAAAAAGTACAAAAATTTGCTGAAGTTTAAAAAAAGAAGTTTTAAACGAAGGAAGGCTGAAATGTTAGCGTCAAATATTTCTGATTCATCCAAATTTTGGAAACAGTTAACCGAAATGGGGTGTGGGAAGCAAAGAGCAAAAAATTCAATGACATTTCAATTGATAAATGGTACGATCATTTAAAAATGTATTTTCAATTGATGATAGTAATTCGATGGTGAACATTGTGACAACATTGATTTGACTGAGCACGAAGAGCACGTGCTAAATGCTGAAATCACCGAAAGTGAAATTTCAATTGCTGTGAACAAATTAAAGTCAGGTAAGGCATGTGGACCAGATGGAGTCATTTCTGAAATGCTGAAGGCTGGAAGTGCAATTACTATTCCCTTTTTGAAAAGGCTTTTCAACATTATTTTTGCAAAAGGCATTTATCCTAAAGTGTGGGCAAAGGCTATCATTATCCCAATCCACAAAAAGGGAGATACAGAGATGTAGATAACTATAGAGGTGTATCCTTATTAAGCTCAATTCAAAATGCTATAGCACTATTCTAAATAATCGTTTATACGCATGGCTTGAAGATGACAACCTGATCTCTGAAAGTCAAGCTGGGTTTAGGAAAAACTATTCTACAATAGACCAAATCTACTGTCTTTATTCTATGGTTCAAAAATGTTTGTCTCAGCGTGTAAAAAGCTTTATGTTGCTTTTGTAGACTTCAGAAAAGCTTTTGATTCCGTAAGACACGATAAGTTATTGCAGTGTATTAGAAACCAAGGCATTAAGGGAAATTCTTCTGTTCTTTAAAAGCAATGTATAACTCATTTAGTATCTTGTGTAAGATCCAACTTTGAATATTCAGACTTCTTTGACTGCCCAATGGGAGTCAGACAAGGGTGTGTGTTGAGTCCAACGCTATTTGAAATGTTTATTAACCAGTTAGCGAATCACTTATCTGAAAAAGGTAGACATATGGCATTCAATTGGTACCTGGCATGATGGAACTGTTTATTCTGCTGTTTGCAGATGACATTGTTCTTTTAGCATCTACCCCAGTTGGTCTGCAAAACCAGCTAAACTGCTTCAGACATGTTGCACCAATATGAAAATGAAAGTTAACACGGACAAAACTAAGGTCATGGTCTTTAGAAAAGGGGTTTTCTGGGTAAAAGTGAACAATGGTTATTTGGCAATACTAAATTAGAAGTAGTAAACAAATACTGTTATCTGGGTTTCATTTTTTCCACTAAAATCAGCCCGAGGATCGCACTGAACATTTGGTTGCCAAAGGAAAAAAAGCTATGTTTAATCTAGTAAGGGCTTTCCAGAAAAATAAAGAATTAGTTATAAGATCTACTTTAAGATTTTTGATGCCAAAATTAAACCAATCTTATTATATTCATCTGACGTTTGGGCCTTAAACCGTTTGGAATGCCTAGAAAAGATTCATTTGATTGCATGCAAACGTTTCTTGGGTGTCCCAAGTAAGACACCAAACAAAATGGTATATGGGTGAACTGGGAAGATATCCGTATATATCAACTCCTATATATGTGCTATGAGATATTGGTTTAAGCTGCTTAGAATGGACCAACAAAGGCTTCCTCGTCAAGCATACGAAATGCAGTTAACTCTAGATCAAAACGTAAAGAAATGCTGGTGACAAAATAAGAGAATTGTTATGCGAGACTGGGTTTAACTTTGTATGGCTACAACAGGGAGTGGGTGATGTTCGAGGATTCTTGCAATTTTTAGGCAAAGACTAGTTGATATGTTTACTCAGAATGGGCAGGATCTATAAGAGACAGGGAAAGGTACGCGTGTTACAAATCGTTCAAATCTATTTTTGAACGAGAAATGTATCTTTGTAACATTGATGTGTATTGTTTTAGGGTTGCTCTGTCTCATGCTAGACTTAATGTTCTACCTCTGAACAATAATCTTCATAGGTTCAGTGATAATTCTTATGACAAAAATTGTCCTTATTGTGCTAATATAAGAAGATGAATATCATTTGATATACAGTTGCCCACTGTATACAGATTTTCGTGCAGCACTTATATCTAATCTTCTTCATTTACCAATGTCCACTCTTCTTCAGGCACATCAGTATCAAAGAACCCTTCCACTTTCACAAATTTATATTTCTGTCAATTCGAAGGAGACAGAGCCTGACTGCTTAAATGATAATACATGAAAACATGAAGATAGTAAGATAATGATTTTTCCCATATAATTGCAAATGCATTCATGTTACTAATCATCTATATTGATCGAATAGGAAGTTCCGAGGAGTTTTTTCATATACTTATTTGTGCTCTTGTTCTTTGTGGTTCGAATCTTATATTTATTTCTTGTTTCGAATTTGTAATGCGCAGGTTCATGTCCCGACCCGTTTCCTCATCCCCTTGTCCCTTTCACACCTCCCCCTCCCCCGCCCCCCCTTTTTTCCCACTTGAATGGTGGCCTGTGGCCGATGTTCAATAAAACATTTCGTTCGTCGTTCGTTCTCTCTCTCTCTCTCTCTCAAGCTCCAAGCTATTTGTTCTTCTACCATCGTTACTAGCGCCGAGTTGTCTAACCTTTGCCCGTCTGTCATCGCGTCATTTACCCTCGCGACCAAACTTCCTCTCGAAGAACAGTATAGAACGCTTTTACACACGCGCGTGCGATTAGTGGAGGAGTTAAGATTTATGACTTTGCGTTTTTTAGTAGAAACATTTCCTCTTGCACAATGATACTATGAACGATGCTGATTATGTCTGGACAGGAAACGCAATCACAGCCCCCTGTGTTAGGAGCAGTGATCGATCAAAGTTTTCAATAACTGATTTTTTGACCAATCAGAACACCATAGCACCAGCCCAAAGGATCCCGCAGCCGAAGGTAGGGAGCAGACTCGCGCCTGCACCAGATCTGTCATCGATGCCAGCGGTGTATAGTCAGCGGAGTTACCACATGAAAAGTAACACGGTTCACTTGGTGTTCTATTACGTTTCTTCGTGTAAAGAAGGTTTGAGACATGTGAATATCAAATAAAATTGTAAACAGACATGTCTATGTACAGTACCTGTAATCAGGCAAAAATACAAAATATAAGACTGATATGGTTGCAAGAATTGTTGAAAAAGCAAAAACTATCTATCACAGTGCTCAGGTCATAGAGAGTAATCTGTCAAACAATTTTTTAAAGTGTGTGGTAAACTGCTGGCAACGTTAAGTCTTCGCCCTTCCCACTTCGGCCCCCCACAGTCAGCTTCCAAAGTTTTTAGTGATTATTTTACATCAAAGATCTCTGATATATCGTTCCGAACTTGATATCTAAGCGGCTCCTTCTCCATAGCTCCTGTAATTCTGATTCTGTGGTGGTTTCTAACTTTGACACGTTTAATTCTGTATACACATTGTGATCTCAGAAAAATTCTTTTAAAGGCAAAACCTGCCAGTTGCTCTCTTGACCCTATCCCAACTCCTTTGCTGGTTGAATGTCTTGACGAATTACTCCCAACCCTTACCCACATTGTTAATGAAAGTCTATTGTCAGGCTGTTTCCCATCATTACTTAAGGCCGCTGTAGTCAAACCCCTATTGAAAAAGTCTTCCCTAGATCAAACTATTTTAAAGAACTATCGTCCAGTATCAAACCTGTCATTCTTGTCAAAAGTTATTGAGAAAGTTGTTCTTGATCAGCTCTTTGACTATTTAAACACACACTCTTTACTCAGCCCTAACCAGTCTGCTTACCGGGTCGGTAGTAGAAACCTCGCACAGTACTGAGACGCACTGAATCAAGATCACCAATGATATTCTGTCTGCCCTGGATTGTGGCGATGTATCTTTGTTGACTTTGCTTGACTAATGCAGCTTTTGACACTATTGATCACTCTCTCCTTGTTCACACACTCCATTGTCATTATGGCATTTCTGGAACAGCCGTATCTTGGTTTCAGAGCTACTTAACAAACTGCACACAGTGTCGTCATAAATGACTCCTTATCTAACGCAGAACCATTATCTTTTGGCGTACCCCAGGGCTCAGTACTGGGTCCTGTCCTATTCATTATGTATACAAAACCTCTCCATGCTCTTATCAAACGACAGTCCATCTCTAACTTGTCATATGCAGATGACACCCAACTTAACAGCTCTGGGCAGCCAGTGGAAATAGATAAAAATATACAGAATATGCAAAATTGTATTAGTCAGGTAAAATCTTGGATGACTGAACATAAATGAAGTTAAATGATGATAAAACTGAGGCACTTCTCATTCACTCGAAGAATCCTTCTTACACTGTCCTAAACCATCCAATATTCATATTGGAAACTTTGATATTGCGCTCTATGCTTTTGCACGCAACCTAGGATTTATTATATCTGATGACTTATCACTTGACAGGCACACATCGCACATTTGCAAATCAGCTTATGCAGCTCTACACTAGATTAGTTCTATTCGTCACTACCTCACAATAGCAGCAACAAAAACAGTCTGTGGCCTTTGTCCTCTCTAGACTTGATTATTGCAATGCCCTTTTAGCGGGATGCCCTAAAACATCTATAGATAAGCAACAAAAGGTGCAAAATTCAGCTGCAAGACTAGTATTTAAGGCTAAAAAAAAGAGATCATGTACACCTTTGTTACAAACCCTACACTGGTTGCCAATTGAAGCACGCATTCAGTATAAGCTATCACTCCTTTGCCACGATTTCCTCTCAAAGTCTTCTCCAGCTCATTTTTTTCCGATCTGCTGTCCATTTACTCACTATCCCGACCACTCCGTTCGTCTACAGAACATCTGACTTTGTGCATTCCGAGGACTCGCACTAGATTTTTGGGCGAACGTTCTTTTTCATTTGCTGCCCCAAGACAATGGAATTCACTGCCCAAATCTATCCGCTATGTTCAGCCAAAATCATCTTTTAAAAAGGCATTAAAAACATATTTATTTAAATTGCATTATGATTCCAAGTAAACGCCCATCTTTATTAACGTCCTTGTTTTTAAAACAAAACATTGGGTAATCAATCATTTTATATATTGTCATATTGCTCTGTGTGTGTGTGTGTGTGTGTGTGTGTTGTGCGTGCGTGCGTGCGTGCGTGCGTGCGCGCGCGCGTGCGTGCGTGTGTGTGTGTGAGTGTGTCTGGTGGGTTGTGTGTGTGTTGAACGGTTGTCCTTGTTGACATATCGTTTTACAAATGACTATAAATCTTATATGTGTGAATTTTATTGTTCCAATTTGCTTGTTCATTTTAAATGCTTTACGTTATTGTCCATGGCGGCATAAGCTTATGTATTTCGTGTATGTTGTACATTTTTATGTTTCATGTAAAGCGCGGTGAGCGCGGTCGTAGACCGCGAAACCGCGCTATAGAAGTCCGCACATTATTATTATTATTATTATTATTATTATTATTAAATATTCCTATGAGGGTGCAAAAAAAGTATCACCGGTCGCGGCCATCACGTGTGCGAACGGCTGTGCACACACACACACACACACACACACACACACACACACACACACACACACACACACACACACACACACGGAGAGAGAGAGAGAGAGAGAGAGAGAGAGAGAGAGAGAGAGAGAGAGAGAGAGAGAGAGAGAGAGAGAGAGAGAGAGAGAAAAGCACTTCATATTACAGGTCATAATTATATTTACTAAGTCGTTCACGTCTGTATTTTCTCTGCAGAAAATATCTACACTCATGCCCGTACGGTCGCCGGCGACCTATGGGCAGCTGGCGACCGTACGGGCACCGAAATCCCTGCCCATTTGGTCGCCGGCAACCATATGGGCCGGCGACCATATGGGCATCAACACCCCTGCCCATATGGTCGCCGGCGACCATATAGGCCGGCGACCATATGGGCACCAACAGCGCGGCATCAACGACTACGAAATTTGAACATTGTTCGAAAAAAAAAGAAAGAAAGAAAGAAAGAAAAAAGGGTAACGATGGAGATAATGTTGTTGAGCTCAATTCTACTCTGACAAAACATGACAGGTGTTCGTTATGCCTTTTTCCTTCGTTTTGTTTTGTTTTTTTTTTTTTTTTTTTGGTTGAACGCTATTTCTCGGTGTAAGCCAGGAACGAGACAGATCTGCAGTATTAGTCGGAAAATCAGAGCACAACTGTCGAAGACCTCATCCATCAAATGGAGAACAAACCCTCCACAGAGAGGTTCCAGTCCTCAAGTCCACGTTCACAACACGCTCCTCTCTAGACAGGTGACGGCCAGTCAACAAGTGCCACTAAGAAACGCCTCTGATGACCATCCAATCCGCGGCCTCAGATCCGGTACCACGTGACTCAACTCTGTCCCACGGTGACTCCTGGACCAGCGTGTGGTCCTCACTGCAGCAGACAGTCTGCAAACGGACAGATTCCGACATCTACCCCCCCCCCCCCCCCCCCCCCCCCCCCCCCCCCCCCCCCCCGAGGCTTGTCACGTGCTCCGCCACACATCAAAGAAAACATGGATGCGTGATACAAGCGGTTTTATCGTTGTCGTCGTTAACGTCCTCCTCCTCCTCGTCGTCGTCGTCGTCGTCGTTGTTGTTTTTGTTGTTGTTGTTCTATCAACAGACGGTCTACAACGACTCTAAGAGTTTTGAAAACGGTTCCGTCAGTCGTTGGGTTCTAGCGGTCTCATATGTTTTTAAATGTCGAGCTTAAATCATCCAGTCAGTACTCGATATCATTATTATTGTGATTATTGTTATTATTATGAATACTTATATAGCGCATATCCTTGGGCAGATACCAAGCTCTAAGCGCTTTACAATCCACTCTCGTTTACACAATGGGCTGCCTACCTGGTAATGCCGACTGAAGAGCTGTCAGCTGGCGCTTCATTCAGTTGTTTCCCGTGTCATCTAGTCAGTATCGTTCACTCAGTTTCCTTTCTTCCTTCATTCTTTCCATTTCTCACGGAGGATACATGCTACGTGTAACGTGCCATCCATACCAACGGCCAAACTGGAAAGTTGTGGATGGGATTTTACGTGTGTGCAAGATGTTGTACGTGCATTCACACACGAAACTTTGGTTTATAGTCTCCTTTGAAGGACTGTGTGGGGAATGGAGTCAGAACCAATGTTCACTCCGAGAAAAAATCCCCCTGTACCGAAGACACACACACACACACACACACACACGCGCACACACACACACACACACACACACACACACACACACACACACACACACACACACACACACAGATGGACAGCCGAAGAGAAAGGAGAGAGACGGAGGCGGAAAAGAAAACAGAGGAAGAGGGAGAGTGGGATGGAGAGGAAGAGTTGGATAGAGTGGGGATGGAGGGAAGAGTTGGATAGAGAGGGATGGATAGGAAGAGTTGGATAGAGTGGGATGGAGGGGAAGAGTTGGATAGAGTGGGATGGAGGGGAAGAGTTGGATAGAGTGGGATGGAGAGGAAGAGTTGGATAGAGTGGGATGGAGGGGAAGAGTTGGATAGAGAGAGGGATGGAGGGGTAGAGAGAGTAGGGAAGAAAGAGATGACCCCCCCCCCCCCCTCACTACTTATTTGTTCAGCATTATAATGTTTGGTCGATCAGTGGGAGATTGCATCTCTTAGGAGATCCAAGTAAAGGTTGTTCTGCACAATTCTTAGCCGCTGTAAATGTTTGGGTTATTGAACAGCAGAGCTGACCACTCAGACTGTTCCATATCTTTTGATCTCCCTTACATCCTTGAAAGTATTCTCAAGCATAGGCTCAAAGATTGTCCCCTACATTTCATACTGTTCGCATAATGTTTATAGTTTTTCAGCAATTTTTTCCCCCTCCATACTTTGGTTTTGTTTCATATACTAACCTTCGCTGGCTGCTTTATGGGTGCTGTTGGATTCCATTTTGAAGCCTTGGTGGTGAGAACACCACAGA
Source organism: Conus ventricosus (assembly GCA_018398815.1). NCBI lineage: Eukaryota > Metazoa > Mollusca > Gastropoda > Neogastropoda > Conidae > Conus > Conus ventricosus. The sequence goes on along the minus strand of CM031607.1, from coordinate 88,437,441 downwards.
ATTGTGGACTGTGGTGTGTCTCCAAGGAACTTGACAATTACCAGTTTCTCCGTAATGAGTCAGATCCAGCACAGAAAATCCTTAGAGTAGGCAATATAAAATGACATGTCTTCTAGATGGCTTACAATGGTTTCCTCATGCAAGTAACGAATTGTTTCCGCATTTACAACGCAATATCTGAATCTCATTGAGAGAGAAGAACACTGAGTCGGACATAGAGATGTACGGAGAGAGAAAGAAACACGGAGATGTGGCACGCAGAGAGAATATTCTTGCGTGAGCATCAACCCACCAAGCGGACACTTTACCCTTTCACTGGCGTGCATCTTTCAGATATGCGGAGGAGCATCGCGTCCTCCCATCTGATCCAGTCGGACCTTACAGACTTTAAACAGCATGCTGCAGACACCCAGAGAAATTCTAGAAGGACTCTGAGCACAGTGCCGATCTCCGCCGAGTTCCAGTGGATCTTGGAATGTGATAGAATGTTCAGCCCTCCTTCCACTCGCTAATAGTAGCGCCGTAGCTTCACACTAATCACAAATACATCATCACGTTACGTACATCCGGCACGTTTGTTCATTATTAACCAAAGTGTTGTCTCATTAATGCACTGAATACAACAGCAATCGAACTTACTTTTAGAAGAAAACGCAGTTTCCGTAAAGAAAAACAATTATGCGTCTCCCCCCCCCCCCCCCCCCCCCCCCCCCCCCCCCCCCCCCCCCTGTCCATATCGTCAGGTTTATACGCGTTCAGCGAGAAAGAAACCTGGTAAGTTGTTGCCTTTGTTAGGACTGCTCCCTGTGGATTGTTGGTGTCGGGTCAGCGGCGGGACCGACCGGGCTGTGGACGTGGTGTCGGAATGAGCGGCGTGGGTGGCACTGCCTCTGAGGTGCGCCGAGCTTGGGACAGCAAAAAAAAAAAAAAGTTGCCTTTGTTGGTATACTATATGATTGAAACAGATTTAGTTTAAACAAAGATGGCGGTTTATAATATTTGGGCTTTATGAACTTTTTTCTCTGATGCTCCTAAGAGCTGGGCAGCGAAGTACAAAATGTATGTCTGTTTCCGGTGATTCTCTAAAGGGCAAATCAAATCACAAGTATTACACGTTCGATATCTAACGGCAACAGCTAATACATATATTCCTAAGCTAAATTTTGCTGTTACATGCTTTAAATGCCTCTCCATGTCGATATTCAAGTAAGTCTTCTGGTCATGGGTATATGGCAAATTCCTATAAAATCAAACTTGTCGCTATCATGAATATGATCAGGGCATTTTCGCCATCTGCAATCTACCGATCACTGGCGAAAACGATGTAAAAAGACTTTCATGTTCTCAACTCCTTTGTTTCAATCAGGCGAATCCAAATCCATATTCAAATAGAGCTGCACTTCGGTTACCCAAATGGTTTTGCCTTTAGTATCCAAGTCATACAACATATGCTTTACTAGGTATTCGGGTATCTTCCATGTGAAGCAATTTCAGCCAATATTAGATCTATTAAACAGCATACATAATATTAGTAGGAAATCGACCAGTTTTGCCCAAAGCGAGATTATTTGGAGTACATAGGTCAACAACTAGAACACTTCTTCAAAGTGAAATCATGAACCGATTCACAACAGACAGCCGCTTTTTCTAGTCCCCATAACTCAGAACCATATTGTACAATCGGCTGAACTGGGGTGAAAAACAGTTTAATAAATAACGTGAGTGAAGAACTATTTATAGTATGTAACTTTTTCATAATACAAATCTAAACATTTTTTATCCTCACTTAACAAGTCCTTACACGCACCAACGAAACTCAAACGTGTTGAGAATGATAAAGCCAAATACCTACAGGCATTGACAACTGGCATAAGACTATCCCCCTCTCCATGAAACTGACGCTGAAACTGAAATTTTAGCCTGATATGACACTGCTAGTGTGCATTACGCTTCATTATGACGACAACTGTCAAATGGTCCTGGAGGTTTTGTCAGGTCAAACGTAAAAAGAAGAAAAGTGCTTGTACAGAAAATCATTTATTCACTCCACACTTTATTCATTTAAAATATAGTTAACTTGAATATACAATTGGATAGGATACTACTCTGTTTATAAATTTGTCTTTTTATTGGTGTAAACATTTTTGTTTTAGTTAATTCATGCTAATTTAACAATTTGGCGCGGACCTGGTTCCATCGCTACAAAATGCGGAGATAAAGAAAAGAGAGGCTGAACACACGAAGATTAATATGCCCAGGCCTTGCTTAATGAAGGAGTCGAGTATTTATAGACTGGCGCAAATAGATTGTTTTAAGAATTTGTATTGTGTCTGAAAGTTGATTCTCCTCATTATCTTTCATGTGGCCATCAAGGTACAAGCCAGGTGGTTCCAAGCAGACAGATTGAAATCAAAGGAATTAGACTATTTTGGGGAGGAAACTACTTGGCGCAAAGGTAGGGTCACGGGTTAGTGCAATTTCCTGAAAATGTTTATCAACTCAGGAGAAGGTAAGCTTAATGTATTTGAAGATTGTTCGTGATTTCCTCGGTGAAAATCCTCAAAAACAAGAGAAACGATTGGTTTGGGGAGTTGTTCTTTTGATCCATTGTCAGTTTAACATTAAACACCGGCTCAAATTTATGGTAGGCTTCAAACCTCTGACATGGATTGTCATCAGAGCGTTTTCATGCAAAATCCTAATTGTGGCGTGTGGCCACGAAATGCGCTGGCGAAGACTAGGACACAGAGTGGAGCTTGGCTTGAGACTGAAACAAACAGCACCGCCCACCACGTGCTTGCCTATCGCCTCCGCTGCTGTGCTAGGTAGCCGGCGGGTTTAGCTCCTCCCTTCCGCCCCGTTCGCGAGACGTTGGCGCTGCCTGCGATGTCCAGTGCCGCTTACTGCGCCTCCTAGTGCCTGACTGGTCGCCACGCCGCTAGTTCACGCTGAATCAGTATGTGAATGAAAATGAGAGAAAGTAATCAGTGTAACAACGATAGCAAGTTTATAACACTTTAGAATGGACACTAGTATTGTATAATTTTTGTCGAAAAAAATTCTTGACTGACATTTTTTTGTGTGTGTGGACACCTGCATTGCGGTTGTTTTTTTTTTTTTTTGTAGACAAAAATTATTGATAGACTTATGTAACTATCAACATTCTTGTCAACACACACACACACACACACACACACACACACATCCTTGTTGTCCAAAACCATGCTCAAACATCTGTATTAATTTTGTCAACCCCCTCAACAACCTAACCATCAATTATAAAGGTTCGTATGGGTTGATGGATCTCTGCGGAAAATAAAAGATATTTCCTTTGCTTTCACAACATCATTTCAGGATAATTTCTTTGCGCAGAAATGTTTTTATTTCATCGCATTAGACAGTCAAAGTAGGACAGGTTAGCGAACATTTTGCATCCAGTACAATCTGAGCTGAAGTTCATTTATAAACGATGTGACAAACCAGAATTTTACCCCTCTGTAAATTGAAAGTCGAGTGGTGGAGGTGGTGAAGGGTAGTGGTGGACTGGTTAACAAGAGAGCATGGGGAGAGGTGTGTGGGGTGGGTGGGGTGGGGGGGGGGCACGGCTCTTTTTGTTATTGATGTAGCATCAGAGAAGAAAACTCCACCGCCCCAAAAGGTAAAGGTTTGGCTAGGGTTTAGATCAGGGTCATACGTCAGTATTCACATTCTTTTTCAGACATTCCAGGAAGCGGAAACTCTTAAAACATTTTTTTTTTCATATGTCATATAACATTGCTACAATTAGTGGTTAAAAAAATCACTTGCCACCGACCCCGTTTTCCAAATCATTTATTTTTAATCAACGTTATATCGCATACCCTAAATTAGAATCGGTTTGATTTCATTAGTTTTGTTTCATTTAGTCAGCGAAATTTACAACAAGCCTCCAGTTTCCTCTTCTTCTCCGTTCATGTTGACCAAACAAGAATGTCTGGATCGCAGTCAATCAACTCAAACAAAACAGAGTGTGTGTTGGTGTGTGTGTGTGTGTGTGTGTGGTGGGGTGTGTGTGGTGGGGGGGGGGGGTACCCGGGGTTTCCCTGGTCACGATAAAAATTCCACAGTTCGGCCTCTAAAGTAGGTCTTACATCTGCGACTTTTTATCACCGCAGCCGACAACACATGCATCATTACCTCAACGATAGGCTTTTGCACAACTACATTGTGTTTGTGTGAGAGAAAATTTCCAGCTTTTTACAACCCTGCCCTAATAAACAAGAAAGGAACTAGTACAGCGTACAACCACAAGCTCAGATAACATTTTAAAAGCACCCCAATTTCTATCAATCAAATACATAACTCCTATATCAAATACGAAACATTGAAAAACTATTGTTGGAACACGAAGTTCAAGTAAACACACACACACACCACAACACACACACACTCACACACACACACACAGAGAGAGAGAGAGAGAGAGAGAGAGAGAGAGAGAGAGAGAGAGAGAGAGAGAGAGAGAGAGAGAGAGAGAGATAAGGGGATCGTATTGATGGAAATGACTGTTGATTTGCTGCGCAGTTTCCATAAGATGCATTTTTAGTGCTTTTTTAAATGTCTGTTTTCGAGAGACTTGATTTTTATGGATGAAGGCATATTATTCCATGCGGTCCCGCCAGAATACAGAAAACTTGATAATACAGATTACTTCGAGGTCTGGGAAGAGACAGTTTATGTGTATGTCCGTAACAAAGCTTTCAGTTATTTTCTTCGGGGCTGATCCATTCATTACATTGTACATGCACACGCATCTGTTGAAGCAGAGTCTGTCTTTAAATTGAAGAATATTTAAAGTTTTGTGTCACTCTTTGTCAAGGTATTTGATTTCAGCTGACTTAATTTGATGGCCCGTTTATGTAGACGACTTACATGTTTCAGAACAGTTTCACTGGCATTATCCCATAACGCGGATGCATAATTGATAAGAGAAAGACTTTATGCAACGTAACCTCTTCAGTGTTTTTCCTTTGGCATGTAATGGGCGAATGAGGATTCCATTTTCTACCGTTTTTGACGTGTGTGTGTGTGTGTGTGTGTGTGTGTGTGTGTGTGTGTGTGTGTGTGTGTGTGTGTGTGTGCGCGCGTGCGCGCGCGCGCGCGCGCGCGTGTGGTGTGTGTGTGTGTGTGTGTGTGTGTGGGTGTGTGTGTGTGTGCGACTTCATTCGTATAAAGTATAATCTCAACACGCGCAACGTCCTCGATCTTTACTAACTCCACCTTGGCCACCGACCACCTCTCCCCCCCCCCCCCCCTTCCCCTCCTCTTTACTTCCCCTTCCACCTCATCCACTTTTTTTTCCTGACGATAACATCTGTGGAAAATTCTAAACTGGACAAGAGCGGACTCAGTGGTCATAAAACTGCCATCAATTTGCTGACATCACTGTCCTTTTCTTACCGCACTGAATCTCAGCCAATCAGCTGCAACAATACGAAGTGGACGATACCGGTAGGGTCTCCACGGTCACGTGAGAAATTCCACGGCGGAGTGATCATCAAGTGAACAGTCAGTACCCGGCAGTAAGCGTCAGTACCCGGCAGTAAGCTTTTGCGTAAGTCCACGTTGTGTCTGTGTCTCTGTGTGAGGGTTTGGGCTTTATCGATAACTCTGTTCAGTTGTGACGCATCCGAAAGGATTTTGTTCCTTGGAATTTGAATTACAGCTGAACCAGTCTGTGAAAAAGGTAAGAAACACGTAAAAAGTGGAGAGGAGAGAGAGAGAGAGAAGAGAAGAGAGAGAGAGATGCAGACGCTTCTTCTTTCTTTAGTGTCCACAAGGTCATCATGTTGATTATTTTGACACTTTTATGTGTATGACTATTCTTTTATCCCGCCATTAAAGCAGCCATACTCCAGCTTCAGTGAAGGGGCATGCTATTGTGTATGTGTCATCCATACCAACGGCCAAACTAGGCCTTCTCTTCCGAAAGTTGGCGATGGGATTTTTACGTCTGTGCAAGATGATGTGCGTGCGTTTCACACACGAAACCTCGGTTTATAGTCTCATTCGAAGGACTGTGTGGGGAATGGAGTCAGAACCACATGTTAACTCGCGAGGGAAAAGTCCTCCCTGTACCGAAACGGCCTGGCGGAGATGCGAACCCGCGACCACAAGATTACGAGTCCGATGCTCTAACCAACTGAGCTATTCAGGTCCCTGACACAGACATTTATTCACAAAGGCCATGGCCCTTTAGAAAGGGGTAAAGACATATCAAACCGCACAGTTCATGTCATTTAACTAGCCTAACACATATATTCAAAATCTTAACATATCATTACCCATTCTAAATTTTTGTCATACAAATATATGTCCACTCTTTCATGACCTCTGACATCTAGCTGTACTGACGTTTTATACGCTTTATTTGGTAATCGATCAGGTGACATGCGGGTTGTTTTTAGCCAGTAAGGAATGCATATAACCACTGAGAGTAAATGAATTGGATATATGTTAAGTCTTGCCTCACCGTAGACCAGATCATATAGTGTTTTGTATGAAACGCCAAAAATCTTATTTCAGTGCATGCAAATAATTCTTTTCAAGTTGTATAGAGGCACAATCGAGACCCCATAACTCGGTCCATACTGTACCATGGGCTGAATCTGAGAAATTCTGCAGTTTGAACAAAATTATTTATTTATGCTCATACTTCTCAGAAGAGTTTCGGTACGAACAACAGCATTTGAATGTTTTACAACTAAAATCAGATAGATAACGGTTACTGGAAGCATCAACTTTCTTTCCAGAACATTCATCTGGTCCTCTCAGGGCCCCCGGCGAGTAGGACGTAAATCTCACCTTTCACGGCTAGGCAACTTCCTAATCCAAAGTCCAGTTCTTTGGTCAATTGACTCGGATGATGGTATTCGTGCACCGAGCTCAGGGGATGACTCGGATGATGGTATTCGTGCACCGAGCTCAGGGAACTAACGCAAACAATAGATAAGGCAACCAGGTATGACCCCTTAAGTTATCAGTTATGATATCTTCCTGCCTGATAAGTGAATGTGGACGTAAAGCGTGCCGTGTCGCCGTGGACCTCTCGGCATTATGATTGAGGCTGAGGTTAGGGGTGTTGAATTCTCCCTTTGTCCTGAAATAACCACAATGCAGCAGTAGATCACGTGATGTAAAACAAATTCTCGAGCAACGCGTATTGCTGAAAGGTTAACTACACAACAATTCCGACATAGAAAGGTAAAACAGGTTTTGTTTTTTCAAGTGTTTTATTGGGAAATCACTGTCACTGTGTATGACATTCAGCATACTTAAGTATAAATGAGGTTGTTGATTGTGCCTGCATTTTGCTTTGATGTCTTCGCTCCCGTGTAGACATTTGCGATTTGCCTTAGTGGTCAAATTGGTGGTCTGTCGGTATTGCTCTCAAGGCCCAGCAGGGTGATCTTGTAGGGCTGTACCATATGGTTTACAACCTTACAATGACGGGAGAACAATAGTTTATTCAGCGTGATATCATGTAAATTTCTAGATATCGAGTATAACATTAAGTCATCTAATGACTCTCACGAGCTAAGCGTTTTCATACTTTTGCCTGCTCGGGACGAGGGCTTACTTTCCCCAGTATGTAGGTATTTCAAAGTGGTTTTACAGAATGTGGTTTACACACTGTTGTGTTATCACATTCAAATAGTTGTTCTCCCCTTTGATGAAAAGGATGCATGAAAGAGGTCTGTATTACAATTAATAAGAAAGTTGTGAATTTTTTGGTTTGTGTTTTGTTGTTCTTTTGTTGCAATTTTGGACAATTCGAAACAATTTTTTTTTGTTTGTAAATTGTACATAAGCATGCAAGACTACTGTAAACCATAGAAATCCCATATATCTGCTTTCCAACCTTTTTGTATATCCAATCAAGTACACAAAATAAGTTACACACACAAAATGATTTATTAAAAAAATACGAGTCCTCAAACGTTGATCAATTCAAATATTTATATTTCGGCATGCCTTGTGAACAAAATACCATGGACATTTTCAAGAACTGGATCCCAGCTGATTTCAGTAATCAGGCCACGATTATTGCCAAACTGTTGTACAGCAATGGTCTGTTGGGCTCGATTTTTTTTTCAGAACTCTTAGATCGCTTGGTTTAATTCTCACTGAAATCATCAGATTTGACCTCAAGGCTAAAATCGGTCAAATTTGAAGATTTGTTTTTAGATAGACAGTAACGCATTGTTTTTCAAACTTACGAAGCTGTATTTATACACAAATGAACTGCGTTACTGCACATTTTTTGTCAAGAAGTCATTTTCTCCGATTATCTTTCCGATGAACAATATTTTTTGACTTGTTATTTTTAGCTGCTTTCATTTATACATCTATGGTTCATATTTCAAGTGCAAAGGACAATTATATATCAAAAGACTCAGCTTCGAAAGTTTTATCTTTTGTAAGTAAACTTACATGCGAAATGAGTAGCGTTGGATTTATATCAGTCGTAATACAAAATGAATGAAAATGAAGTCCCACCGAGAAGAAACATTTATTTCCAACTTGGAGTTTTTTATAGTTTCAGTTCAAGCAGTGTGATCCAAAGTCAGCCCAATGAGCACTAGTCATAGAATCAGCACTGTTTACATCATTACGTTATTGTGTATGTCTTTTTACGTCAATGGGTGAGTTTTACGGCCTATTGGTCGGAGGTCCTTATGGTGAACTTGCAGACTGAAGTCTGCAATTCTCGTGGCAGTTGTCGTTAGCAGTGGTGTGTCTGGTTCCATATGGAGCTTTCCCTCGCCCGGCTGTCGACAAGAGCTTTTGATGCCATTTTCGACTAGAATATATCATGTGGAAACGGATTACCGGATGATGATTTCTATATGTTTTACAGTTGTATTTACCATAGAAATGGTGTCGTCGACAAGATTTAAACTGGAAAGTCTGAATTTCGTAGAATAACAACTCGGCCAAATGTCCGACAATGACAGAGACGCTTGATGATTGTGGACACTCCACGGAAAGAAAAGAAAAGCTAAGAAGGCGACTGTTCAAGAAAGGTCGGCATCGTCTGTCATTCCGTATGGTTGCGAACTTGTGCGGTCGCAAACTTGTGCGGAAAATGTCCAAGGCCTGCGATGCGCGGAATACTTTACTGTAGGTTTTTGACTACAGTTTTTATCATACTTTCGCTAAATCAAGAAATGTTGAAGGTTTGTCTGGCGAAGGATCGAATATGAAGTGAGGCAGGGAACTGTAAATATACTGTGCACAAAAAAGAAAAGCATTTTTTTTTTCGCTGAAAATATGAAGGAAAATTTTGACAGAAACATGCCCGTATTGCAGGGAACTCTGTCCAGTGTGAATAGTCAGACATAATGAATAGACATAACAGTAGATTGATGTCTTATTCTTCTGTGGTTGTAATATTTTGAATACTAAATGACGCATGAAATGACTGAAATAAATTTTTGTGCACAGTATCATTAAACAATAAACAAGTACGGTAACTCTTGTTCCCACGAGAAAACATATTCAGTTCTCCAAAAGAAGGCTGCTTGCGACACCGAATCATCTACCAGACATGACAGCACAGAGCAAACAGAACAAACAAGGACACGTTCCCTATTTGCTCTGTGCTGTCATGTATGCTAGACGATTCGCTGTCGCAAGCAGCATTCCTTTGGAGAACTGAATATGTTTTCTTGGCGAAGGATCGACAATGGCGCCAAAATTAATTGTAGAAAATACCAGTTTAGAGAAAATAAGGGCTTTTCGGTCCGATATAGTGGTAACGAATAACATACAATAATTTTTGTGACATCAGCGATGTATATGCAATTTATACATAGGTTCGTGAGGCATTCACATATATTTTAAGAGTTCACATGGAATGATCAAGATTCATAAGTCAAGGGAGGTATGGAGAAAGTAATTTTTGAACAAAACATTTCGTCTGCTAAGGGTCACCAGGAGAGATAAACATATTTAATTCTACAAGGCGATCATTTATGAACACCGTGAATAATACTGGTCCCAAAATACTGCTTTGCGCTATCCCACTAATACCATGAGCTCTATGAGAGAAGGAACTACCAATCCTTACCTTTGAGTTCTTTTTAATGGAAAGGGTTTGTGTGTGTGTGGTTATTTATTTACTTTTCTGTTGTCTGTTTGCTTATTTATTTTGTATTTAGCTATCTAACCGTTTGTTTCGTTATTACCCATTTATTTCAGCTGTTTATTATTCACTTATTTATTTTGTCATTTTTTTTAAGTTCTTTATTTATTTATTAATTTGCTACGGCTTTCAGTAGATTTCTAACAAACTTTCGGGATGGGAGGTTTCTTGTCTATACTTTTCTTTTCCCAATGGTTAAAATAAACATAAAAAGGAATGTAAACGCTCAAGGCCACACCCATTTGCACATATAATCGAATGACACAAAATGGTCATCTTATAGCCTGGTGCTTAAAGAGTACATGTACAATTTGTGCAGATGACACAAAACTTATAACTCTCCGAAATTGTATAAGGAATAACAAAAGGATATTGAAACATTAAGTACAGTGGTCCGATACTTGGAACCTATATTTCATTGCAGAAAAATGTAAAGTACTTCATATTGGAAAACCAAACCCACAAAAGGATTATATAATGAAAATTGGGGACAAGGAAGTAAAAGTATCTAAATGTGAGGAAGAGAAGACCTGGATGTGACTTTCGACAAAACATGTGTTATTTAACAAACATATTGCGAATCGTTTTATCAAGGCCAACAGAATGACTGGAATAATAAAAAGAACATTCATATTTATAGAAAAGGACATTTTTTTTACAATTAAAATAAGATACTAGATAGACCTGTTCTTGAATATGGCAATACTGTATGCTATCCAATGCTAGAGAGACAATCAGAAGCTCTAGAACAGGTTGAAAGAAGAGCAACAAAGATGATCCATAATATGAAAGATTACTCACACCAGGAAAAATTAAAATATTTAAACCTTCCAACACTCAAAGCAAGAAGAATAAGGAGGGGGGTGCGACTTGATTCAAACATATTATATGATATTTAATGGTATTGATGATGTTGATAAAGCATGCATTTTTTGTACTCCACAGACAAACAATACAAGGAAAATTGAAGGTAAGATATTTAAACAATATTTCAGAACTAATTTGAGAAAATGCACATTTACTAACAGAGTAACCAAATTTGGAATGAATTAACAACTAACACCAAGCGTGCACCTAGTATTAATGTATTTAAGAACCTCGTAGATAAACATGAATTAATAACTAAATTAAAATATGAAATTGATAGATAAGTTAGACTGAGCTAGTCTATGACTGGACCTACAGACATAAGAAAAAAAAGATATATATACAGAAGGGGCGTAAAAAGCCTAAATAGGCTAAGTTGTTTTGATACAACGCCCCCAATCCTGATCCTGATAAACTGTCTTTTCCAAGACCCCGATATAATCTTTATAAATCAAGTTTTGTATACTGTGGAGGGATCGCATGGAATAATTTGTCTTCCTCTTTAAGATCATGTCCCTCGAAACAGGCATTTAAAAAAGCACTAAAAAGGGATCAGATGGAAACTGTATGCAACAATTAAAGGTCATGCCCCAAACCCCTCCTCCTCTCCTCTCTCTCTCTCTCTCTCTCTCTCTCTCTCTCTCTCTCTCTCTCTCTCTCTCTCTCTCTAACTACATTTGAAACTATGTGCCAAGAATTGTTTCTTATTATTTCATATGTAGTAATATGAGTAATGTACATATGTGTATGGTTGAAGTTGCATGCTATATATGTATCTTTTTTATGAGGGCAGGATGTAAAAAAAAGCTTGACAGCTTATTCTTCAACCTTCAATAAAGATAATTTTGACATGAGTTGACGTGGCACATACATTCGCACGCGAGTTCATGTAATTTGTGTGATGTAATGAACATTCATCTTATATTTTTTCATGATCCCTTCATCGGAGCACATTCTCATGTAATTCGCATGATGTAATGAAACATTCTTCTTTTAATGATTTTTCATGATCCCTTCATCATGAGGAGATGATTTTTATTTCTTGTATTATATTTGGTTAGATATGGAAGATGTTATAGATAGTCAAGCTGATATCGTGCAAGCTGATCTCTTATTGCTCCGACAACAGAATTCCTGTGTTATTGTTGTTGTTGTCGTCGTACCCTGGCAAATATACTCCAGGGATTATCCGAACAGCCGAAGCACTTGAACACTATGGTACTTTGCATCAGCTAGGGAGGAGAACATTACGTGTGTGACCGTTTTTGATTACCCTGCCACATGGGCAGCCACACTCCGACTTCAGGGGATTTTGGAGACTGATAATGTTATACTAGGAGCTTGTGGCAACTGAAGACAATCTCCGCGTGTTTATGCAGAGCATAACAACATTTTGATGTAGCCTTGGTGTTCTAGCCTATGTCAATTGGCCTGACACAGCCTTAAGCCAAGGCGAAATTCCTGTGTTTGAATGGGTTCTGTTGTTGTACTCTAATGTTAAAAATAATGGTCATCTTTAGAATAACATAAATTGTCTTATTTTTGCGTGCTGGGAGTCCAGTCTAATACAATTATAATGAAATGTATGTAAATGTGCACATGTGTTCAGTGTAACTCCCTAACTAGCTAGTAAATCATTGTGAAACGAAGTGACTCGTTGAATTTAAAATAACATACACACATTACTATCAAAATAAATAAACAAAACGAATAAGGACACTTTTCCACACAAACACATCAGTGCTTGTAGAAACTAGAGTTCACAGCCACAGATTTTCAAACTTTTTTTTTTTAATTTGAAAACTATATAATTCAAGTAATGGTTGTGCTCTCTGTTACCTGTGCTTACACGTTCTTTTCTGATGCATTGCTATCATTATGCTGACTTCAATGTGCGGTGTTTTTTTTTCTTTTCTTTTTGCATACAAAGAAGATATGAGGCCCTATTTGTCGAAAATTCATATATCTGTTTCTCAATTTACATTAAAATCAACATTATTTTACACCTTGTGTGTCCATTAATGTTTCACCTTTTGATCAGCGGAAATAATTTGCCGAAAACAAGGTCGACTCAGAAATCTGTGTCAACGCCTGATGCAATCTCTCATGCACACGGAATGCGCACTTTTAGAACAAGCTTACAGCATCAACAGATCACAAAGACTTGCATTGACTGCTTTATAGCCAGAAAGTAGCCGTTGTAAGTTAGAATATGCCTGAAGTGGGCTGCAATCTAAAATCTCGTTCTAAGTGATGAGTATGAAGTGGGGCTGCAATCTAAAACCTCGTTCTAAGTGATGAGTATGAAGTGGGCTGCAATCTAAAAACCTCGTTCTAAGTGATGAGTATTAAGTGGGGCTGCAATCTAAAACCTCGTTCTAAGTGATGAGTATGAAGTGGGGCTGCAATCTAAAACCTCGTTCTAAGTGATGAGTATGAAGTGGGCTGCAATCTAAAATCTCGTTCTAAGTGATGAGTATGAAGTGGGGCTGCAATCTAAAATCTCGTTCTAAGTGATGAGTATGAAGTGGGGCTGCAATCTAAAATCTCGTTCTACGTGATGAGTATGAAGTGGGGCTGCAATCTAAAATCTCGTTCTACGTGATGAGTATGAAGTGGGGCTGCAATCTAAAATCTCGTTCTACGTGATGAGTATGAAGTGGGCTGCAATCTAACATCTCGTTCTAAGTGATGAGTATGAAGTGGGGCTGCAATCTAAAATCTCGTTCTAAGTGATGAGTATGAAGTGGGGCTGCAATCTAACATCTCGTTCAAAGTGATGAGTGGGCTGACTAGCAGTAGGTGCTGTCAGGTCGCAAGGCTTTCGCCTGTGGAAGGTGATGTCTTTGAAAGCGTTGTACACAAATTGTTTACAATTTATTGAAATAAAACAGACACACGAGGCTAAGGAAAGGTTTTTGAAAATGTAACGGAAACATTACTTTCCTTCCCTGAAACATGAGTGTGTTTTTGTGAAACGCATACGGGTAAAGCCACGTATAACTGGAGTATGGTTCGTAGACACGTCCTGATTGAAACCGCTTGAGTTGACCTCCACAGCTCTGGTGTATGGCCCTGTGTGGTCGGCTCGCCAAGAAGCAACGTTCTGTCTCTCTCTCATCGAAACCAGTACAGTCTGAGGAAATCCCATGAGAATGTGCAATCAGGGTTGGATACGTTACATGATTAGCCTGTACTGAATAAGTGACATGGAATCTAAAATTGCATGGTGTTGGTAAAACCTCTTTTAAAACTGCAGTTGCTATAAGATCAAATTTCCTGCCCCTCTGAAATAATGGCATATAACCCCCCCCCCCCCCCCCCCCCCCCCCCCCCTTCCTGCTTGTACAAAGGTTGGACGATTTGTCCACATTTTTTTTTTTATATAAGAAAATACAAGCATTTTGTCGCTGGGTGTCATCAGTAGCATTTTAAGGGTAAACAGGTCTGATACACTTGACCTTTTCCCTTGCTTGATATTTGCATACTCTGCCTTGAGTTAATGCTTCCATTTCAACAAGACATTGAAGGCGCTGCGAAATCATTACAGAACAAAACTGGCAGCAGTCAGATGTAAGTAATAAGACAGTAAAAGTTTAACATTGAGACAGTACATGCCTGTACCATTTTTTTGTCCCACATTCTGTGCCACCAAAATCAGTGGCACTGCATCCATGCTGCTCATTCCAATCAGTCACAGCCCGGCCACTGCAGCCCAGCACCGGCAATCCACAGGGAGCAGTCAGTGTCAAACCGTCAAGAGGCCACCCACCAACGAGACAGCACTGCTGCCGAGTCAAGGGTGCCTGTTCTGATCCAACATATGCAGGACACCATTTTCAAACCCCCCCCCCCCCCCCCCCCCCCCCCCCCCCCCCCCCCCCCCCCCCCACCCCCCACTGAAACACTAATTGCTTAGTTGCGGAGCTGGCTTGAGTGAGCTCTGCCTCTGGAGGCCACCACCACATCCATCCAACATCAGCTCCCATGGACTTGCCGATACGCTTACCCCACTGGAATCAATCAAGGCCACAGATGCGAACAGGAAGAAAGGCTGAGGTCACCATGGGAGCTGGGCATGAATGGCCACAGAATTTGATACTTTATTCCGATCGATGAGAATGAAGATGATGCTACGGGTTTCCTTCTGGTCTGAGACTGCATGACAGGGCTGTACTCTGAACTTACTTTCATAACATATTAATACAGACACCTGCAGTATTGATCAGGAAAGGTGGTAGCAACAGTCTTAGAAACGCATCTAAGTAAATGAAACTCGACTGTGTTGTCCCAGTTGAACCTGTAGCAAACTCAACTCTGGGTAGGAGCCAGTCGGGGCAAAAAATCCCACATGGTTCTGAAGGGAATCGAACAGAAGACCTCCCAGCCGAAAGTCCGCGACGCTAGCCACTGTGCCATGGTGGCTAGTACAAGTCTGTTAAACTCTGGTACTCGATCTGCTGACATGCGTACCATTATCAATTGTCATATGGCAGGCTTGACCGTGGGTTGTCTCGGTCACACACACTCGCACTTTACCAAACCTGCTTTTCCACATTTACCCATCTTCAGCTGATTTTATGCAGTTTAATTCGCTTTGTGTGTTGCTTGTGCAGATCATCGTTTTCATTGCTCCGAGGTTTATTTCTGTTCAGGATTTTGGATATAAAACATTAGACTGGGAGTAACCAGAATCTCTGTATAAGCATCAAAGGAAAAGTCTGTAGGTATATAAATCATTTGGTAATTCTTCTTATCAGGACTTCATAAGTATACATGAATTCTGAGCCATTATAATTCCATACTGCTTATTAAGAGCTATGATTAGTTGTCATTATACTAAAACACTAATCAGAATTTTTATTTTTATTTCAGTGTGCTATCATGTCGCTGGTTCCTACAAGTTCAGAGCAGTCTTGAGTATAGACATGTCCGTTTGATGGGCAACATATTTCTGTTGGTGACTTAAAGAAGAAATATTCGCCCAGCAGCGGTTTCGCCCTGGAGCTGTGAGCTACAATTTACCGATGCCCAGACTAAAAAAGGTATTTATTTATCCCATCCATCCATTTGTGAAAACTCGATATGTTATTACTTTGATGTGCTGTATCAACTCCTGTTTTGAGGATTAGCTTGAGAGCATAGCTTACCTGGGCTGTTGGGGAGAAAATGAGGGTGGGGTGGGAGGTGCCCATATGAAAATCCACACAGCATTCAAGACATGCACGTGGGTCTGCATTATTGTTGCTGTCATTCAAATGGAAAGCACGGATTGTATATTCATCACAGTTCACACACTATCATTTACATCGCGGAATCGGTGATGATTCATCGATATTTTTTCAATGGTGCTAGCCTGAATTTTTTCAAGCAATGACAGCCATATTACCCGAATGAATTCACAGAAAGTTGAGTTTATCTGTAAATGTAACTTTTCACGAAGCAACAAAGTGTCGTTGTGACTTTTCATGAAAAACAACAAAATTTTGTGATTCTTTTGTGTGTATGTGTGTGTGGAGCGGGGATGGGGTGGGGGGTGGGGGGGGGGGGAGATTAAGTGTATGCAGGTATTTTGGTTGGTAAACAGTAATGATCTGGTCGACTTTTGGATCGCGAGGTGAGGTGCTGAATCAAGACTGACACACGTTCTGTATTTAGTGCACGTTTAGTGAAAATACAATGAATACAACGAACTGGGGAAAACTGATTAAAAAATTCTGGAGACAATGTTTTTCAGCAGTAATTACATTTCCAGATATAACCATAGCAGGGGAAGTGGGGGGGGGGGGGGGGCTTCTACAAAATAGCAACAACCGTAACTTCCATGCACGGAAGGGAGGGGGGCGGGGGGAGAAGCTTCCACCAAACAGCTACAATTGTAACTGCCATGCACTTAACTGCGATAGACTGTATCTGCTTCTTCGACATGCCCCCAAAACATGGCAACAAGTGGCGAGAGAGCATAAGTTTGTGCCAAAGTATGCTGATGAATGGGATTTGAAAATGTTTGTGTTAGAAAGAACCTATTTTAACCAGAATCAATGCGAGATCCGGTAGTTATTACTCGGGAAAAGCTTCTGCAGGGTGAAGGCACTTAACTGAAACAAATGTCCCCCAACCCACACATAAATTTGGAATTATGTACACACTCTTAGTAGAAAATAGGCTCATTTGCGTTGACAAGTACACATTTGTAGCAGTTTTGGGAGTAAACGGCTCTATGGCAGAATTGCAAGTGGCTTATAGCGGTGTCACTGACAGTTTGATTTGAGTGCAATATTGCTGTTGTTCAAATTTCTTTGAGTCAGTAATGTAATTTTGTTGGTTTCAAATATTTAAAAAACTTAACCTTTCGTTGTTTTACATCAGGTCTGATAGTTTAGCAGACCATTGTAATTCACTTTGAACAAAGGCATTTTTGAGGTCCAAATCACTTTATAAAATCTATCACAACCTTTGTATTTAGGCTTTGATTAAAGACAGACTGACTTATTCTACAATCCCTCTTGTAGACCTTTGAAAACATCATCTGGAGGGCTTAGTTGAAATTTGTTTTAATCTTCTACAAAAAAAACACACCCTTAATTGAGGCATATTCTGGTTGTATTCTTTCCCCATTTTTTTGTTTGCTTTTAAAATGACAAATTTTCACTTTTTTCCCCGTTGTTTTCCCTGTGCCTACAACAACGGGGTCTCGCCCACGCAATACAAGTGCACCGCATGCGGATCCCTGCGCCCCCCCCTCCCCTGGAACCGAGAAAAAACTGGTAAGAGACTGTTTTAGTGGGAAAGTCAGTCATTTTTTTCAATTTAAACGTGACTCTCTTTTAGTACATGGGGAACCCCTTTCCCGCCAAAAATTTTGGTACAGATGACTTCCCAGGTGACTTCCCATCATTTGTATGAAGTAGTTACATTTAAAGTGCTATTTTTTTTCTTTTTTTCATCCAAGGTTGAGATAATTTTGGTCAGTGGTCCAAAAACTTAGAAGGTAAAAAATATACCAGAAGAGTTTAAAGTGGAATTTTCCCCTTGGTTTTTGTTTCTTAAGGATCTTACCAGCCCCGTAGGTTACTGGCAGAGCTGTACAGCGTTCTCACACATGGAAAATGCTGCTTCTTTTGTTTAGGACTGGACGGGTCTCCGACGCCCCCCTTCGTTATTAAAATATGATTTCATATTCGGGGATGCGGGGTTAAAGACAAAAAGTATTACGCTTTCACAACCAAAATGCGCTCTCGCATAGGCCCAAAACGCACTCTGTCACTCACATCGGGCCCGCACAAAGGTGACGGGAAACCAATAACATTTCATAGAAAATAATCAACTTTTATTCAACTTGACTCCGAGCCCCCACCCGTCACTACCCCAACACAACTATCTGTATCATACAACAATGTAAACAGCATACAGACAATTTCAAAAATCGCACCCCCTGTTCTTCAGTTGTTCTTACTTACCCAGGAAAGACATGTTCCACTATTCTGTTTGCACACTTAAAACCTTAAAGGCAAATAAACGTCCATAACTTGCCAGCATTCCTTGGTTGACCGTCAGTTTCTTTCATCCCACTGTGCGACTACGAGCTGAGCTGCCACACCGTTTGGTCCCCCCGATTGGCCAAATCCCAGTTGGGGGACACCGGGCAAGTAGCTTGAGTCGCACCCTCGCACTGAGTCTCCCGGACCCACCACACTTCGCCCTCTCCACAGAAAGGGCCCTGTGGGGCCTCTCCCAAGGTCTTCTCTGCTGCAAAACACCCCACCGTTGTCTGGCAGCCCCCTGTCTAGGCTCCACAGGTTGACAACGTCTTGCTGTCGACCGTCCCCACACGGGAGACAATTCTTCTCGTCGTCGGCTTCCGAGGCTACAGAAAACCTCCACTGTCTTACGTCCCCCCCCAGGAACAACAAGGCGACAGCCAACCTCTGCTCACGCTGTATTTTCTTGAGCCCTCAGCAAAGACGGGCGAGTTCACTTTCCTTAAGTGAGTCCCACACTTCCTGGTTTTCCAAGCACCTTATATTCGTTCTCAAGAAAGAGAGAACCCGAGTTTAACTGGCTCAACCAATGGAATCATGGGTACACACACATCACACGATTTGTACCAATAAATTCCCAAGTTATTTTTATTCCACCAAGGGAATCGCTAGTCCCCTACACATACACACACACACCACAGTGTAGCGCCAACAAAGATTTGGGCACCCAGTGGTTAATGCATAACCTCCTATTCAAACTAAATGTTCGATTCCCCAAAGCTACCCATGTACAAACAGCCTGGACTTCTCTACAGCCAGGACTGAGGCTTCAAGTATTTACTACCTCTATAGATAACAAGGTGCGAATCACTCAATAGGCCGAAGCCTTCCATTCATTCCTCAGAACAGGGACGACTGAATGGTCGCTGTACTCTGCCTGCAGGCTGACGGTCACCTACCCGTGACGGTCACCCTGACACGATCGCCTTCCCTTCAGGCCCACGGGAGAGCCCAGTGATAGCCATGCTCAAAGTGGACACTCTTCTCTACCCAGGACCGGCGGTCAGCATGTTCTTGTTACTATCCCTCGGACATGCGAAACCCACTTCCCCGCACCCCCTCCTTCAGAATACGACTCGGGGTATCCCCCTGGTGATGCCTGAATTCGCACACTTGAAGACCCGGACGTGCTCTCAAAAACAGCAAACCCCCTTTAATTTGCCTAAAGGGCTCGAGAACATTGGGCCGACTCATTACACCCCCGTACCTAAGAATTTTTTCCAATAAACATTTCCCCCAGGACGAATTTTCTCGATTGGATAAAACAAACTCAACTGCATGGGTCATAAAACAGTGTTTACCCCTATGTTTCAAGACATCACTTCCATCAACATCTCAACAGGTATGTACCCAATTAAAAAATAAATTTCGGGCAGATAGTCCATTAAAATCACTCAGTCATAAACTGGGCTCACATAAAAATCAAGAACCTCTCTATACCAAAGCTCAGAAAGTCCATACATGTAATTAATCTTTCCATTCACTTAAAAAAGCACACCCATAATCAACCAAGATTTAATTCAGGTGGTGGCCCAGCCTACTTAACATCAAAATCAAATTCAGGCGGGTTGGCCACAATCCACAAGACACATTCAAATTCGGCGGGGTGCCCCAACCTACATAACATCAAAATCAAATTCAGCGTGTGGCCCCCCAAACTGCTCCACCGTCTCACACACAATATGCAAATCAAGAATTTTCCTGATTTCACACACTTTAACCGATCAGTGAACAAAGACAACATAAGCAAACTGATATCAACGGAAAAATCATAAATCATAACACGTGAGCATGTACTAAACCCCGCCCCATAAGGGCAATGAACAAAAGCAACATAAATCAAAACTGAAAAATAACACATGAACATAGGCTCAACCCCGCCCTATACTGGGCAATGAACCAAGCAATGCATACATGTAAACAAATACCCAAAATGAAAAATAACACATAAACATAGGCCATCCCACCCCACGATGGGCACCCCAATCAAATAACACACCAGCCAGCTACTTATTTAACACAGTAAGCGTCCGTAACAGATGACTGCTCACACCCCACCACAACACAGCAGCCGTGGGCATTGCCCCTTTCCCCATTGTCCTGCTCTGTTGTCACACACAGAGCAACACCCGGGAGGCATTAACCCAACCCTTACTCCTGCCCCTCTCAATCTTGACCGCCGTTTGGGCCGCCAATAGTACCTTGGGCAGAAAAATTTGCGCATTCCAGGCTTTACAAGAGAGTCAGAGGGCACCTTTCACACAGTTTAGTCCTTAAAGGAGCGCGTGAAAATCTGCGCGATCCTCTTCTAGCCTTCGCACCCATGCACTGCGACGACGATCATCTTCCCTTTTCAAATGTTATGAGATGATCCCTAACCCATCTTATCCGAACCGGATTTTCCTTCTCTCTGAGGAAATTCCCTTTGGGTTCGAATCCCACTCAGTGCCTATGCCCACGATTTCTGGACCTTATTTCTTCTCCTTTTTTCAACACGGGCTTGTCTGCTCCTGTGAGCTGACTGTCTTTGGCATTTCCTAACGAAAGCTGGTCACCTCGACCTTCTTGCCATGCGTTATTACTGCCTCCCTGGCCCCAAAACCCAGCTGCGGGTTTCCAGTTACTCTGTGGTCCAGTTGGCCCCGACCTGAGGTCCGTAAACCGTGGCTCCTACATTTCTGACTGCCAGGCAACGCCAACAACCCTTTTGAAACCACCATTATGGCCACCAAGGCCTACAGCACCGCCACTCGGCCCCCCTCCATGGCCTACGGCACCGCCACTACGACCTATTTCATGGTCTATTGCACCACCACCATGGCCACCTTTATGGCCCACGCTAGCTCTACTGCTAGTGGCGCCTGTGGGACTCCACCTGCTCTTGTTTACTTTCCTACCCTGCACTGCCCTTGCTTTTCCCCGCTTGGGCTGGCAGCCTGGTTAGGCTTCGGGAGGGTATACCTACCCCCCAACAAAGCTGGATAGGAAGATTGTTTTGTACTGCTGCAGGAGAGTACTCCTGACAAACTCTGACTCTACTTTGACACGGGCCAAAGGGAGCCGAGTAATTCTTCCATCTGCATATCGCACGCAGGTGGTTTCCCCTGTATAGTCTGTCCCCTCTCACAAAACCGGGCTCTACCATTGCCGCTAGAGTCAGTCCTGATCTAATAAGCAGGTCACCGGGTTTCCCGTTTACTACTGCCCTAGTAGTTGGTGGTGGCACCCCTGCCTTCCTGTTTTTAAATTTTATCAACCGCAACAACGGAATGTATTCGCACTCCGCTACATTCCTTGGCGATTGACCCTCTCGCCCACCATTAAAACATGTGCGTTTCACCCGAACATTCTCTTGAGTCCCACTGTTGCCACGGGACTTAGAATTCGCCTCTACTTGCGATCTCGCCTCATTACTGTAGTAAGTTAGCGACTCACTCTCTGACTGTGTGGTCTGTGCATTACGGAACAAGCGGTTTGTTCCCTTTAGAACATAGCGCTGATCATGGGGAGCTTCATAAACTTCTGCGACTTTCACTAACTCTTCTAAGCCTTTTATTTCTCTTTCTGCCAAAAACCAGTGAGATCTCTCGGTACGTGGACAGGATTTGCTCTCTAAAGATCTCTTCCTTCAACTGTTCAAAAGTCTGTTCAATACTCCCTATTTTCATCCATTTATCAAAGAGAGACCGGACCCGATAAAGAAAATGCACATGTGCCTCACCTGGGTTACGCACGGCCTCTCTGAACATTTCCTGTATCTATCAGCTGTTACCCGGTACCTTTGAAATAAGCATCACGCACAGACACATAATCCGTCTGTTTTTTCCAATGGTAGGCAGAAAAAAGTTTTTCCCCAGCCTTTGGTGTCAACAGTGCGGACAGATGTGTGGCCCACCGTTCTTCGGGTTTAAACCCTGATCTTTGGCAATCCTTTTCAAATTGCGAAATGAAATCCTCTAAATGGTCCGGATTATCATCGAACCTTGGCATATTGATCAAGGGACTGACATGTGGTGCAAAGTTTCACTTGAGGTTTTGCGTCCCCGTCCCGTTCTTTCTCCAATTTTAATTTTTCTAACTCAAACTGCCTTATCTCCTTCTTTCTCTTTCCTCTCTTTCCCGTTCTCTTTCTCTCCCTCTCTTTCCCGTTCTCTCTCCTCCTTTTTCCCGTTCTCTCTCCTCTTTTTCCCGTTCTCTTTCTCTCTCCTCTCTTTCCCGTTCTCTCTCCTCCTTTTCCCCTCGCTTTCTCTCTCCTCTTTTTCCCGTTCTCTTTCTCTCTCCTCTTTTTCCCCTTTTCTTCCTCTCTCTTGCTTTTCCCTTTGTATTTTCTGGGCCTCGATTACACGGGCCAGTTCTCACTACATATGCCTTCAGTTCCGGACTCTTTAGTCCTAAAGCTTTTCCTTCTTCTATGGGTCCATCTTTTTTAGCGGACCCCATTGTCTCAGCACCCCTTCAGTCGACATTCTGAAGCTATCTAACCCTCGATCAGCTAGTTAATACAACCACAGTAACAAGCGAGAAAATCCACACGATCACTTGTAAATAAGCGATCAAATAGTTGTGCTACACACAATCAACCTCAACAGCAACCAAATCAAGCAAGTTCAAATACAAGGCCCAGTCATGAAAAAAAAAAATCAAAACAATCAACACATGACTAACGTCCCTTCCCGAAAAAGAAACACAATCTAGGTTTCCACAATTATTTACAGATTTCAAATTTCCCCCTGCAATTGAACAAAACCCCGAATCAAAATCACTTATGGCTCATTTATGTTCATCCCGACGAGCCCCCAATTTGAGACGGGGCTCCGACCCCCCCCTCGTTTTAAATATGATTTTTATATTCAGGGATGCAGGGGGTTATAGACAGAAGTATTTACGCTTTCACAACCAAAATGCGCTCTCGCATAGGCACACGCACTCTGTCACTACATCGGGCCCGCACAAAGGTGACGGGAAACCAATAACATTTCTAGAAAATAAAACAACTTTTATTCAACTGACTCCGAGCCCCCACCCGTCACTACCAACACAACTACTGTATCATACAACAATGTAAACAGCATACAGACAATTCATAAATCGCATCCCCTGTTCTTCAGTTGTTCCCTTTCTTAGCCCGGAAAGACAATGTTCCACTATTCGTTTGCCACTTAAAACCCTTTAAAAGCAAATAAACGTCCATAACTTGCCAGCATTCCCTTTGGGTTGACCGTCAGTTTCTTTCATCCCACTGTGCGACTACGAGCTGAAGCTGCCACCACCGTTGTGTCCTCCGATTGGCCAAATCCCAGTTGGGGGACACTGGCAACGTGCTTGAGTCGCACCCTCGCACTGAGTCTCCCGGACTCCACCACACTTCGCCCTCTCCCAGAAAGGGCTCCTGTCGGCCTCTCCCCCAGGTCTTCTCTGCTGCAAACACCCCCCGTTGTCTGGCAGCTCCCTGTCTAGGCTCCACCCGGTTGACACGTCTTGGGTGTCGACCGTCCCCACAACGGGAGACAATTCTTCTCGTCGTCGGCTCCGAGGCTACAGCAACCTCCACTGTCTTTCTCCCCACCCAGGAGACAACAAGGCGACAGCCAAACTCTGCTTCACGCTGTATTTTCTTGAGCCCCCAGCAAGACGGGCGAGTTCACTTTCCCTTAAGTGAGTCCCCCACTTCCTGGTTTTCCAAGCACCTTATATTCGTCTCAAAGAAAGGAGAACCCCAGTTTAACTGGCTCAACCAATGGAATCATGGGTACACACACAAAATCACCCGATTTGTACCAATAAATTCCCCAAATTATTTTTATTCCCCAATGGAATCGCTAGTCACCTACACATACACACACACACCCCCAGCTGCTAGCGCCAACAAGACTTGGGCACCCAGTGGGTTTAATGCATAACTCCCCATTCAAACTCATGTTCGATTCCCCGAAGCTACCCCTTGTTACAAACAGCCCGGGCTTCTTACAGCCAGGCTGAGGCTTCAAGTATTTACTACCTCTATAGATAACAAGGTGCGAATCATCAATAGGCCGAAGCCTTCCATTCATTCCTCAGAACAGGGACGACTGAATGGTCCTGTACCTGCCTGCAGGCTGACGGTCACCTACCCGTGACGGTCACCTGACCGATCGCCTTCCCTTTAGGCCCACGGGAGGCCAGTGAATTTGCCAGTGCTCAAAGTGGACACTCTTCTCTACCCAGGACCGGCAGGTCAGCATGTTCTTGTTACTATCCCTCGGACATGCGAAACACTTCCCAGCACTCTCCCTCCTTCAGTATACGACTCGGGGTATCCCCCCCTGGTGATGCCTGAATTCGCACACTTGAAGACCCAAGGAACGTGCTCTCAACAACAGCAAACTACCCTTAATTTGCCTAAATGCTCGAGAACATTCGGCCAACTCATTACAAGGACTGATATTTTTTCCTTTTTTTGAAATTGGCATTTAAGTTTTAGACAATAATGTAATTTTTGCTTTTGTGTGTGTTTCAGGGAGGCTTTCAAGAAGGAAGCCGCAAAGTCGGTACGTGTTGAAAACTGGTCTTTTCTGCTTTTGCTTAATGTGAAATATTGGTGTGAGTATGTGAGCAATGTTGCATGTTTTCTATAAGTTATAGCAATGTAATGCGCTTTCTTGAATCCGAATAGTTTGTTGTTTCTGAAGTAAATCTTAAATAAATGTTAGCGAACCGCCAAGAGTAACGTGGACAAACGAGTCACAAGACAAAACACTAACAAACAGCACAAAGAAAGTGAACAAATTTGTCACTTAGCTTTCTTCAGTGCAAGGTAGGCGCTGAAGAAAGCTAAGCGACAAACTGAAGAAAGCTAAGTGACAAATGTGTTCATTTTCTTTGTACTATTTGTTTGTGTCTTGCCTGAAGAAGACCCAAGAGGTCGAAACGCGTCGTGTTTGGTATTGTGACTCGTTTGTCCACGTTACTCGTGGCGGTTCGCTAACGTTTATTTAAGATTTGTTTAGATTTCCGCCTGCAGTCGTCTCACTTTGCAACTAGATCCATTTCTGAAGTAGGTTTGCTGATACAGTTAAAAAAAAATACTTTGATAACAAAACAAAAAGTTAACTTTGAGAAATAAAATGTGTAATAATGGAGAGAAAGACAACTTGGTGTTCACATTGTTATAATGAATATAAAACGTGATCACCTTGTATGAAAGGTGACATTTTAAGGTTTACTTTGAATAATTCTAGTCATCATTTTTTTCCCTTACTATTAGCTTTGTAAGAATGTCATTGGAAATCTTTAATTGATAAGAACAGTAAAAGGTAAAAAAATGGCTTTTTGTTTGTGTGTAAACATAATTAACTTTAAAGCAGGACTCATCACCTACCCACCCCCTACCCCCACTCCTACCCTCACGCCCTGTCACACTGCATTAATAATTTAATTTTTAATTTTTCTTTCTAAATTGTAATTATCCGTTCAGAAAGTTGCTTGAGATGTCAGTTGTAGAGTCCCCTTTTATCATGTATGAATTCCATTTAATAATAATATATCATTATAATAATATCAACATAAAAAAGAAATAAATGGAAACCTCTGAAGTACCCAATAAAGGACGCTCACGCATTGCATGTCATAATGAGATGAAGTATTTGTCATTGAAAATAGGATGAACTTTATTTTAAAAAGAAATTTTATTAGTTCTGCAAGACAATCCAGGCAGATTACAGGACAAAACATGATGCATTTCGACCACTTGGATCTTCTTCAGGCAAAAAAACAAAAACATATAGGACAATGAAAAGGAAGAACAAGCAACCACGTCTCATTTTCAGCGCAAAATCCAATATGAGAAAATAAGTGGTTATCTCAGGATAAACCTGTTCATTTCATTTCCATCATTAGGGATGTTGCTTAACATTAATGCTGTTGATGTAAACATCTCTGTATAGTTGCATGCTTGTGTTGGATGATCATGTAGTAATTCATTCATGACTGTACAAAATCGGGCTGGATTTCATAGATGATATCCGATCTTTTCATTGATGTACAGAAAAGAAATGGGGGGATATTACTTTAAGATATTTGTTACTTTCCTAACTCAACGTATTTAAGTATTTTACCAAACTCTTGTCAGATATGTGTAATTGTGGTGTTTATTTGTGTAAGAGCTCAAGTTTTCTGCCTTGGATGACAAGTAGTGACAAATAATGAGTAGAATGTGTGTATAAGAGAGCATCGAGCTGTGGTTTGCATCTGCCGAAATGCTAAATGAATTTGAAACTTTATTTTATCCAATAAGGGAAAATAAATGAAAAAGAAAAACTGAAAAAAAATCAACTTTTAATTCTTGTTATTAGATTTTTGGGAAAGGGAGGGAGATGGGAATGTGACAGACCTTCGATACAATTACATGCTTAAAATGTCTCCAACATCTCATATCTAAATCTTCTGTTTCAAACATTATCAGTTCTAAACTAGTATTCCTTTGTACATCCTCTTGCTCACACACATCCTTTGCATCCCATCTACCCACGAAATGTTCTTCACCTTATTCATACACACACACTGCTCAAGTAAATGCATAAAATGGACAATCAAAAAAAAAAAGAAGAAAGAAAGAAAGAAAAAAGAAATCCACTTTGTCCTTTGATAGTCCCACTGGTTGGAAAACTACATAACGATGTTACACTGTGTTCTACAGATGCGCGACCTGGGTAAGACAGATGGTTACATGGGTAAGCATCATTCTGGACCAGTGCGGAGGAGCTCTCCATGTCGTCGGTGCCAGCAGCCTGGACACCATGTCAGAAACTGCCCTGGACAGCGGGACAGCTGCAGGCCGTACATCAAGAGGGCCAGTGGCATACCCAACAGCTGTCTGACATACGTGGACGATCCTCAGACGCCGGGAGCCCTCCTCGCTCCGAGTGGACAGTTTGCTGTGCCTACCCTTGATGCGTGAGTTACATGCCCGAGTTGTGGTTTTCACCTGCTTTGTTAGTATTGGTCGCTGACACGAATGAGCAGTTCTTCTGAGCTTTGTCAGTGTTGTCTTAGAGATCTAAAGCCTGATAAGGAAGAGTACGAGTATGCGTGTGCCGAGGGCAGCTAGGTATACCAAAAGAAGTGAGCTGACTCTACCTCAAAAGTGGAGAATAGAGTAACAAAATAAGACAGCACTGTAGATGTTTGTAACCTCACAAATGCTGGTTCACTAGAAACATGTGTCATTTCTTGGTTGGTGGTTCTTTTGTTGCAGACAAACTTGCAAGGAAGGTAAAAAGGAACAGCCTCCATTTCTCCCTCAGCCCAAGACGATGAAGCTAGAAAAGCCGCAGATACCTTCAGAGCTGAAATGTCCTGTCTGCAAAGACTTGATGAAGGAAGCCGCAATTGTATCATGTTGTGGCTACAGCTACTGTGATCAATGTAAGTATTTGTAGTGTTTTACATGTTTGACTGTGTTTTGAAGATTCTTAGTCACTGAGGGAAGGTGTTGCTACCCTTGATGGTGAATTTAGTTTCAATTTTTCTCTGCAATCAGTGCTGATGTAAGCACAACTTCAGATTGGTGATTTCTGCCAGTTGTGAAACTGGCATCACCAGATCACTGCTTTCAGAATCCCTTCTTCTTCTCTTTATCCTCAACCAAAACAGCAGTTTTCAGTTTGACGGAATAATGCCATTCTAGTATCTTGATTATCATGTCTTTATGGATTATGACTGAAATATGGGATTGCTATCTTTTCTCCAGGTATCCTGGATGCTTTGCTTAAATCAGAGGATCGGCAGTGCCCCACCTGTGGCCAGTGTGGTGTATCGCATGATGCAGTCATTCCCAATGTGGCCCTCCGCACCGCAGTGGCTGCCTTCACAAGAGGTGGTGGCTATTCGCAGATACGCCGTCGATAAACAGAGGGACTTCTTACTCAGAACGCTCCTCAGTCCGTCAGGGCATCAGCTACAACTTGAAGCCCCACCGGTGTAACGATCCTTTTTATTTCCGAATAAGATTTCTTTTAATCCATGTATAATACATCATCATATAGCATTTTGTTTTGAAGTGTGGAAACGGAAAAAAGTTAATAAAAATTAAAAGAAAGGGAGATGTGTGTGTGTGTGTTGTACGTGTTGTGTGTGTGTACGTGTGTGTGTGTGTGTACGTGTGTGTGTGTGTTTGTGACTGAATAGGGGCGAGTGCCACAGCCACGGGAACGGTTACCACCGCCTCGATTAGCTGGGGTGCTGGGATTCTGAACAGGCTGAGGGGCAAAATGCCTGCGACCTCTGTCTGACCACGGAATGGGGGTCCATATGACTGTCCAGAAGCATGATGGGAAACAGAGGCAATGATATTTACATCAGCCTTTCTGGAAAGGAGCTTAGTGAGATGGGCACGCCTGTATGGCAGACTTGATCATAGCATCAACTGTTTTTTCGTCTTTTTCACACAGAAACGTAGCCAAATCCTTAGAAACACATTCTAAAAACTGCTCTCTCAGAATAAGATCAACAATACCATGAAAAGATTTGTCAATCTTGGACAATGAAATCCAACGATCAAGAAGGCGTTTAAGTTCCACTGAAAAAGTTTCAAAGGGTCTGCACTAGGCTTTGACTCGCGAAAACGCTTACGAAAACCATCTGGAGTACACTGAAATTTCTTTAACAAACTCTCTTTCAACAGCCCATAAGAACCCACATTATTTTCTGTCAAACTGTGATAAAGCGTGAGAGCTGAACCTTCAAGTAATGCAGAGAGACAAGTGACCCATGGACTTTCTGACCAGCCCAGAGAGCGAGCATGGGCTTCGAACCTGAACAGATAACTGTCAATGTCATCGGTTTTTTTCTTTAAAGGGAGGCAATTTGGGAAAGGTAGGACGAGGGGCATTAGACCTGGGTACGCTAGCACTTTGATTATGACTGTCCTCACTTGAAACTACTCCTTGACGAGATATTTCTAACTGTACCCTTTTAGTTTCTTTAATCTCTTTTTGTTGCAATCTTTTAGTTTCTTCTAGCTCTTTAACTTTAAACTCTTCTCTTTTAGACACAAAAGCAATAGTCCTCCAAAGGGAAGAAAACAGTATAGAAAAATCACAATACCACTGATCTAATTTTCGGCCACGTGGCCTTTTTCAAGAGAAAAAAAACAATGCAACTATGTGATGTACATCTTTGGCGACTGGTCAGAGCAAACAATTGACGTCATAAATATCTTACGCAATTTCTGACATCATAATGTGTGATGTCATCAACAAGGGAACAAAAAAAAAGGATGGGGTGGGGGGGGAGGAGGGGGTGCAAGTTGTGTGTGTGTGTGTGTGTGTGTGTGTGTGTGCGTGCGTGCGTGTATGCGGGCGCGCGCGCGTGTGTGTGTAGTTGTACAGTAACCAATGTACTTCAAAAACATAACATGCGCGCGCGCCCGCATACACGCACACGCACACGCACACACACACACACACACACACAACTTGCACCCCCTCCTCCTCCCCCCACCTTTTTTTTTTTTTTGCTCCCTTGTTGATGACATCACACATTATGATGTCAGAAATTGCGTAAGATATTAATGACGTCAATTCTTTGCTCTGACCAGTCGCCAAAGATGGACATCACATAGTTGCATTGTTTTTGTTTTCTCAAGTCAGTGGACCAAATACAATCAAAAGAAAGTTTAGACATTATGTCCACTGAAATATATTTCAAAGAAGGTTATTATTATTTTTCACACAAACATTTATATCTATCACTCTTTAAAAAAACTACGACTAATTTTGAAAGGGAACGAAACGACAGTAATAATAGAAGTTTGCGGGTTTGGGGAACGCACTTGACAATCAATTATAGGCAATGACCAAATGCATCAATCAATAACA
Source organism: Conus ventricosus (assembly GCA_018398815.1). Classification (NCBI taxonomy): domain Eukaryota; kingdom Metazoa; phylum Mollusca; class Gastropoda; order Neogastropoda; family Conidae; genus Conus; species Conus ventricosus. Next base: position 88,406,992 of record CM031607.1, on the reverse strand, counting down.
AATGCAGAAATCAATTAACAATAAACAAATATATGCATAAATCAATCAATGATCAATACACATATGCATATATGAATCAATACAATCTTGTTGGAATTTCTTTCTTTGGGGGGGGGGGGGGGGGGGAGTGGTTATTTTTTTTTAAATGGCCCAGGCAACCAATCATACACACATTCACTCAAGAAAGAAAGAATCCTCAGAATGCTATAGGAGCAACACAATCCCCAAGTGAAAAGGTAGAAATAGAAACAATCAGAAGGGTAACAAAAGAGAATCAAACTAAAGCCCACAGAAGATAAAGAACTAGGCCCTCGTATCTCCAGAAACTATACAAAAGAGATACCCCGTTACACTGGAGACGGAAATCAACAAGAAACAGTCATACAACAATACAAAACAATCAATTCTCTCAAAAGTAAAGTCTGTAGACGTGTCCTAACATAATAACTGGGGACACTATAAGGGGGTCACAACCGAAATCCTGACCCTAGCACAATTTTGAAGGTAAGCGTGAAAAGTTCTACGGGTCACCAGATGTTACGGATGGTATGGGTGGTGTCTGCAGGTGTCCGACTGTCCGACTCACACAGAAATTATGGATGCATGCACGACTTTTCTAATTCTCATACACACACCCACTCACCCGAACATTGACAGCCAGGCAACAGAACAACACTTTTTTTTGTTTTTTATGCTGCCCGAGCCATCAGACAAACATATAATATAAATGCAATGACATCAATAGAACGGCACGCCAACCATGAGGCGTACACACACACACACACACACACACACACACACACACACTAATATATATATTAAAAATCTAAGAATTAAAAGGAGTCTAAGGTACTTTTAGATTCCTTTTAATTCTTTGATTTTTAACAAATGTTGCTCCCCAAGGGGTTGGGCACTTTTGAAACTGTTTTAGGCTTAACAGCTGTACTCTAATATATATCGGCTATCAATTAGCGCTGCTGGATCCAACGACGACGTAGACGACGACGACGACAGCGAGGAAGATGTCGCGACGACGTAGAGGACGAAACGACGACGATGACGAAGACGTCGACCTCAGTGTCAAGTCAAGTCCGACACAGGACAAAAAATCAAAAAAAACTTCAGAGCTGTGGCTCAAGAAAAAAACACTAACACACTGTCAGCGTCTCTGCCGACAACGAGGTGACAGTCTCGCACAGGAGCTGTGGCTCACACACAACACAGCGACGGCCTCGCCAACAGGTCGCTGGTTGAAACACAGGAGCGGCGCTCTGGCTTGGCAGCAGCGGCGTCTCCAGCCCAACTGGCTCAGCCGTGAGCGGGTAGTCGATCCTGGGTGCAGTGGCAGGTAGGGCGATTGTCGGCACTCAGGCTGACCTCTCCACGCCGACAAAAAGGCGGAAAACAAGGGGTAGTCTCAGCTACGGCCCTGGCCCTCAGACAGTAGCAGCCAGTCCCCATCAGTCCAGGGAACGCTTCTACCTGGGGGAAACTGATTTAACTACCTTGATTATCATGGCTACTATTCACTACAATCACGACTACATTCATATTCATTAGCCACATCATATTTCACTAGAAGTTGAGACAAACATCCGCATATTCTTTCTTCAACACTACAACATTCCCTTTCCGGAATCATAACACTACAACATTCCCTTTCCGGAATCATAACACTACAACAAACATTCCCTTTTTGGAATCAAAACACTATAACATTCCCTTTCCAGAATCATAACACAACATTCCCTTTCCGGAATCATAACACTACACAGGAAAGGATTTCCATATAAACCTTTCAGAATTTAGTTTTCCAAATTGGGGAAAAGATTTCCATCCAGACCTCTTCAATAAACCATGAATACAATTCATTACACACAATTAATGATTACTTTTATCACACACAATTAATGATTACTTTTCATACGACTAAAAATGTCTTTCGTCAATTCACAAAATGTTCATTTCTTTCCTTGTAACACAAGAATGTTCATTTCATTTCATATAATCACCGTGTCTTTCGTCAATTCACAAAATGTTCACTTCTTTTCTTGTAACATAAGAATGTCATTTCATTTCATATATCACCAATTTTTTTAAAGGTTTCTTTTCAAAACAATTCATCTACTTAAATATATGCAAGGGAAAGATTTCCACAACACTCTTGTTTACCAACACACATATTTATATTTATATCAAAAGTGAGTTAAATACTCATTCACATCAAAATGAAAACTGACAAAAAGTCTATGTCGCTCACTCTAGAGTTTATTATCCATAGCATAAAAACTCCCCTCTTCTCGCAAAGTCTAGCTAATCCACATTGAAATAATTAACATTGTTTCCAACATGAATTCATAACTAGTTAAGTCACAGAATAAACAAAATCTTTTTTTTTTCTGAAGACCACTTCCTTTAACACTCACTTTATCTATTTATGTTTTCCGACAGCATTTCGTTTTATTACCCTATTAAGTCATAGGATAACAGAACACACAAATACTTTCTTTTTCAAACAAAACCTTCACAAGTGCGCTGAGGAAGTTTCAGTACCCCCCTAAACGGGAATACGGTTTCGGTTGCTAATAACTAAACATTGTTGTGATAAATACCTGACTGCTACAAGAAAACAGCTGAGTCCCTCTTCGGCCTTCTGTGTTGTTGCGTTGCCGGAATCACTGCAGAGACTGCCGAACCAGTTCGACTCCCCCGGCTTTTAACAGTGCTCCGTTGAGTACAATCAGCTGAATTTTCAAACCGGCTTCCGGACAACTCCCTTTCCCGTAGGTACGGTTGTATGAAAATTTGTGATCGGATGATAAACGATCCGTCACCAAATTATACAATTTAAAATGAAACTGTTTACTTCTGTTTTTTTTTTTAATTTTACTCAAAGTTTTTACCCCAGAAGTGTACTTGGGAGGAGTGGTGACCAGAAAGGGCATTTGGACTGATCATTTTCTTTCATATGACCATCAAGGTACAAACCAGGGGGTTGGAAGCAGACAGACTAACATCAAAGGGAATAGAACCGTTTGGGGTATTTCGAGCTGGCGCAAAGATAGGGTCAAAGGCCTGCAATGTGACATCAACTAGGGGGAAGGTCATGTATTTGAAAGCTGTCTGCGATTTAAATCGGTGTAAATCCCCCATAACAAGGAAATAATC
>CM031607.1:88388824-88393824 GCA_018398815.1 Conus ventricosus | reverse complement strand
AACAGATTTTGTCAGGTTGCGGCCCTGAGTTAACCATACATTTGAAAGAGAGACAGCCAGAGACAGCAGGAGAGTTGTTGAAGTTCGCAGAGGTGTATAGAGAGGCACGTTTGGGCACAAGGTGCAGGAGAAACAGGTGCTAGGCACAGGTGAGAAGAGTGCAAGGAGACTAGGAGAGTTTTCTGCAAAGTCTGCAAACCCAGTGGTGGGGCAGAAGGAAGGGCAAAGGGACATTAGGTGTTTCATTTGTCACAAGAAGGACATGTGGCGAGGGATTGTCGCATGAGGTTCCAGAAGGCAGCAGCCTTGCAAGAGTGGATAAGGGTCGTCAAGGGAAACGACCTCAGTGGAACCAAAAGGGATTCATCTGAAAGGGTGGAGTGCAGCCTATGGCTAGCACTGGACAGCAGTCAGTGTCAGGGATGGAGGGCACTAGGCTGAGTGGTTCGTTACCAGGAAGAAGGGTGGATTGGCCAGCAGAGGGTGAAAGTGTTACGAGACACTGGTTGTTCATGCGGGTAGTACGAACAACGCTGGTCGATAAAGGGGATTTGACAGGGCAAATCCAGACCTGTACTCTAATCGATGGCACTGTGAGGGAGTTTCCAGTTGCTAAGATAAAGTACGTACCCCTTACTTCTCAGGCGAGTTGTCTGCGTTGGTGATGGAGAAACCCCTTCATGATTTGATCATTGGAAATATTCCAGGTGCAAGGATCCAGGGGATCCTGAGTTGTTGACTGCTACAGGGGCAGCAGTTCAAACACGGAGCAAGAAGGAGGAAAGGTTGTTAAACCGTTAGTTGTTCCAGGAAGGAAGTCGGGCATAGAGTGTCGCCTGATGATTTAGGGCAGCGCAGGAACAAGACCCTTCGCTCGTGAAGTCTTGGGAGTTGGCAAGAGGTGGAGAGAAACAGGAGTTAGAGGAGGTGAGACAGAATTTCTTGTGAAAGGCGGGCTGTTGTACCGAGTGTTCACCAAGGGGAAGACAGGTAAGGTGACCACTCAGTTAGAGTACCAGCAGTGTTATCGTGACACTGTCATGTCAGTGGGTCACGAGTCGCTCATGGCGGGTCATCTCGGCACCAGCAAAACAGCTGACCGAATCTTTGATGACTTTCATTGGCCAGGAGCAATGGCAGACATCAAGCGTTTCTGCATGTCATGTGACGTGTGTCAAAGGTCAGCCACAAGAGGGGTGAAGAGGAAGGCGCCTCTTAAACATCCCCCTTTAATTGACACACCGTTCAGGAGAGTGGCTGTTGATCTGATTGGCCCAATCTCGCCCTGTTCCAAAGGTGGGCACAGGTATGAGACATGTAAGGTTGCAAAGGAAAGTTGCAGAAGGCTAGGGTCGTTCAGAAGAAGCAATATGACAGGAAGGTGAGGAAGCAATCCCTCAAGGCGGGAGATCAAGTCCTGGTACTGCTTCCCACGGGTCACAACAAGCTGCTGATGCATTGAAAGGACCATTCACCATCACTGAAAAGGTCGTCGGGATTACCGAATTGATGTGAATGGAAACCAAAACTTTTCCATGCAATTTCTCCGCAAATATATTCAGCGTGAGACTCAGCACATAGGCGCAGCAGCAATCATTGATGAGGTGAAAGAGACCCAGCAGAAGAAGGGAGATTTGTTGCCTAAGTTTCCAGAAGAGTCATACAGGGATGTGTCACTGTATGAAGGGCTAGACAGTAGGAGTTCCTAGGTTTTGTTGTCGGAGGCGACACAAAGCAGCCGAAAGAGGAAAGTGGAGAAGATGATGAATTCAGAGAGACCAAAGACCAAAACAAAGTCAGGAGTCTGCTAGGTTTTATTGGGTTTCTATAGGGAGTTTGTCCCAAATTTGCAGCAATCACGAGTCCTCTCAGTGATTTGGTCAAGGCAGGGAAACCGCAGTGGTCGAATGGTCAGACGCTGCAGAGCAAGCACTGCAGACGGTGTTGGAAAGACTAGGTTCCCGTCCCATCTTGAAGCTACCAGATATGTCCAAACCATTTTGTTGCGGACAGATGCATCAGGTGGTGGGATAGGTGCAGTATTGTTGCAGGAGCATGAAGGGTCGAGTTTCCTGTGAGTATGCTAGCAGGAAGTTGACAAAGTGTGAAGAAGGGTACGCAACGGTGGAGAAGGAGTGTTTTAGCTGTCGTGTGGGCCGTGCAGAATTCCACAAATACTTGTATGGGAAAGAGTTCGTGATAGAGACGGATCATCAACCACTCAAATTCCTGCAGGAGGCGCAGTTGAAAAACAGCAGAGTTCTGCGTTGGGCAATGCACTGCAGCCCTACAGGTATCGAGTGCAGTACATCCCAGGTCGACAGAATGTCGGAGCTGACTATTTAAGCCGTGTAGTCTAGCAAGCTGCAACTCAGAGGAAGTCAGTCATATCCGGGTGCTTTGTTGATAATATGTGTTGATACAGTTATGTTGATTGGATATGGGTTCATTCCAGTTGGCTATGTTCATATTTTTGTTGAGACTTGTTCATATTTTCTTTGTGAACTTGTTCATGTGAATGTAGTTATGCTTGGAGCATACAGTCGCTTGTGTAGTGATGCATTATTGCAATAAGTGAGGATGGAGATTCCTCAGTGAAGTGTCATGGATCGTGATCATATTATATTGTGCTTTTCATAAGAATTGTGAAAAGAAGTTTGTCAAATCCGCAGGTAGGGGATAGCAATAAGTTGGGCACAGAGGTCGTTATAAAATGAGTGAAATAACGCAAGAGCGCACGTCAATGATAACTCGTTTGGAGTGGTATTCCTCATTGTATATTTTATAACTTTTAAACCGTTGGTTGTAAAGGTAATTTTCCTAACTATGCGCGTGTAGCCTGTGAGCAGCAAATTCCGGTTGTTGTCCTTTTTGTACGTTGTTTTGAGACAATGCGGAGCATGGTCTTTTGCAAGGGGAAATTGTCACGACAAAAAAATGAAACCAACCAAACTTGGGAAACAACCAACTTGGGGGGAATCGTGTAAACCTCATTGGGGAGACGCCATCAAGTTTATGTTCGGACCTAAGCCCCCCCTAAAAAAAAACTCAAACATTCTAGGCGTTCAGAGGTCCGGGACCCATAGTCGGGTCCGGCCAATTAAGCTATGGGAGAGGCTACAGGAAGACGGTCTGTCCGGCTATCCGGCTAAGCAGCCTTGACCGACGCCCCGATGACTAGCGAGAACGAGTCGCAGAGCCGAGGCTCAAAGCCTCATCTAGCCACTTTTGTGGAACCAACGTCATTGTTACTCGGAACGTCGAGGTGCCTAACCCAGACTCCGCTTGGCCAATTTAGATTGACCAGTGTCCACCACTTAAGCCACACCGCGCCAAGTGAATTATGGGAAGGGGGAAGGTAGTGTAGGTGGTAGGGGGTGAAATCTAGCTTGATCATTTAAATGACCATTGACCACGCACATAGAGTAAGAGGCGAGTAGACGGATACTGACGTAGAAGTGGAATATCCAATGGAATATAGAGGGGAGACAACTTCAGTGGTGGTCAGTTTTAACAATACTGACCAATGGTACTACAACGGCCCTAAGGACACGGGTTAGAGGATAAAAAGGAATGTGTGAGTGAAGAGAGAGGAAAGGAGAAAAAGAACGAACAGACAGCGAGAGAGAGAGGGATGAGTTCGGGAAGTGAGGGCCTCGCCTACATGAGGCAGGGGAGATGAGAACGAACAGAGACAAGAGATGAGAGGTTTTAAGGTGTAGTCTCGCACGAGGGAAAAGGCAGAGAGATGAGAGGGTGATGAGCGGAGGGGAAGACCGAAACAGAGAGAGAGAGGGAGAGAGAAGGTTTCTGAGTGAGCTCTGGCAGGAGAGAAGGGCAGAGAGAGAGAGAGATGAGGGGAGGAGAGAAGAGAACCAAGTTGAGAAGATTAGCATGAGATAGTCTGCAGAGGCAAGGACTGAGGAGAGATGTGAGAGAGAGGGAGAGGAAAGTGCAATTTATGAAAGAAGAAAAGAAAGAAAGAAAAAAGAAAAGAAAAGCAACCATGTCCATTTGGATAAGGAGCATACTAGAAGAGAAGAGAGAGAGAGAGAGTATGCAATGCGTTAATCAGGTAATACTAAGCGAAAGAGAACAGATTCGATGTTGTAGTCCACTGTTCTAAACCCTAACCTGGGGGTTCGACCCATACCGAGGCAGCGTCACTTCGCCAAGCAGAACCACAGACCAACGCCAAACAGTCTCACCTGACCAGGCGCCCTCAGGACCAACACCAGTGCCGGTCAGTTGTGTCGTGTTGGGTGAAAGTGACAGTATGAAAAGAAAAGAAAAGAAAAGAAAAGAACATGATCGAGAATAGTTAAGATCACCTGCCAAGTAAAGTAGAACTATTATTTAAATAACCCGGGTTAGTTAATGATGTTTTAGATAAATGAATTTGTGAAATTCTAGGAAAGAGAGAATGTTTTTATTTATGTTTTGATCCTATATGCATTGTGTTCTTTCATGATCATGTATAGTAAAGTTATAGACTTAACTATTGGTTTGATGTGACGAATGCATATATAAGAATGAGATAGAAGGCACGCTGTGAGTGTGTTTGGGCTGTCGCTAGTCCCTTCCTCACTGACATTACAAGAGCCAGGTTGAACATGTTATCTGGGCCTGAATTTGGCATTGCATTTAACTTCCTTGAATATCGAGTGCGACCCCTTGTGTCAAAACTTTGCTCCAGGGACCAACAGTCGGAGGTCGCACTCTTTATGTTATTTTAGTTTTACTTATTTTAACATGCGCGCTGGTGACCTACTCGTTTTTTAGTGAACCAGTATTTTAGGAAGAAGAAGAAGAAGAAGAAATGGACGACGCTTTTCATTTTAGACATCGCTTAGTCGTATCTAGCTTGTCTTGAAATTTGTCAGGTGTGTGTGTGTGTGTGTGTGTGTGTGTGTGTGTGTGTGTGTGTATGTGTGTGTGTGTGTGTGCGGGCGTGTATGTGCTACTTCGTGTTTTGATCATAGCAAGGTTGACCTTGTTCA
>CM031607.1:88320996-88387824 GCA_018398815.1 Conus ventricosus | reverse complement strand
GTGTGTGTGTGTGGTGTGTGTGTAGTATGACTTTCTCAGATTTAAAGGAAGATAAAAGTGATTTAGTAGACAAAATGAAATAAAATAAATAAGGTGAAAGAAATTAAATGAGATATAAAAAAAATAATAAAACAAAACGAAATAAATATCTAGCTGCAAAGTGAGGCGACTGCAGGCGGAAATCTGAACAAATTGTAAAAAGATATTTATAAGCCTCCACCGAAAAAAGTAGACAAACGAACCACAAGACAAAACAAGACAAACAAGATCTTCTTCGGGCAAGATACTTAACACTCAGGACAAGGAAAATGAACGAGCAATCCCTTCTCTTCGTCCACCTGAGCGCAAGAAGGTTTTCGTTCAACGCCCATCTTGCGCCGAAGTGGACGAAGATAAGTTATTGCTCGTTCATTTTCATCGTCCTGAGTGCTATGTATCCTGCCTGAAGAAGACTTAAGAGGTCGAAACGCGTCGTGTTAAGTCTTGTAATTCGTTTGTCTACGGTTTTTTTTTGTCGGACCCCTATAAGTATTTTTTAGAAAACAAAATAAATTTAAAGAATTCAGTAAAACAACATTTTTGAAAAACATATCAGTGCCGGACAGCCAGACCAAGTCCCCAGGGTTATCAACGCTTCAGGATGGACAGCAAGTTCCCAGTCGACGGTTCAAACCCTTTCCCTTCCCCCCATGCCCCCCACCCCACCTCCCCCACGGCCTCATCAGAGAAAGTGGAAAGGGCCCTTCCACTGCCTCTGGACTCATTAACTGACCACAGTATGTGGGGGGGGGGGGGGGGGGGGGGGGACCGCGTTGTGAAAAATGAAAATGTAGAAGGCTTTTCAATATTTTTTTTTAAATGTACAGGTGACAGAGTCACAAACGCAGTACAGCAGTGAACGGCGAAAAAGGAAGAGTTTTAAAAAAATGTGTGTGTGTGTGAGGGGGGGGGGGGGGGGGAGGGGGCGATGATAATATAATAATAATAATAATAACTGATGATGATGATGATGATGATGATGATGACAGTAATGATAATGATAGTAATAAGAATAATAGTAACAATGAATGATGATAATCGATGTCCACAGTAACTTGATGATGATAACGAACAGATCCTTGTTTCCTCTTTTCTCTTCTTTTTCTTCTTCTTCTTCTTCTTTCTTCTTCTTCTTCTTCTTCGTCTTCTTCTTCGTCTTCTTCTTCTTCTTCTTGTAGTCGTCGTTATCTTTGTTGTTGTTATTGTTATGTTCATGGCAATATTACTATGATTATTATTACAATTATTATTGTTATCTTAACTATTATCATTATTGTTTTATTATTGTTACCACCATCATCATCATAATTATTAATATAAATTATTGTTGTTGCTGTTTTTTTGTTATCATAACATTGTTATAGTTGTTGGCGTAGTCGTTATCATCGTTTTCATCATCATCGTTATCATTCTTATCATTACTGTTATAGTTGTACTTGTTTTCGTTTTTGATATTATTATCATCATCATCATCATCATCATCATCATCATCATCACCATCATCATCATCATCATCAGCACCACCATTATCATCATTTTTTCTAATGTCATTATTATCATTCCTATCATATGTTCTATAATCGTGTTCATTTTTGTTATCATTATTATCATATTATCATTTCCTTAGTCATCACCGTTATCAGTATTACGTCGTGGTTTATAGTCAGTCCATGTGTACGTGGCGAGGACACAAATCGGATTGGTAGGGCTCTGCTATGCGAGGACTGTGTCACATGACGAGAAGTTTCTAGATTGCGCATGCGTCGGCGCATGCGTCGCCTGTCCGGTGTTCCCATAGCGTGTCTTTGGTCAGTCAGTGTCCAGGGAGGTTTGTGAGCGACTTGTGTTCTGTATACTGTGTCCAGCGTGTTGTGTTGTGCACTTCTGTACTCAGCGTGTGATTCGACATTTTGTTGTTCGTGTATCTCTTCAGCTCTTCCCGGCTGTGTTTTGGAGTACACATACTTTTCCTGATTCTCCGTTGTTGTTTTTCTGTCGCAACAGGTGAGATTCCTCATTATTTTGGTTTCTTTTGCATGTTCCATGCATTTCTCAGATGTTTCACAGAGGATAAATAAAAGTCTAACTAGAACTAGTTAGAACTAATGTTCCTATGTTGGAAGTTGGTTCAAGGTCCAGTGGAGTCACCGTAACTGATATGTGTATTACACCCAGTGCAGTCAGAGAGAGGCTTAAAAATATAAACCTTAATAAATCTTGTGGACCTGATATGATCCCTGCAAGAGTTCTTAAGGAGTCGTATAATGAGCTAGCATTACCTTTCAGTATTTTGTTCAACACATCAATTGAATCAGGTGTGGTACCAATGGATTGGAAGTCTGCAAATGTAACAGCTTTATTTAAAAAAGGTACTAAGACAGATCCTGGAAATTATACGTCTGTTAGTCTTACATCAGTTAATAAGTCAGCTAATAAAATGATTGGTATAATTAAACGTACTTTTATTCACATAGATAAAGATATTTTTACAAAACTATACAAGGCTTTCATTAGACCACACTGGATTATGGCAATATAATTTGGTATCCTCGATTAAAGAGGCAGTCTGCTGCTTTGGAAAGAGTACAAAGAAGAGCAACAAAGCTTGTAAAGAATATACAAAATCTTCCGTATGAAGGTAGGTTAAAAGCTCTTGGACTGCCTACCCTAAAAAACAAGACGAGTGAGGGGCGATTTGATCCAAGTCTATAAAATATTTATTTGTGTTGACAATATTCTATTTCAAAATTTTTTGATGCATCAAGAGTTCATACTACCAGAAATAGTGTGGGTAAAATTTATCATGAATAATGTCGCACTAACCTAAGGAAATTTTCTTTTAGTAACAGAGTAACAAATCTTTGGGAATAAATTAACCCCTAACATTAAACGTGCACAAAATACTAACGTTTTCAAAAGCTCTATCGATGATAGTGTATTATTGAAGACTATTTATTTTGACTATGATAAATAAAGACTTGAGCGAGTTGAAGACCTGACTGTACAAAGACTAGATAACACATAGAAGGGACATGTAAAGCCAGTTCTGGTTATAACTGCAAAAGCAATTGTCCCTATGAACCTAAACCTGGACCTGAACCTGAACCTAGAACTAACACACTACAATGTCGAAGAAGAAGAAAAAGAAGAAGAAGAAGAAGAGAGCGTCAGATGTAAACCAGTGTATTTTCATTCAGTTATAACTGTTTTGGGGTATTTGAAAAGGAAAATAAGAGTATGCTAAGAAACAAGAGGCGAGTGATGAATAATTATTCGAAGAATCTTTGATTGCTAAGACGACTTGTTAATTTCCTCAGACATTTACAGATATGCAATACCCCCCCCCCCCCCCCCCCCCCTTTATTTATTTATTTTTCTTCCTAAACAACGCCGTTCATGAACATTGTGACAAATAGTGACACACTCCACATAAGCAACCAGAACAGTTTATACACATGGAGAAGAACTACACACACACACACACACACACACACACACACACACACACACACACACACAGAGAGAGAGAGAGAGAGAAGAGAGAGAGAGAGAGAGAGAGAGAGAGGAGAGAGAGAGAGAGAGAAGCTGTTTTCCTTTGGAGTGCTGCGGCAGGAAACCAGCTGATCTTGCGGCCTGGACAGGACAATATGGGGAGGGAACGTAAAATAATGCCTTTCCATGTCACAGACCCATGATTGAAGAGAAATCAAATGAGAAGAGCTTTTGATGCCATTTTCGACTAGAATATATCGTGTGGAAACAGATTACCGGATGATGATTTCTATATGTTTTACCGTTGTATTTACACATAGAAATGGTGTCGTCAACAAGATTTAGACTGGAAAGTCTGAATTTCGTAGAATAACAACTCAGCCAAACGTCCGACAATGACAGAGAAGCTTGATGATTGTGGCCTTGCCTTGCCTTGCCTTGCGCCCTTAACTCCTTATGGAGTCGTAGGGCGCCGCCTTGATGCGCTGTATACCACTTTCCTCCATCTGTCCCGGTCATGAGCGAGAGCCTGGGTTTCAGCAAAAGGTTTGCCTGTCCACTCAGAGTGGACAGGATTGTGGACACTCCACGGAAACAAAAGAAAAGCTAAGAAGGCGACTGTTCAAGAGAAGTCGGCATCGTCTGTCATTCCGTATGTTGCAAACTTGTGCAGTCGCAAACTTGTGCGGAAAATGTCCTAGGCCTGCGATATACGGAATACTTTACTTGTAATGTAGGTTTTTGACTCTACAGTTTTTATCATACTTTCGCTAAATCAAGAAATATTAAAGGTTTGACTGGCGAAAGATCGAATACGAAGTGAGGCAGGGAACAGTAAATAATAAACAATAAACAAGTACGGTAACTCTTGTTCCCACAAGAAAACATATTCAGTTCTCCAAAAGAAGGCTGCTTGCGACACCGAATCATCTACCAGACATGACAGCACAGAGCAAACAGAACAAACAAGGACACGTTCCCTATTTGCTCTGTGCTGTCATGTATGCTAGACGATTCGCTGTCGCAAGCAGCATTCCTTTAGAGAACTGAATATGTTTTCGTGGCGAAGGATCGACAATGGCGCCAAAATGAATTGTAGAAAATACCAGTTTAGAGACAATAAGGGCTTTTCTGTCCAATATAGTGGTACCGAATAAAATGCATTAATTTTTGTGACATCAGCGATGTATATGCAATTATACATAGGTTCTGAGGCATTCACATATATTTTAAAAAGTTCACATGGAATGATCAAGATTCATAAGTCAAGGGAGGTAAGGCTAAAGTAATTTTCGAACAAAACATGTCGTCTGCTCAGGGTCACCAGGAGAGATAAACATATTTAATTCTACAAGGCGATCATTTATGAACACCGTGAATAATACTGGTCCCAAAATACTGCCTTGTGGTATCCCACTAATACCATGAGCTCTATGAGAGAAGGAACTACCAATCCTTACCTTTTGAGTTCTTTTTAATGGAAAGGGTTTGTGTGTGTGTTTATCTATTTACTTTTCTTTTTTCTGTTTGCTTATTTATTTTGTATTTAGCTATCTAATTGTTTCGTTATTACCCATTCATCTCAGCAGTTTATAATTCACTTATTTATTTAGTCATTTAAAGAAAGAAGTTGTTTATTTATTTATTAATATGCTACGGCTTTCAGTAGATTTCTAACAAACTTGCGGGATGAGAGGTTTCTTGTCTGTACTTTTCTTTTCCCAATGGTTAAAATAAACTTAAAGAGGAATGTAAACGCTCGGGGCCACACCCATGTGCACATATAATCGAATGACACGTTTTAAACTTTCATCTTATAGCCTGGTGCTTAAAGAGTACATGTAACATTTTTGCAGATGACACAAAACTTTATAACTCTCCGAAATTGTATAAGGAATTACAAAAGGATATTGAAACATTAGTACAGTGGTCTGATACTTGGAACCTATATTTCAATGCCGAAAAATGTAAAGTACTTCATATTGGAAAACCAAACCCACAAAAGGATTATATAATGAAAATTGGGGACAAGGAAGTAAAAGTATCTAAATGTGAGGAAGAGAAAGACCTAGATATGACTTTCGACAAAAAATGTGTTATTTGCCAAACATATTGCGAATAGTTTTATCAAGGCCAACAGAATAACTGGAATAATAAAAAGAACATTCATATTTATAGAAAAGGACACTTTTTTTAAATGACATAAGACACTAGATAGACCTGTATGCTATCCAATGCTAGAGAGACAATCAGAAGCTCTAGAACAGGTTCAAAGAAGAGCAACAAAGATGATCCATAATATGAAAGATTACTCACACCAGGAAAGACTAAAATACTTATCTTCCAACACTCAAAGCAGGAAGAATAAGGGGGACTTGATTCAAACATATAAGATATTTAATGGTATTGATGATGTTGATAAAGCATGCTTTTTTGTGCTCTGCAGACAAATAATACAAGGAAAAGTGAAGGTAAGATATTTAAACAATATTTCAGAACTAATTTGAGAAAATGCACATTTACTAACAGAGTAACCAAAATTTGGAATGAATTAACAACTATACACCAAACGTGCACCTAGTATTAATGTATTTAAGAACCTCATAGATAAACATGAATTAATAACTAAATTAAAATATGAAATTGATAGATAAGTTAGACTGAGCTAGTCTATGACTGGACCTACAGACATAAGAAATTTTTTTTTTTAAATATATATATATATATGTATATGTAGAGAGAGAGAGAGAGAGAGAGAGAGAGAGAGAGAGAGAGAGAGAGAGGAATGGTACTGAGGATCAGCGCAATTTTAAAAACAGTGCTCAACCACAGTGGGAGCGATATTTGATATATTAAAAGCAAGTTAATATATATATTCATATTGGAAAACCAAACCACAAAAGGATTATATAATGAAAATTGGCGATAAGGAAGTAAAAGTATCTAAATGTGAACTAGTCGGACTTTTCATGTATCCAACATCCAAAAACAACCTGGAAAACAGGTCGGTTTGTACAGCGATGACGTCTTGCTGCATTAACAATAATCCAAGAACTATTGAAAACAAGAAAAAAGAATTATGTAAAATCTTTCAAAAAACCACAATATAAAAATCACAATAGAAGCAAACAAAAAGTAGTGAATTACCTAGACATAACATTAGACCTCAATGACAATGTGTACAAACCATACAAAAAACCCAATGATATACCAATCTATGTAAACGTCAAAGCAACCACTCACCATCTATACTAAAAACAATACCCAACGGTATAAACAAGAGACTATCCAACCTATCAGCAATGAAAATGTATTCAATAATGCAGCAACACAATACCAAGAAGCATTACAAAAAAGTGTTACAATTACAAACTACAATATACCCAGACAATAACACGAACCGAAATAAGAAAAGCAGAAAAAGGAAGATCATATGGTACAACCCACCATATGATGGACAAGTAAAAACAAATGTAGGAAAAGAATTCTTTAAAATCTTGGCAACATCATTTCCAAAAGAACACAAACTGTCCAAAATATTCAACAAAAACACCTTTAAAAACTATCATACTCATGTATGCCCAACCTCAAAAACATAATTGACTCATCTAACAAAATGAAAAGCAACACAAAAGAGAAGGTGCTGAAAGGACATCTTGCAACTGCACCAAAAACGAACAGTGCCCCCTAAGCAACAAATGTCTTCACAGCAATATTGTATACCAAGCTACGGTAACATCAGAAAATGAAAAAGAAACATACATGGGGATTACTGAAAAACATTCCAAAACCAATACGCAAACCATAAACAGTCATTCAAAATGAAAAAGACAAAATCAAACAGAACTGAGTAAATACATTTGGAAACTCAAAGATAAAAAATAGCCCTACAGCATATCATGGAAAATCATAAAAAGAGCAACACCATACAACATATTTCCAAAAAATGCAACCTATGTTCCACAGAAAAATGGTTAATATTATGCAAACCATACTTAGCAACTCTGAACACAAAGTAGAAAATAGTGAATAATTTGCAGGCACAAGTAAAATCTTTGCTAGCACATTCACCTGAACAGGCCCTAACAAAACAAAACAAACAACCCCCCCCCCCCCACCCACCACACACACACACACACAAACACACACACACACACCACACACACACACACACACACACACAGGCCCCACGTGCAGCAAACGAAACCCGCACACACAGAGACAAGATCAGGTCCCGCACGCCATAAAAGACCGTTGGCGTGCCACAAAAAAGTCATCCTGAGGAGAGAGACATATCTTGAAACAAGCTTGTAGATGAATTTAGCACTTCATTTTAATAGCATTTTTAACAAATGTTGTTCCCCAAGGGGTTGAGCTTTTCAGTTTTTTTAAGGACGTTTTTATACTGTTTATGATAATTGCTCCTCACGTTGAGCACTGACCTGACAAAATCTAAAATGGAGAAAATCAACTTTGGGCAATCTACTAAAAACATACCGTTTTCAAACCCACAAACCTACACTAAAAAACTGATAGAACAAACCGAGAAATTGTACGCAACATGAGATGGAAGGCGTTCTTCTTCCTAAACCCAAATACAAAGAATGAAGACAAAAACACATATGGCTTCAAATCATGGCGATCACCTCCGACAATAAGATGAAAATGAAACCTTTTGAAGACAAAATGAAGGGACTGATAGCCAACATAAAATTCAAGAAACCAAATAACAACTTCCAAACATCACTAGCAAATGAAATAAAACAAATTCAAAATGATAAAAAGATATTCGTAAAAGTTGATAAAACTAGCAATTTTTACAAAATGGAATTAAACGAATACTCCCAACTCCTGAACAAAAACATTCAGAAAAATTACAAGAAAGCTGATAAAACCACATACAACAACATCCGCAAAAAAGAAAAAGAGCTTGCACACTGCATGGAGTTAAGCAACAGGGTAGAGGCAACAGCAACAAAAGAAGCCTTCATAACGCTTAAAGACCACAAACCCAAATCTTCCAAAACAACCCAACATGTAGACTAATAAACCCATCCAAATCCGAACTGGGCCAAATAAGCAAGAGAATTTTTGGAAAAGCTATAGAAGATGTAAAATCAAACACCGAATACAAACTTTGGAAAAACAGCTATGAAGTCATCCAATGGTTTAAGGAACTCAAAATACAGAGAAAACAGTGTTTATCACATTCGACATAGTAGATTTCTACCCATCCATAGATGAAGAACTACTCACCAAAGCTTTGAAATTTGCCAACAAATACACAAATATAACAGAGTCAGAAATGGAGATTATTTTCCACACCAAGAAAACCCTACTCCACAACAGAAATGAAACTTGGATCAAAAAAACGAGCAAAAACTCCACATTTGATGTAACCATGGGATCGTAATGATGGTGCCGAAACATGTGAACTAGTCGGACTTTTCATGCTATCCAACATCCAAAAACAACTTGGAAAACAGGTCGGTTTGTACAGAGATGACGGCCTTGCTGCATTAAACAATAATCCAAGAACTATTGAAAACAAGAAAAAAGAATTATGTAAAATCTTCAAAAACCACAATATAAAAATCACAACAGAAGCAAATAAAAAAGTAGTGAATTACCTAGACATAAACATTAGACCTCAATGACAATGTGTACAAACCATACAAAAAACCCAATGACATACCAATCTATGTAAACGTCAAAAGCAACCACCCACCATCTATACTAAAAACAATACCACGGTATAAACAAGAGACTATCCAACCTATCATGCAATGAAAATGCATTCAATAATGCAGCAACAGTCATTCAAAAATGAAAAATACAAAAATCAAACAGAACTGAGTAAATACATTTGGAAACTCAAAGATAAAAAAATAGACTACAGCATATCATGGAAAATCATAAAAAAGCAACACATACAACAATATTTCCAAAAAATGCAACCTATGCTCCACAAAAAATGGTTAATATTATGCAAACAATACTTAGCAACTCTGAACACAAAAGTAGAATAGTGAATAAATGCAGGCACAAGTAGAAATCTTTGC
Organism: Conus ventricosus; assembly: GCA_018398815.1. Classification (NCBI taxonomy): domain Eukaryota; kingdom Metazoa; phylum Mollusca; class Gastropoda; order Neogastropoda; family Conidae; genus Conus; species Conus ventricosus. The sequence continues at coordinate 88,378,231 of CM031607.1, read as the reverse complement.
TAGCACATTCCACCTGAACAGGCCCTAACAAAACCAAAACAAACAACCCCCCCCCCCCCCCCCCCCACACACACACACACACACACACACACAGGCCCCACGTGCAGCAAACGAAACCCGCACACACAGAGACAAGATCAGGTCCCGCACGCCATAAAAGACCGTTGGCGTGCCACAAAAAAGTCATCCTGAGAGAGAGACATATCTTGAAACAAGCTTGTAATGAATTTTAGCACTTCATTTTAATAGTATTTTTAACAAATGTTGTTCCCCAAGGGGTTGAGCTTTTTCAGATTTTTTAAGGACGTTTTTATACTGTTTATGATAATTGCTCCTCACGTTGAGCACTGTGACCTGACAAAATCTAAAATGGAGAAAATCAACTTTAGGCAATCTAACTAAAAACATACCGTTTTCAAACCCACAAACCTACACTAAAAACTGATAGAACAAACCGAGAAATTTGTACGCAACGTGAGATGGAAGGCGTTCTTCTAAACCCAAATACAAAGAATGAAGACAAAAACACATATGGCTTCAAATCATGGCGATCACCTCCGACAATAGATGAAATGAAACCTTTGAAGACAAAATGAAGGGACTGATAGCCAACATAAAATTCAAGAAACCAAATAACAACTTCCAAACATCACTAGCAAATGAAATAAAACAAATTCAAAATGATAAAAAGATATTCGTAAAAGTTGATAAAACTAGCAATTTTACAAAATGGAATTAAACGAAATACTCCCAACTCCTGAACAAAATCATTCAGAAAAATTACAAGAAAGCTGATAAAACCACATACAACAACATCCGCAAAAAAGAAAAGAGCTTGCACACGCATGGAGTTAAGCAACAGGGTAGAGGCAACAGCAACAAAAGAAGCCTTCATAACGCTTAAAGACCACAAACCCAACTCCAAAACAACCCAACATGTAGACTAATAAACCCATCCAAATCCGAACTGGGCCAAATAAGCAAGAGAATTTTGGAAAAGGCTATAGAGGATGTAAACAAACACCGAATACAAACTTTGGAAAAACAGCTATGAAGTCATCCAATGGTTTAAGGAACTCAAAAAACAGAGAAAATACAGTGTTTATCACATTCGACATAATAGATTTCTACCCATCCATAGATGAAGAACTACTCACCAAAGCTTTGAAATTTGCCAACAAATACACAAATATAACAGAGTCAGAAATGGAAATTATTTTCCACACCAAGAAAACCCTACTCCACAGCAGAAATGAAACTTGGATCAAAAAAATGAGCAAAAACTCCACATTTGATGTAACCATGGGATCGTATGATGGTGCCGAAACATGTGAACTAGTCGGACTATTCATGCTATCCAACATCCAAAAACAACTTGGAAAACAGGTCGGTTTATACAGAGATGACGGCCTTGCTGCATTAAACAATAATCCAAGAACTATTGAAAACAAGAAAAAAGAATTATGTAAAATCTTCAAAAACCACAATATAAAAATCACAATAGAAGCAAATAAAAAAAGTAGTGAATTACCTAGACATAACATTAGACCTCAATGACAATGTGTACAAACCATACAAAAAACCCAATGACATACCAATCTATGTAAACGTCAAAAGCAACCACCCACCATCTATACTAAAAACAATACCCAACGGTATAAACAAGAGACTATCCAACCTATCATGCAATGAAAATGCATTCAATAATGCAGCAACAGTCATTCAAAAATGAAAAATACAAAAATCAAACAGAACTGAGTAAATACATTTGGAAACTCAAAGATAAAAAAATAGACTACAGCATATCATGGAAAATCATAAACAGAGCAACACCATACAACAATATTTCCAAAAAATGCAACCTATGCTCCACAAAAAAAATGGTTAATATTATGCAAACCATACTTAGCAACTCTGAACACAAAAGTAGAAATAGTGAATAATTGCAGGCACAAGTGGAAATCTTAGCTAGCACATTCCACCTGAACAGGCCCTAACAAAACAAAAAACAAACAAAAAACAAACAAACACACACACACACACACACACACACACACAACACCACACACACACACACACACACACACACACACACACACAAACACACACACACACAGGCCCCACGTGCAGCAAACGAAACCCGCACACACAGAGACAAGATCAGGTCCGCACGCCACAAAAGACCGTTGGCGTGCCACAAAAAAAGTCATCCTGAGGAGAGAGACATATCTTGAAACAAGCTTGTAGATGAATTTTAGCACTTCATTTTAATATATTTTTAACAAATATATATATATATATATATAATATATATAGAAGGGCGTAAAAAGCTTAAATAGGCTAAGTTGTTTTGATACAACGCCCCAAATCCTGATCCTGATAACTGTCTTTTCCCAATCCCGATATAATCTTTATAAATCAAGGTTTGTATACTATGGAGGGATCGCATTGAATAATTTGTCTTCCTCTTTAAGATCATGTCCCTCGAAACAGGCATTTTAAAAAAGCACTTAAAAAATGTGATGGAAACTCTATTCAGCAATTAAAGGTCATGCCCCCCCCCCCCCGCCCCCCCCCCCCCCCTCTCTCTCTCTCTCTCTCTCTCTCTCTCTCTCTCTCTCTAACTACATTTGAAACTATGTTCCAAGAATGTTTTCTTATTATTTCATATGTAGTAATATGAGTAATGTACATATGTGTATGGTTGAAGTTGCATGCTATATATGTATCTTTTTTATGAGGGCAGGATGTAAAAAAAAGCTTGACAGCTTATTCTTCAACCTTCAATAAAGATAATTTTGACATGAGTTGACTTAGCACACACATTCGCACGCGCGTTCATGTAATTTGTGTGATGCAGTTTTACCATGTGAGGGATGCGCTGACTGTTGAGCCAAAAGGATTTGGATTGCTGCATGTATAACCTGTTGCATAGGAATAAACACTCGAGAGAGATAATTTGTCTGCTGTTACCAAATAACCTGGATGATTTTTTTAAACTAATTTTTGCTTTTGATGAATGGATCAGACCTGACCAGTAACCTAACTACTAGGTGGGCGGACAGACCACGAGTGTTACACATAAATTCATAATTAAATAACGACCGTACGGTATGCAGAACCCACTATGTACAATGATGTTCCATATGCATACATGCAACAAATTGTATACAGAATATGCTATGTATAATGATGCTTTTTATGTACATGTGAAATCTATTGTTGGTTCTCCTTACAACTTCTTTCATGGGCTGTACTCATCAGGATTGGACGAGTCCATATAACGAAAGGTTAATTGTTGAAGATGTTTCTTTAACCAACTTTGTTACTGCAGCATGGACTGACCACTCCTAATTATTGCCAATATCATACGCTATCCACGACATTATGAAATTTTGGTCATTATTTATTTATCAACCTATGTTACTATATGACACAACTCTTGTTGCTAGTTCATTATAAATTAAGTCAATTGTCGTAAGTTGTTAGGTAATGTTCATTGTTGACTTATGTTGGCTGCTCTAGATTTGAATACTGTTCTCTCATGATATATCATTAAGTACACGGCTCCATAGATATGAAGGCTCAATTTACTTTGTAGGCCCACATTGAGTCTGCTAACATAATTATAATGAAAAAAAAAAAGGAGGAAAAAAGCGGAAAAAAGAAAAAAGGGAAGAAAGAAAAAAAAGGCCTTGTTTATAGGATATTACAATTCTGCAGCAAGGGGGGGGGGGGTAAACCAAGGAGCGATGACATATTTTATGAATTAACTTTTGGTTTTTCTTCCGTTAAACTCTCCACCTTTTTCCTTGATGTTGCATTTTGCATAATTGCTGTTCATTGATGTCACCGGATGAATGTGCATGGACCGATGGCCCCACATTAAATTTCACCGTGTGCCTCACCGTGTGCTTCTAACTACATTTGAAACTATGTTCCAAGAATTGTTTCTTATTATTTTATATGTTGTAATATGAGTAATATACATATGTGTATGGTTGAAGTTGCATGCTATATGTTACTTTTTTTATGAGGGCAGGATGGAAAACAAAGTTTGACAGCTTATTCTTCACCCCTCAATAAACATAATTTTGACATGAGCTGACTTGGCACACACATTCCCACGCGAGTTCATGTAATTTGTGTGATGTAATGAACATTCATCTTATAATATTTTCTTCATGATCCCTTCATCGGCACACATGCTCATGTAATTCGCATGATGTAATGAACATTCTTCTTATAACAATTTTTCATGATCCCTTCATCATGAGGAAATGATTTTTATTTCTTGTATTATATCTGGTTAGATATAGAGGATGTTATAGATACTCATGCTGTTATCGTGCAAGCTGATCACTTATTGCTCCGACAACAGAATTCCTGTGTTGTTGTTGTTGTTGTTGTTGTCGTACCCTTGCTAAAAGGCTCCAGGGATCATCCAAACAGCCAAAGCACTTGAACACTATGGTACTTTGCATCAGCTAGGGATGAGAACATTACGTGTGCGACCGTTTTTGATTACCCTGCCACATGCGCAGCCACACTCCGACTTCAGGAGATTCTGGAGACTGATAATGTTATGCGAGGAGCTTTTCACAGCCGAAGACCATCCCCGCGTGTCTATGCAGAGCATAACAACATTTTGATGTAGCCTTGGTGTTCTAGCCTATGTCAATTGGCCTGACACAGCCTTAAGCCAAGGCGAAATTCCTGTGTTTGAATGGGTTCTGTTGTCGCACTCCAATGTTAAAAACAATGGTCATCTTTAGAATACTATAAATTGTCTTATTTTTGCCTGCTGGGAGTCAGGTCTAATACAATTCATAATGAAATACATGTAAATGTGCACATGTGATCAGTGTAACTCCCTAACTAGCTAGTAAATTATGGTGAAACGAAGTGACTCGTTGAATTGAAGATAACATACACACATTATTATCAAATGAATAAACAAAACGAAAAAGTACACTTTTTCACACAAACACATCAGTGCTTGTAAAAGTGAAGTTCACAGCCACAGATTTTCAAACTTTTTTTAAATTTTGAAAACCATATAATTCAAGTAATGGTTGTGCTCTCTGTTACCTGTGCTTACACATTCTTTTCTGATGCATTGTTATCATTACACTGACTTCAATGTGCGGTTTTTTTTCCCTTTTCTTTTTGCATGAAAAGAAGACATAAGGCCCTGTTTGTCGAAAATTCATATATCTGTTTCTCATTTTACATTAAATCAACATTATTTTACACCTTGTGTGTCCATTAATGTTTCACCTTTTGATCAGCGGAAATAATTTGCCGAAAACAAGGTAACACCGCAACCGCCCCTTTTTGTTATGTGCCGCTTGTGGTGCCAGAGAACACGGAATTCCTCATGTGTTAATTGTTCACACTCATCCTCCACTGCCCGCCGCGTGAGGAAAAGTTGGCACTAGGCTAGCCGTTTATAGAAGAGATGTGTGGCAGGTCTACTCAGAAATCTGTATCAACGCCTGGTGCAATCACTCATGCACACAGAATGCGCACTTTTAGAACAAGCTTACAGCATCAACTGATCAAAAAGATTGCATTGATTGTTTATAGCCAGAAAGTGCCGTTTTAAGTTAGAATATGCCTGAAGTGGGGCTGCAATCTAAAATCTCGTTCTAAGTGATGAGTATGAAGTGGGGCTGCAATCTAAAATCTGGTTCTAAGTGATGAGTATGAAGTGGGCTGCAGTCTAAAATCTCGTTCTAAGTGATGAGTATGAAGTGGGGCTGCAATCTAAAATCTCGTTCTAAGTGATGATTATGAAGTGGGGCTGCAATCTAAAATCCGTTCTAAGTGATGAGTATGAAGTGGGGCTGCAATCTAACATCTCGTTCTAAGTGATGAGTATGAAGTGGGGCTGCAATCTAAAATCTCGTTCTAAGTGATGAGTATGAAGTGGGGCTGCAATCTAACATCTCGTTCTAAGTGATGAGTGGGCTGACTAGCAGTAGATGCTGCCAGGTCGCAAGGCTTTCGCCTGTAGACAGGTGATGTGTTTGAAAGCGTTGTACACAAATTGTTTACAATTTAGTGAAATAAAACAGACACACGAGGTTAAGGAAAGGTTTTGAGAATGTAAACGGAAACAGGTTACCTTTGCCCTTCCCTGAAACATGAGTTGTGTTTTCTGTTGAAACACATACGGTAAGCCACGTATAACTGGAGTATGGTTCGTAGACACGTCCTGAATTAGAAACCGCTTGATTGACCTCCACAGCTCTGGTGTATGGCCCTGTGTGTCGCTCCCAAGAAGCAACGTTCTGTCTCTCTCTCATCGAAACAGTACAGTCTGAGGAAATCCCATGAGAAGTGCAATCAGGTTGGATACTACATGATTAGCCTTACTGAATACATGCCCATGGAATCTAAAATTGCATGTTGTAAAACCTCTTTTTAAAACTGCAGTGCTATAATAAATTCATGCCCCTCTGAAATAATGGCATATAACCCCCCCCCCCCCCCCCCCCCCCCCCTTCCTGCTTGTACAAAGGTTTGGAACGATTTGTGCACTTTTTTTTGTAGAAAATACAAGCATTTTTGTCGATGGGTGAAATCAGTAGCATTTTAAGGGTAAACAGGTCTGATACACTTGACCTTTTCCCTTGCTTGATATTTGCATACACTCCCTTTTGAGTTAATGCTTCCATTTCAAACAAGACATTAAAGGGCGCTGCGAAATCATTACAGAACAAAACTGGCAGCAGTCAGATGTAAGTAATAAGACAGTAAAAGTTTAACATTGAAACAGTACATGCCTGTTACCTTTTTTTTTGTCCCACATTCTGTGCCACCAAAATCAGTGGCACTGCATCCATGCTGCTCATTCCAGTCAGTCACAGCCCGGCCCACTGCAGCCCCAGCACCGGCAATCCACAGGGAGCAGTCAGTGTCAAACCGTCAAGAGGCAACCCACCCAACGAGACACTGCACTGCTGCCGAGTCAAGGGTGCCTGTTCTGATCCAACATATGCAGGACACCATTTTCTAACCCCCCTCCCCCCCCTCACCCCACTGAAAACACTAATTGCTTAGTTGCGGAGCTGGCTTGAGTGAGCTCTGCCTCTGGAGGCCACCACCACATCCATCCAACATCAGCTCCCATGGACTTGCCGATACCGCTTACCCCACTGGAATCAAATCAAGGCCACAGATGCGGACAGGAAGAAAGGCTGAGGTCACCATGGGACTGGGCATAAATGGCCACAGAATTTGATACTTTTTTCCTGATCGATGAGAATGAAGATGATGCTACGGATTTCCATTCTGGTCTGAGACTGCATGACAGGGCTGTACTCTGAACTTACTTTCATAAATATTAATACAGACACCTGCAGTGTTGATAAGTAAAAGCGAAAAACACTCTCAGAAACGCATCCATTAAGTGAAATGAAACTCGACTGTGTTGTCCCAGTTGAACCTGTAGCAAACTCAACTCTGGGTAGGAGCCAGTCGGGGCAAAAAAAAAATCCCACATGGTTCTGAAGGGAATCGAACAAAAGACCTCCCAGCCGAAAGACCGCGACGCTAGCCACTGTGCCATGGTGGCTTAGTACAAGTTCTGTAAACTCTGGTACTCGATCCCCTGACATGCGTACCATTATCAATTGTCATATGACAGGCTGACCGTGGGTTGTCTCGGTCACACACACTCGCACTTTACCAACCCTGCTTTTCCACATTTACCATCTTCAGCTGATTTTATGCAGTTTAATTCGCTTGTGTGTTGCTTGTGCAGTTCATCGTTTTCATTGCTCCGAGGTTTATTTCTGTTTACGATTTTGGATATAAAACATTAGACTGGGAGTAACCAGAATCTCTGTATAAGCATCAAAAGGAAAAGTCTGTAGGTATTATAATCATTTGGTAATTTCTTCTTATCAAAACTTCATAAGTATACATGAATTCTGAGCCATTATAATTCCATACTGCTTATTAAGAGCTATGATTAGTTGTCATTATACTAAAACACTAATCAGAATTTTTATTTTTATTTCAGTGTGCTATTATGTCGCTGGTTCACTACAAGTTCAAGAGCAGTCTTGAGTATAGACATGTCACGTTTGATGGGCAACATATTTCTGTTGGTGACTTAAAGAAAGAATATTCGCCCAGCAGCGGTTTCGCCCTGGAGCCTGTGAGCTACAATTTACCGATGCCCAGACTAAAAAAGGTATTTATTTATCCCATCCATCCATTTGTGAAAACTGGACGTGTTATTACTTTGATGTGCTGTATGAACTCTTGTTTTGAGGATTAGCTTGAGAGCATAGCTTACCTGGGCTGTTGGGGAGAAAATGAGGGGTGAGGTGGGAGGTGCCCATGTGAAAATCCACACAGCATTCAAGAAATACACGTGGGTCTGCATTATTGTTGCTGTCATTCAAATGGAAAGCACGGATTGTATATTCATCACAGTTCACACACTACCATTTACATCGCTGGAATCTGTGATCATTCATCGATATTTTTTCAATGGTGCTAGCCTGAATTTTTTCAAGCAATGACAGCCACATTACCTGAATGAATTTCACAGAAAGTTGAGTTTATCTGTAAATGTAACTTTTCACGAAGCAACAAAGTGTCGTTGTGACTTTTCATGAAAAACAACAACAAAATTTTGTGATTCTTTTGTGTGTATGTGTGTGTGGAGCGGGGGTGGGGGGTGGGGGGGATTAAGTGTATGCAGGTATTTTGGTTGGTAAACAGTAATGATCTGGTCGAGTTTTGGATCGCGGGATGAGGTGCAGAATCAAGACTGACGCACGTTCTGTATTTAGTGCACGTTTAGTGAAAATACAATGAATACAACGAACTGGGGGAAAACTGATTAAAAAAAATTCTGGAGACAATGTTTTTCAGCAGTAATTGCATTTCCAGATATAACCATAGCAGGGGAAGTGGGGGGGGGGGGGGGGGAGCTTCTACAAAATAGCAACAACCGTAACTTCCATGCACGGAAGGGGAGGGGGGCGGGGGGAGAAGCTTCCACCAAACAGCTACAATTGTAACTACCATGCACTTAATTGCGATAGACTGTATCTGCTTCTTCGACATGCCCCGAAAACATGGCAACAAGTGGCGAGAGAGCATGAGTTTGTGCCAAAGTATGCTGATGAATGGGATTTAAAAATAGTTTGTGTTAGAAAGAACCTATTTTAACCAGAATCAATGCGAGATTCGGTAGTTATTACTCGGGAAAAGCTTCTGCAGGGTGAAGGCACTTAAACTGAAACAAATGTCCCCAACCCAACACATAAATTTGGAATTGTGTACACACTCTTAGTAGAAAATAGGCTCATTTGTGTTGACAAGTACACATATGTAGCAGTTTGGGAGTAAACGGCTCTATGGCAGAATTGCAAGTGGCTTTATAGCGGTGTCACTGACAGTTTGATTTGAGTGCAATATTGCTGTTGTTCAAATTTCTTTGAGTCAGTAATGTGATTTTGTTGGTTTCAAACATTTAGAAACTTAACCTTTCGTTGTTTTACATCAGGTCTGATAGTTTAGCACACCATTGTAATTCACTTTGAACAAAGGCATTTTTGTGTCCAAATCACTTTATAAAATCTATCACAACCTTTGTATTTAGGCTTTGATTAAAGACAGACTGACTTATTCTACACATCCCTCTGTAGACCTTTGAAAACATCATCTGGAGGGCTTAGTTGAAATTTGTTTTAATCTTCTACAAAAAAAAACAACACCCTTTATTGAGGCATATTCTGGTTGTATTCTTTCCCCATATCCTTGTTTGCTTTTAGAATGACAAATATTCACTTTTTTCCCCGTTGTGTTCCTGTAGCCTACAACAACTGGGATCTCGTCCCACGCAATACAAGTGTCACCGTCATGCGGATGCCTGCTGCACCCCGTGCCGCATGGAACCGAGAAAAAGCATGGTAAGAGACTGTTTCAGTGTGAATATTCAGTCATTGTTTCAATTCAAGCGTGACTCTCTTTCAGTAGCTATGGAACCCTTTCGCTGCCAGAGAATATTGGTACAGATGGACTTCCCAGGTGACTTGCCCATCATTTTGTATGAAGTAGTTACATTGAAAGATGCTATTTGTTTTCTTTTTTCAGTCAAAGGTTGAGATCACTTTTGGTCAGTGGTCAAAGTCTTAGAACTGGTAAAAATAGTACCAGAAGAGTTTATAAGTGGAATTTGTCATTGTGTTTTGTTGTCTTAAGGATCTTACCAGCCCCGTAGGTTACTGGCAGTGCTGTTCAGGGTTCTCAACATGGAAAATGCTGCTTTCTTTTGTTTAGGACTGATATTTTTTCCTTTTGTTTGAAATTGGCATTAAAGTTTTAGACAATAATGTAATTTTTGCTTTTGTGTGTGTTTCAGGGAGGCTTTCAAGACGGAAGCCGCAAAGTCGGTACGTGTTGAAAACTGGTCTTTTCTACTTTTGCTATCATGTTTATTAATGTGAAATATTGGTGTGAGTATGTGAGCAATGTTGCATGTTTTCTATAAGTTATAGCAATGTAATGCGCTTTCTTGAAGCCGAATAGTTTGTTGTTTCTGAAGTAAATCTTAAATAAATGTTAGCGAACCGCCAAGAGTAACGTGGACAAACGAGTCACAAGACAAAACACAAACAGCACAAAGAAAGTGAACAAATTTGTCACTTAGCTTTCTTCAGTGGAAGGTAGGCGCTGAAGAAAGCTAAGCGACAAACTGAAGAAAGCTAAGTGACAAATGTGTTCATTTTCTTTGTACTATTTGTTTGTGTCTTGCCTGAAGAAGACCCAAGAGGTCGAAACGCGTCGTGTTTGGTATTGTGACTCGTTTGTCCACGTTACTCGTGGCGGTTCGCTAACATTTATTTGAGATTTGTTTAGATTTCCGCCTGCAGTCGTCTCACTTTGCAACTAGATCCATTTCTGAAGTAGGTTTGCTAATACAGTTAAAAAAAATACTTTGATAACAAAACAAAAAGTTAACTTTGAGAAATAAAATGTGTAATAATGGAGAGAAAGACAACTTGGTGTTCACATTGTTATAATGAATATAAAACGTGATCACCTTGTATGAAAGGTGACATTTTAAGGTTTACTTTGAATAATTCTAGTCATCATTTTTTTCCCCTTACTATTAGCTTTGTAAGAATGTCATTGGAAATCTTTAATTGATAAGAACAGTAATAGGTAAAAAAATGGCTTTTTGGTTTGTGTGTAAACATAATTAATTTTAAGCAGGACTCATCACCTACCAACCCCCTACCCCCACTCCTACCCTCACGCCCTGTCACACTGCATTAATAATTTAATTTTTCTTTCTAAATTGTAATTATCCATTCAGAAAGTTGCTTGAGATGTCAGTTGTAGAGTCCCCTTTTATCATGTATGAAGTCCCATTTAATAATAATATATCATAATAATAATATCAACATAAAAAAGAAATAAATGGAAACCTTTGAAGTACCCAATAAAGGACGCTCACGCATTGCATGTCATAATGAGATGAAGTATTTGTCATTGAAAATAGGATGAACTTTATTTTAAAAAGAAATTTTATTAGTTCTGCAAGACAATCCAGGCAGATTACAGGACAAAACATGATGCATTTCGACCACTTGGATCTTCTTCAGGCAAAAAACAAACAACATTTAGGACAATGAAAAGGAAGAACAAGCAACCACGTCTCATTTTCAGCGCAAAATCCAAATATGAGAAAATAAGTGGTTATCTCAGGATAAACCTGTTCATTTCATTTCCATCATTAGGGATGTTGCTTAACATTAATGCTGTTGATGTAAACATCTCTGTATAGTTGCTTGCTTTGCGTTGGTTGACCATGAAGTAATTCATTTATTACTGTACAAAATCGGACTGGATTTCATATATGATATCCGATCTTTTCATTGGACGTACAAAAAAGAAATGGGGGGGGGGGGGGGGGGATATACTCAACGTATTTAAGTATTTTACTAAAATCTCTGTCAGATATGTGTAATTATGGTGCTTATTTGTGTGAGAGCTCAAGTTTTCTGCCTTGGATGATAAGTAGTGACAAATAATGAGTAGAATGCATGTATAAGAGAGCATCAAGCTGTGGTTTGCATCTGCCGAAATGATGAATTAATTGGAAACCTTATTTTATCCAATAAGGGAAAGTAAATGAAAAAGAAAAACTGAAAAAAATACACTTTTAATTCTTGTTATTAGATTTTTGGGGAAAGGGAGGGAGATGGGAATGTGACAGACCTTCGATACAATTACATGCTTAAAATGTCTCCAACATCTCATATCTAAATCTTCTATTTCAAACATTATCAGTTCTAAACTAGTATTCCTTTGTACATCCTCCTGCTCACACACATCCCTCGCATCCCACCTACCCACGAAATGTTCTTCACCTTATTCATACACACACACTGCTCAAGTAAATGCATAAAATGGACAATAAAAAAAAAATCACTTTGTCCTTTGATTGCCCCACTGGTTGGAAAACTACATAACGATGTTACACTGTGTTTTACAGATGCGCGACCCGGCCAGTGCCAATGTGCCAGAAACGGACAAGGTGACAGCTGCTTCTTATCGCCCCAAGTAAGTTACCTCCCCACTATGCTGTAAGCAATTTGAAAAGAATTTTGCCTGCAGATTTTTCAGATTTATTGTTATTGATTTTAAGATCAGTTTGGTACAAAGAAAGAAAGCAAGAAAACTAAGGGGAGGGGAAGGGAAGCTTTAGCTTAAGGTAGGTAGACATTGTCAATTATGACGTCATTACCCTTACCGGTTTCCTTACCTTGGTTAGTGATTATTGTGACTGCATGCGAACCCTGATACAGGCTTTGTGGCAGGAAAGGCAGTAGATATCATTTTATAAAAGATCTTGTGTTCATTTTTACAAACAGAACTTGAATACTTGGGAGACATGTTGAACACTTAACATATGAATAAACTCTCGCGCGCATGACATATTGCTATTTTTATGGACAGTTTGCTGTGCCTATCCTTGATGCGTGAGTTACATGCCTGGGTTGTGGTTTTTACCTGCTTTGTTAGTATTGGTCGCTGACACCAGCCATGGAATGTCCACCTTGTCTCTGTAACGAACGAGCTGAGATTTGTGAGTGTTGTTGAACAATTAAGTAGTGGGGGAAAACAAGTGCAGGCTAACAATTCTTCTGTCATTATAATAATGACTGCAAAGATTTCAAATTTTAGAGAAAAAAACAGTTTAGATGAAGAAAATGGGGAAATATATTATGAATATGAAAAACCTTTCACTAGCTGCCTGAGGGAACCATCGTGATCCCTTCTGGAGGCAGATCTATTTGTATTGCCTGCTCCTAGGCCTTTCGTCCGCTGGATTGGACTCATCAGGGAGACACGGCTGATTGTCTCTGAGCTCCTGTGTCAAATAGAGACACACCACAGTTCATAATTTTGTGGTGTTTCATCACCAAGGGTTCAAAAAAGAATCCAACAGCACCCCCAAAGCAGCCAGTGAAGGATAGTAAATGGAATAAAACTAAAGTGTGGAGAGGAAAAAAGTTGCTAAAAAACTAAAAACATTATACAAACAGTATAAACTGTAGGGGACAATCTTTGAGCCTATGCCTGAGGATCCATTCAAGGATACAAGGGAGATCAAAAGATATGGAACAGTCTGAGTGGTCAGCTCTGCTGTTCAATAACCCAAGCATTGTCAGTGGCTAAGAATTGTGCAGGACAACCTTTACTTGGATCTCCTAAGAGATGCAATCTCCCACTGATTGACCAAACAATATGATGCTGAACAATTAAGTAGTGGGGGAAAACAAGTGCAGGCTAACAATTCTTCAGTCATTATAATAATGACTTTGCAAAGATTTGAAATTTTAGAGAGAAAAAAGTTTAGATGAAGAAAATGGGGAAATATATTATGAATATGAAAAACCCTTCACTAGCTGCCTGAGGGAACCATCGTGATCCCTTCTGGAGGCAGATCTATTTGTATTGCCTGCTCCTAGGCCTTTCGTCCGGTGGGTCGGACTCATCAGGGAGACACGGCTGATTGTGTCTGAGCTTTGTGAGTGTTGTCTCAGAGATCTTAAGCCTGATGAGGAAGAGTACGAGTGTGCATGTGCCGAAGGCAGCTAGGTACACCAAAAGAAGTGAGCTGACTCTACCTCAAAAGTGGAGAATAGAGTAACAAAATAAGACGGCACTGTGGATGTTTGTGACCTCACAAATGTTGGTTCACCACGAACATATGTGTGATTTCTTGGTTGGTGGTTCTTTTGTTGCAGACAAACTTGCAAGGAAGGTGAAAAGGAACAGCCTCCATTTCTCCCTCAGCCCAAGAGGATGAAGCTAGAAAAGCCTCAGATACCTTCAGAGCTGAAATGTCCTGTCTGCAAAGACTTGATGAAGGAAGCCGCAATTGTATCATGTTGTGGCTACAGCTACTGTGATCAATGTAAGTATTTTTAGTGTTTTACATGTTTGACTGTGTTTTGAAGATTCTTAGTCACTGACGGAAGGTGTTGCTACCCTTGATGGTGGATTTAGTTTCAATTTTTCTCTGTAATCAGTGCTGATGTAAGCACAACTTCACATTGGTGATTTCTGCCAGTTGTGAAACTGGCATCACCAGATCACTGCTTTCAGGATCCCTTCTTCTTCTCTTTATCCTCAACCAAAACAGTAGTTTTCAGTTTGACGGAATAATGCCATTCTAGTATCTTGATTATCATGTCTTTATGGATTATGAATGAAATATGTGATTATGCATGGGATTGCTATCTTTTTTCCAGGTATCCTGGATGCTTTGCTTGAATCAGAGGATCGGCAGTGTCCCACCTGTGGCCAGTGTGGTGTATCGCATGATGCAGTCATTCCCAATATGGCCCTCCGCACCGCAGTGGCTGCCTTCACAAGAGGTGGTGGCTATTCGCAGATACGCCGTCGATAAACAGAGGGACTTCTTACTCAGAACGCTCCTCAGTCCGTCAGGGCATCAGCTACAACTTGAAGCCCCACCGGTGTAACGATCCTTTTTATTTCCGAATAAGATTTCTTTTAATCCATGTATAATACATCATCACATTGCATTTTGTTTTAAAGTGTGGAAACGAAAAAAATGTTAATAAAAATTAAAAGAACGGGAGGTGTGTGTGTGTGTGTGTGTGTGTGTGTGTGTGTGTGTGTGTGTGTGTGTGTGTGTGTGTGTGTTGGGGTGGGGGTGGGGTGGGGGGAGAAACAAACTTGAAATACAATACAATGATTAAAGAAAAATGAAGAGCAATTTTCGAAACGCGCACAGAAAAAATTGTTTCGATTTAGAGTGTGTTTTTTTTTAACAAAAAGAAAATATAATAACGATCAGCGTCTTCGTCGATTTGTGAGACTGCTACTGTTGTGATGGCAAATGAATAAGAGGAAAGCAAAGAAGGAAAGAAGAGTACACAGAGATTTGGAGGTGATGGTCGAGCAAGAGAAGGGAAAGGAAGGGCGAGTGAGGACGGAGGCCTGAGTGGAATGTGGGGGGAGGGGGGGCTAAGGCGGAAGGGGATGCTGGGGGGGGGGGGGGGGGGATACAACAGGCTGACGGGTGGAAAGAAAGATATACGCTCAGGAAAACGCAGGCAGAGAGAGAGAGAGAGAGAGAGAGAGATTGTAGGGGTAAAGGGATGGGGTTAAGAGGAGGGTGGTAGTCAAGATCTCAATGATGTGTTGCACCGTGGGGACAAGAGAGGAAAAACAGAAAATAACTGACAAATTATACGCCTGATATTTATATTTTACAAAGTCTTAAAATTCTATCAGAGGTTTTTTACGGGAGCCATTGATGATCAAAAAGTATTTTTCCCCTTTCATTGCATTACAGTAGCACTCTATTGAGTATCTTTGTTTCAGTAGCCCGATGAAAGCAGTAATGCGTGGTTTGCTCCTTTTTCATTTGCATGTGTAAATATAGAATTTAGCCAATGGAAGTATCAGATCTAACACCTTATCAGTGATAACGCCCTCACTGGTCCCAAATAAAAGATTTTCAGAAAAAGTTAGATTAACACACGTTTCACAAGTACTGTTCAGCAGTCTCTCCACACTGCTCCAAAAATTTTTTGCAGCATGACAGTTCCAAAATAAATGTATAATAGTTTCTTCTTCCTCATCACACAAGGCACACAGAGACGAATCAATAATTTTGATAAGAAATAGATATCTGCCTGTCGGAATGATCCATTTTAACTCCCCTCAACTTTTTAACTCCCCGGGAGTTAGAATTAGCATGTGCCAATTTTAACTCCCTGGGAGTTAAAACAAACCACGCCCCAATGACCCCCCCCCCCCCCCTTTCCCCGCTTGTTCTAGATTAAACCCCCCCCCCCCCCCCCCCCCAAAAAAAAAAAAAAAAAAAACATTCAGTTTTATGTGTTAGTCACAATATGAGAATACACATTTAATATAACCCCCTCTCCCTCTCTCCCCTCTCTCTCTGTTTGTCTGTCTCCCTCTCTCTGTCTCTCTCTCCCTCTCTGTCTATCTGGTGGTCTATTTGACTGTCTGTCCGGGTGTCTCTGTCTCTGTCTCTCTCCCCCCCCCCCCCCCCCCCCCCCCCCCCAAGTCTGTCTTTTATATAAATCTTACGAAGGATAAAAGGCTTAGGAAATGAGAATTCACTATCCTCCTTTCATTCTAGCACGACTGTAACCCGCCGATTGTTAAGCAGCGCCGATTTGTAAGCGCTTAGAAAATCGGCGCACATTGCATGACTTGTAAAACCGCCGATTTGTAAGCAGGGTCGATTTGTAGAGCGCTTACAAATCGGCGGGCTAGGCCCCCGCCGATTTGTAAGCGCTGCTTAGAAATCAGCGGGTGCTTTACAAATCGGTGGGTTAAACCCCCGCCGTTTTGTAAAGCGCTTTACAAAGCGGCGGGCGCTTTATATCCTGTTTCTTTGGATTAAAACGATATAACTATTACTACGCTTTCAGTGATACTCCCGCAGTTTTGACGACTTTCTATTTTGCTCATCAAGAGGGCGGACTGACATGTTGTTTTGAGGAGCACTCTAACGAAGAGAAAAAGACAAGTCTGCAAACTTATTTTACTACCTCCTTGAGAAAGGTGTTCTTGATCAGCTCTTTGACTATTTAAACACACACACTTTGCTCAGCCCTAACCAGTCTGCTTACCGACCCTCGCACAGTACTGAGGCGGCACTGATCACCAATGATATTCTGTCTGCCCTGGATTGTCGCGATGTATCTTTGTTGATTTTGCTCGACTTAAGTGCAGCTTTTGACACTATTGATCACTCTCTCTTGTTCACACTCTCCATTGTCATTATGGCATTTCTGGAACAGCATTGTCTTGGTTTCAGAGCTACTTAACAAACCCCACACAGTCTGTCATCATAATGATTCCTTATCTAAGGCAGAACCATTATCTTTTGGTGTACCTCAGGGCTCAGTACTGGGTCCTGTCCTATTCATTATGTATACAAAACCTCTTCATACTCTTATTGAACGACAGTCCATCTCTAACTTGTCATATGCAGATGACACCCAACTTTACAGCTCTTGTCAGCCAGTGGAAATAGATAAATATATACAGAATATGCAAAACTGTATAAGTCAGGTAACATCTTGGATGACTGAACATAAATTGAAGTTAAATGATGATAAAACTGAGGCACTTCTCATTCACTCGAAGAAATCCTTCTTACACTGTCCTAAACCATCCAATATTCATATTGGAAACTTTAATATTGCGCTCTCCCCTTTTGCACGCTACCTAGGATTTATTAGATCTGATGACTTATCACTTGATAGGCACACATCGCACATTTGCAAATCAGCTTATGCAGCTCTACGCCAGATTAGTTCTATTCGTCACTACCTCACAATAGCCGTAACAAAAACATTAGTTTGTGCCTTTGTCCTCTCTAGACTTGATTATTGCAACGCCCTTTTAGCAGGATGCCCTAAAAGATCTCTAGATAAACTACAAAAGGTGCAAAATTCAGCTGCAAGACTAGTATTTAAGGCTAAAAAAGGAGATCATGTTACACCTTTGTTACAAACCCTACACTGGTTGCCAATTGAAGCACGCATTCAGTATAAGCTATCCCTCCTTTGCAACGATTTCTTCTCAAAGTCTTCTCTAGCTTATTTTTCCGATCTGCTATCCATTTACTCACCATCCTGACCACTCCATTCGTCTACAGATCATCTGACTTTGTGCATTCCGAGGACTCGCACTGGGACTTTTTCATTTGCTGCCCCAAGACAATGGAATTCACTGCCATATCTATCCGCTGTGTTCAGCCAAAGTCATCTTTTAAAAGGGCATTTAAAAACATATTTATTTAAATTGCATTATGATTCCAAATAAACACCCATCTTTAGTTCCTTGTTTTTAAAACAAAACATTAGGTAATCAATCATTTTATAACTTGTCATATTGCTCTGTGTGTGTGTGTGTGTGTGTGTGTGTGTGTGTGTGTGTGTGTGTGTGTGTGTGTGTGTGGAGTGTAGGAAAAAAATGCACCGGAAAAAACGGCACCGGAAAAAAATGGCACTCGGAAATAACGGCACCCAAAAATAATAGAAATAATGAGAAAGTGGAAAAAATGGCACCGTTAAATTCTGATTTGTGATGTATTATATCCTATATGGTTTTATGTTGAGTAATTTGTAAAGGATGTTTATTTTACTTTCTACGTTTAAAAGTGCAAGTTTTCTTGGTTAGCATTATAACACGTGTAAGTCAAAAAAACAAATAAGTAAAAAAAAAAACGTGTAAGTAAAACAATGTGACAAAAACAAACATATCCCCTTTCAGTGAATGTCATTTCCCGGCCCGGCTTCCATCGAATGTTGTGTCCTGCTCCTGGGAGAAATTCTTCCACAGACTTGGATCCATCCTGCCCGATCACAACAGTTGCCGGAGACACGCCTGTAGTCGACAGTAGTGATGCGTCTGCGTGGAGGACCTCCGCGTGAATTGCTGAGGATGTGGGTGCTGGAAAGTGCTGCATCTCGCTTCAGCCACCAGATCAGCTTCCATATAGAGGGGTGCTGCACACCGCATAACTGTTCAATCCTGTGATTCCACGCCTCACATAGGTCGTTTTGTCCGCTGTTCACCCTCTAGTGTGACTTGGTGGACATTCCACATGGCAGGGGAAATAGTGGAGGAGTGCGGCGGATAATGACATTCTCTCCGTTTGGAGCCGCACGCTCAACTCTTCGAAATGTTCCTCTACAGTAGGTTCTTTTGAAGTAGTCGGGGAGGGTTCCATTCCATCTGGGGTACTGTTTTCTAGAACGTCCAGTGCTTCCGGTAGATCCCCGATAGGGAGCAGAGCTAAAGCGTCTACCATTCCACAGAAAAGTTTTACCTCTTCTGAGTCTCTATAACGGTTGGTCATACCGAGCTCTTGAATCTTTTTCCAGGTCGATTGGGTGACGTGATAAAAGCAGCCCTGCACTGTGATGTGGGTCCCCAAGTACAGCTGATATGGCACGCATCATGGCCTGCTCAAAGTCGATGACTTTTGTACTTGGTCTGGTTCCATATGGAGTAATCTGCACTTGTACACGATGGCTTGAAGGAGGAGCTCATAGCTTGCTTGCGACTTCCTCTGAAGCAAAGCGTACACAGTGGGCACAGCACTATTGCCTAACGGACAACGTATCACGTATAACTGGCAGAAGTGTTCTGGAGCAACAGCGTGATTGCCATCCATGTACCATGTGTCAGCTGTACAAAGTTGCTGAAGGGCCTCACTGGTACCGAAGACAATGACCCCAGTGTCTGTGTCTGGCCGTTGTCATTGATAAGGAACTGCTGGGGATCTGGTCCTGATGTCTGACCCACTCTCCATCTATGATGAGGTTCTGCAGAGAGTCAGGTACGGCAGGGAAACGACCAAGGCGCTGGTTGCGGAGAGAGCGTTTCACCGAGTCCTCACGGCTCAATTCCGTCCTGGCTTCCACGTCAATCTGAGCAGCAGCTTGTCTGAAGATTTGACATGGTTTGTCGAAGCTGTTCTTAGCTTGTTCTTTCATCCTCAGACGACTTTTGGCAGCTGATACTTTAGCCTCAGATGCATCATGGGTTTTGACGATTGCTATTTGAGGATTACGAAGATCGAGAGTTGTTACTAAGGTACCCTTGCAGTCCGTGCCACGTTGTACACACCTCCATCGAATGTTGTTAGGCTTGGTAACCTGTTTGGTGTAAAAAAAACCGTCCAAGATCACTTTTTGTCCACCCTTATTACTAGATATGACTTCCATGGCTGGCTCCTTGAATCTGAAATGAACCCATCACATTTCCTGAACACTTGTCAGTAAAGCAAACGCTACTTTTAACAGTGCGAGTTTAAAGCGCGCCAATACTGCTGAGCGCGGCAGAACTGTGGAAAAGCACGTGCATTATGACAGAAAAAGCACGTGCATTATTGATATCCCATGCCATGCTCCAATTACGCAGGTGTGTGTGTGTGAAATGGGGTGATAATGTAAAGGGTGAGCTTGTTTATGTGTTTTCTCTCTCTCTCTCTCTTCTCTCTCTCTCTCTCTCTGTGTGTGTGTGGGGTGTGTGTGTGTGGTGTGTGTGTTTGTGTGTGCGTGTGTGTCACACCATTAGGCCGTATTACCGGGTGCCATGTATTCCAGGTGCCTTATTTTCCCGGTGCCATTTTTTCCGGTGCCGTTTTTTCCCGACCCCGTGTGTGTGTGTTGTGTGTGTGTGTGTGTGTGTGGTGTGTGTGTGTGTTGAACGAGCTGTCCTTGTTGACATATCGTTTACAAATGAACTATAAAAACTTATTTTGTGTTAATTTTATTGTTCTAATTTGCTTGTTCACTTTAAATGCTTTTACGTTATTGTTCATGTGACGTAAGCTTATAAATTTTTGTATGTTGTACCTTTTTATGTTTTCATGTAAAGGTGGCGAGTACGGTCGTAGACCGTGAAACCGCGCTATAGAAGTCCGCAATTAAATTTTTTTTTAGCACAAGGTTGCAATGATTAGCAAGGCATTCCGTTATACAGTTCCCTCACGTTTTTGCAACGATTCTTCTCAAAGTCTTCTCTAGCTTATTTTTCGATCTGCTATCATTTACTCACCATCCTGACCACTCCATTCGTCTACAGATCATCTGACTTTGTGCATTCCGAGGACTCGCACTGGGACTTTTTCATTTGCTCCCCCAAGACAATGGAATTCACTGCCATATCTATCCGCTGTGTTCAGCCAAAGTCATCTTTAAAAGGGCATTTAAAAACATATTTATTTAAATTGCATTATGATTCCAAATAAACACCCATCTTTAGTTCCTTGTTTTTTAAAACAAAACATTAGGTAATCATCATTTTATAACTTGTCATATTGCTCTGTGTGTGTGTGTGTTGTGTGTGTTTTGTGTGTGTGTGTGTGTGTGGTGTGTGTGTGTGTGTGGATTTGTAGGAAAAAAATGCACCGGAAAAAACGGCACCGGAAAAAAAATGGCACTCGGAAATAACGGAAACCCAAAATAATAGAAATAATGAGAAAGTGGAAAAAATGGCACCGTTTAAATTTGATTTGTGATGTATTATATCCTATATGGTTTTATTGTTGAGTAATTTTGTAAAGGATGTTTATTTTACTTTCTACGTTTAAAAGTGCAAGTTTCTTGGTTAGCATTATAACACGTGTAAGTCATAAAAACAAATAAGTAAAAAAAAAAACGTGTAAGTAAAACAAATGTGACAAAAACAAACATATCACATTTCAGTGAATGTCATTTCCCGGCCCCGGCTTCCATCGAATGTTGTGTCCTGCTCCTCGGAGAAATTCTTCCACAGACTTGGATCCATCCTGTCGATCACAACAGTTGCCGGAGACACGCCTGTAGTCGACAGTAGTGATGCGTCTGCGTGGAGGACCTCCGCGTGAATTGCTGAGGATGTGGGTGCTGGAAAGTGCTGCATCTCGCTTCAGCCACCAGATCAGCTTCCATATAGATGGGTGCTGCACACCGCTATAACTGTTCAATCCTGTGATTCCACGCCTCACATAGGTCGTTTGTCCGCTGTTCACCCTCTAGTGTGACTTGGTGGACATTCCACATGGCAGGGGGAAATAGTGGAGGAGTGCGGCGGATAATGACATTCTCTCCGTTTGGAGCCGCACGCTCAACTCTTCGAATGTTCCTCTACAGTAGGTTCTTTTGAAGTAGTCGAGGAGGGGTTCCATTCCATCGGGGGGTACTGTTTTCTAGAACGTCCAGTGCTTCGGTAGATCCCCGATAGGGAGCAGAGCTAAAGCGTCTACCATTCCACAGAAAAGTTTTACCTCTTCTGAGTCTCTATAACGGTTGGTCATACCGAGCTCTTGAATCTTTCTCCAGGTCGATTGGGTGACGTGATAAAAGCAGCCCTGCACTGTGATGTGGTCCCCAAGTACAGCTGATATGGCACGCATCATGGCCTGCTCAAAGTCGATGACTATTGTACTTGGGTCTGGTTCCATATGGAGTAATCTGCACTTGTACACGATGGCTTGAAGGAGGAGCTCATAGCTTGCTTGCGACTTCCTCTGAAGCAAAGCGTACACAGTGGACACAGCACTATTGCCTAACGGACAAACGTATCACGTATAACTGGCAGAAGTTTTTCTGGAGCAACAGCGTGATTGCCATCCATGTACCATGTGTCAGCTGTACAAAGTTGCTGAAGGGCCTCACTGGTACCGAAGACAATGACCCCCGTGTCTGTGTCTGGCCCCTTGTCATTGATAAGGAACTGCTGGGGATCTGGTCCTGATGTCTGAGCCCACTCTCCATCTATGATGAGGTTCTGCAGAGAGTCAGGTACGGCAGGGAACGACCAAGGCGCTGGTTGCGGAGAGAGCGTTTCACCGAGTCCTCACGGCTCAATTCCGTGTCCTGGCTTCCACCAACGACCACAACTTTCTGTAGGTTTACTGGTTTTCGAACTATTTTAGCTTTATTTATTATTTAAACACTTTTGGCATCACTGGAAAAACCCCTTTAAGGGCCTTGGGGTTTGGCATCAGGTTTTGGGCGGATTCCTATTGAGTATTATGGCGATCGGAGGGCTGGGTTTTAAAACTACCGTTGGCGGCGACTTTGTACACTTCCATGAATTTGTCAGGGCCCTAGGTAACTGTTTGCGTGTTTAAAAAATACGTCCAACACACTTTTTCCCCCACACACAGACACACTCCAACGCCAATCAAAGCACACGACACAATCCAACACTGTACATAAACAAACACTACTTTTAAAAACAGTGCGGTTTACAGGCGCAATACTCCTCAGTGGCGTGGCCCTGAATTTAAATGCAGTGTTATTGGGCCAGAAAAAAGACTGTGCACTCACTCCCTCCTTCCCATTTCCATGCTCCATATTACATCAGGGTGCGTGTGTCGCAAATGGGCGTAGATAATTAACGGTGACACTTTTTAATGTGGGGTTTTTGTTTTCCCTCTGTGTCTCCTCCTTCTGGAAGGTTTGTGTGTGTTGGTTTGTTGGTGTTGAGTATGTTCACAAACATTAGGGCCGTTTTACGGGTGCGGTATTCCGAGGATGTTATTTTGGCGCTGCCCTTTTTTCCGATGCAACAATTCATCCGCGATCCTGTGATGTGTGTGGACGCGGTGTTTTTTGTGTGGTGTTTGTTTGAAACGAGTTTTATGTTGATATGTTTTTCAATTGTATAAAGCAGAATTATTTTGGTTAATTTCTTGCATTTAAATTTTTCGTTATTTTCTGAGCGTAAGCTTATAAAATTTATTTTTCTAATGTACCTTTTTCTGTTTTATGGGTAAAAGTGCAGAGTACTCCCTTATGGACGAGAAAACAGCGCTATAGAAATCGAATATATTTTGAGCAATGGCCTCAATATGAGTTTAAGGCTAAATAGAAGGGCAATGAGACTACCAAAAACAAAAAGGAGATGAATTTGTTTAAAGAAAAAGGCGGAAAGAAAAAGAGAGTGAACCAACAACGCAAGTGTTTACATCACTACTTGTTTTAAACCAAACAATGTTGCTTTCTATTCAACAAAAGCTTTACGAGCTTATTTAGCTCAAAAAAGCAAATGAACAAACATTGTGAAAAACTGCAAAAAGGGGGTGAGAAATCTCAAAAGGCAGAACGCTCAACAAAACTTGATTTTTCTTCGTTGGGAAGTTTTTTTATTTTTTGCAACAATGGCAGGAGAGACAAAGAAAAGAAGGAAAAGATGACAAAAACGTGGGTCGTGGCTAGAAAAAAAAACTGGCTATTCGTTTTTATGCGCGTTGACTGCGTGCTGTTGCTAAATCGCTTCAAGCATTTCCCCGATTTTACACCGTTGGGGTTTTCCAAACAGTTATTTATGACAAAAGAAGCAAATTGGAAGGCTTTTGTTTTAAAATACAAAAATACTGGCAGAAGCGCAGGTTATTCCTCTCACATCAGAGGCAACAGTCCAGTCTTAGACTACAGTGCTTGTTTTCGGGTAAACAACAGAAATATCACACACCTGGCACGGGAACACCTGGGGCCACCTTCCTGGGTTTGCCTGACACTAAAACACCTGGGGCCCCACTTCCTGGTTCAGCCCGTAAAGAGGGTCTAAATTTAAAATAACGATCATGCATGGACGGTTTCAAAATAGTAAATGACGTGGCTCTAAATATAGTAACGATCAGCAGACGGTTTTCTGCCCTATGACTTGCGCCTGCCCCGCTCGGGTGTTTTTTATTGTTTAAAAACGCAGTGTGCCTGGAAACGATTTTGGGGTTTTGGGAACAAAATGATAGGGTTAGGCCTTTTGGGGTTTGTTGTTTGGTTTGTTGTTTGTTTGTGTGTGTTTTTGTCCTACCCCACGCACGCCGTCCCCCCACCCCCCCCCCACGCACGCACGTCCTCCCCCTAACCCCCCCGTGTACACCACCCACCCTACCCCAAGTCACCCCAAATTTTAATTAAGGTTTTTTTTAAGTACTTCAAGTTCTTAATAATTCTTAATTAAGTTCTTAATGTTTTGATCAATTCTTATAAGTTTTGATTTAAGTCATCCTTTAAAATACAAAAAAGTTCTTTTTAAGTTTTCTTTTAATTATCAAAAAAAAAAAAACTTGTTTTTACTTAAATAGTAGGTGCTAATATAGTACCACACGCCCCAAAAAAAGCGTCTCGTTGAGGGTGTCTTGCTCAGCGTTTTTGCATGTTTTTTAAAGAAATTTTTTAACCGAAGCACCCCCTTGATTCAATTTTGGTTTGGAAATGTCTTTTATTGACTTTATGTCTTTATTTTTTGACTTTTCTTTTTTTAAAACGCCTGATTTATTTTTTATAAAAAATTTAAAAAAATTTTTTTTCCCTTTGAATGGATCAAAATGGTTTTTTTATTGGCGGTTTTTGGGGGAGTTGTTTTTTTTCTGCATTTAATGGGGTTAGATTTTTTTAGTTGCTTTTTTTTCTGTTGGCATCGGTTTATATTTTTATAACCCCTAATAACTGCCCCAGCAGCAGCAAGGGGGCCAAAAAGAAACAGTTTTTAAATTCAATATTCCATGAGACTTTGGGCCCTTGAATCACATGGGGTTTTTAAAGCTGGATTAAACAAAATTTTCGGCGTTGGGGGTGTTAGTTTTCATGATGGGCATATTCTTTAAAAATTAAATTTTTTTGTTTGTTCCATTGGCTAATTTTTTTTTCCCGCTTTAAAACGCCCCCGGGGTTTTTAAAGGTCCCCCCCGGGGCAGCGTTTTTGTGTTTTTCTGGGTTGGTTACTTTCTCCACCGATTCAATGTTTTCCGGTTTGATGATTTTTCCCGCCGTTCATTTTGAAGGGAAATAAAAAATATGATTAAAAATTTTAATCCCCCTGTTAATGGCGTAAACATGTTCCCAAAACTATGTATAAATCACTCCTAGAGACTCTAATGACTTTTTTTAAAACTGGATCTTGCGTTAAATCTACGTAAGACTTGTTAGAATCAATGGAGCAAATTACCCGACTAGTTTAGTGTAAAAATAAGAACCCTTTGCCCCCCCACTTTTCACATTTTTGGCCCAGCTGCGCTTCATACCTGTTATGATCTTTATAATGTTTTTGGCGACATCTGTTGAATTGTTCAATGCTGAATTTTAGTTCCGGGAACGTTTTGTTTTTCCACACGCTGCAAAGAATACCCTTTCCTTTTGGGCTAATGCTTGATCATCAAATTGGGATTCTAAGTTCGGGAAAGGTTTAGGCTGCCTTGTGTGTGGGGATCATCGCTGTTTTTGTTTTTATTAAATTTTAAATTTTTTTTTTATAAAAAATGGACCGAAAAAAAATGTTGCTAACCTTGTAACCCCTTTGCTGTTATTGGGGGGCTAAGTGTGGTACTCAATGCTTGGGAAAAACCTGTTAAGAATTTTAACCCGCAGATCTTGGCAACTAGACTTTGAGGATTCAGCAAAACTAATTGCTATCATTGCAGCTTCGGGTTTCCACGAAAGATTTCTAGTTAAACAAGGGAAAAATTTTAAGAATATAAATATGTAAAAAAAAAAAACATTTATAAAAAATGGCTTCACTCGCAATAATATTAGGGGCGCTGTGGTGAATGCCTTGCTTTTTTGCGGGAGTAAAATTTTTCTTTAGTAAACTGGGGAATGGGGGCGAGGAAAAAAACATAAAAAAAGCTATGGAGCAACTAGCAGCTGCACAAGACGCCTAGAAAGGGGAGACTTGGCTTAGATTTTTTTAATGACACACTGAAAGCGGGGGCATGCACTTTTACTTTAAAAAATGTTGATCAAGCAATAAACAAAATTTATCTAGTAACAGGGAAACCGGTCCAGACATTTCCCCCCCCAAAAATTTATGACTTTTATCAACCTCAAAAAAAAAGTGCAAAAAATCGCGTTTATTGTCTTGGTAGACCGTTTTGATTTTGTTGCACATAAATTGGTGAATAAAAAAAAACAAAATTATTATTCGCCAAAGGGTATTGGAAGGGTACACAGCAATACAAAAAACTAAACCCGCACTGGGTTTGTTAACAAACAGCAAAAAAATGTTATCTAAACAAGCATTTGGCAAATTTATTTACCTGCCCTAGACGAAATACAGAGACCCCACTTTGTGAACACATCCAAAAGACACCCATCAAATGGATTTTGTAATTTTCCCCTGTGGATTAACGAAAAAAAATTTAAGACGCACTCAAGTCTTGCATGGGTTCAAAATCAAAAATCAAACCCCTTAACACAAAAAAGTGCTTCTGCTGTTGCTGTTTCCATACAGTGATTCCAGCGAGGTCCCCAACTTACCCCGCATGATTCAAGTCGATGTGGAAAAGAATTTAAAGGGCAAATGAATCAATTATTGTTGAAACATGAGTTACCCTTAAAGGGCATTCCAGGAGTTCATAGATCACAGGCTTTAGTCGAAAACTTAAAAAACAGTTAGCTGAAAGACTTTTTTCTCCAGTATCACAGAGAGCTGATTGACAATTCTCGCAACACAGAAGGGGTTTAAAAATGCCCTCAGTTTTGCGCCCGGGGAATGAAAAAAGAAAGAATTTTTTAAAGGGCCCAAAACCAGTACAAGCAATCAAAAAAAAAAATAAAATGTTGCTAAAGGAGAGTCTTATCGGCAAATATTACCATTTGGTTTTAAATAAGGGACCTTTATTTACCGGGGGGGAAACGAAGGGAAACTCGTCGGGCAACAGTCCAGTTTGGAGTGTTACCCGTACGAAATAAAAAGAATTGTAAAAAAAGAAAACCGCCCGTGTTTTATTTCGAGAAACTGGCACAACAAAACAGCCCCCCCAAAATCTTTTTTGGAAAAAAAGAAGCAGATAATTCCCCCAGGCACTTTTCCCCTTTAATTAATTACGGTTCTCCGTGCCCAATTGCATTGAAAACTCTGGATAACAAACCCCGTTTTTTGTTTGTTCTATCTAATGACTTCTTTTTTACAACTGTTGTGTTTTTCATTAGATTAGTCCAGTTTTTTTACGTTGTCATGATGAAAAGTTATTGCCAAACAAAGCTTCTTTGTAGTTGCAGTATATGTTTTTTACTGCACAGCTGCGGATTTCCCCCTTTTCTTTTTTAATGGGTTTTCTCCCCGGGTCGAAATACTGTAATTTTGACCTTAACCCAATATCCTTTATTACCTTTCCGATAATTATCCTTCACTTTCCTAAACCTTCTTGTTATAATTTTAAAGTAAAGGGGAATCTTGGGTAATTGATGTAATACCACCCCCATGTCCTTTCTACTTCGATTCCATGTCTTTTAGATGTCTTCTAGGAATCTTAACAAAAATGTCTTATCGTGTAAAGTATTTGGGTCAGGATACGAGGGCTTAAAATAGTGTAAGAAATTCAACATCAAAAACTTTGATAATTCTAAAACGTAAACCCAATAAAAACGGGGTTTTTTCCAATTTTACTTTCTTTTTTTTCATTTAAAGCCAAAAAAATGATCATGAAATCTTCTAAAGTCCCCGATAATTTGGGTTTTTAAATCGCTTATTGCTTCGTTCCTTTGGGGACTAATCAACATCTTTGCGCTTGTGGGTTCTCCCTTTTGTCTTTCCAAAACAGCTGTTGTTCATCCTTAAAAAAGTTTTTTTGAAGCATCTGTGGATTTGGGTTTTAGATCAGTTTCTTCATGTGTTGGTTTCATGAACGTTCTTGATGAAAAGCAATTATGCGTGACAGCTGTTTAAATTTAAACCTTCTTTAAAAAAATTTTGAAGTCGTTGACAAAATAATTTTTTTTGCTCGAAGATTTGGGACAAGTTTAGGCGGTTCTCTTGGACCACTTTAACTTTCTGTGCTAATGGATGTCATATGAGGGCTGGGTTCATGAGGTATTTAAAACAACTTCTAGAATGAAACCCCGCTGTTGATCGGCGCCAAACTCCCAACCCCTTTAATGCCTTTTTAATTTTTTTTGTACCTGTTACATTTTAAAGTTTCGTAAGGAAACGATTGGCCATACCCCTCCTACGATTGTTTGCTCTAAATACATGAGATATTGACCTTTTACTTGGTCATAGTCATTAGGGATTTGTTGTTTGCTTTTCAGTAATGGTTTCGACGCCATATAATTCCCAAGCAATCCGTTTTCAATCTCTGAATCATTGGGAAATTGACAATAAACAATTGTACTCGTAAACTTTAAGAAAACGTTCCCGTCATCCCCGGGGGCCGAAATGTAAGCGCGGGATCCAGGTATAATTTTCTGCAGGTCTTTCTTAGTTTTCAAAAACGTCCGCCAACAAAAAGTATCTGCCATCAAGTAGATCATGATAGTTCCCCTTTTTACACTCTAACTTTGCCACGAAATTTTACATGCTGGTAATCAGAATCCTGTGTCCTTTCCTCAAAACTAGAAAAGAACGCGCCTTTAGGGGGAAGTGTATTTCGTTAAACCTTTCCAACTGTTCTGTACTCATAAGGAAAAGCCCTTTTAAAAAAGCGTTGGGTCAAAAATTTTTTTTCCGTTTTGGGCAGGACTTTTAAAGGGCAAACCAGGACCTTTTAAGAACCCCTCATGTTTGATAGGTCATAAAAAAAACATGTTTTTTAGATTAAAGCACATGTACTTTTTTGATGATGTGCAATGCATGCTACCCTGAAGGGGTTGGTTACTGCTTGCAATAAAGATGAGAGTCGTAACCTCGCAAGTTTGAAAGAAGAGGGCAGCTTCCATGTCTTTGGGTTTAAACTTTAGTGAAGATTGCTTTGTTTTGCGCTGCTCCCTTTTAACTTTCCACTAAAGTGATCATGGTCTTTTCTTGGGGGGTTTTCACCCTTTGGGGGTTTGCTCTAAACCGCAAAACCCAAAAATGTGTGGCTAAGTCATAGTTTTTGGTCTTTAGGCGCCATCATGATTTGATAAATTTAATTATTAGAACAATCTTACGCACGGGGCATGCGTTTTAAAAAGGGTTTTTGCAGATCTGGTCCCTATATAATTTGGCGTTGAATGGCGCCCTCCGACCTAAAAAAATAATGAAAGGGAAGAAAAAAATTGATGATTATCATTAAAATGTTTTTTGAAGTTTTTGTGGGTTTTGGGCCCTTATAAGGAAAATAAGGACTCGAAATCTGCGTAAACTATTGGGGAAATTTTTTATCCCCCTTTCCCGTTCTTAAAAAAACTTTAGATCCTGGTGGGGGGGTTTGTTTTTTTCGTTTACGTCAATTTGGGGCCATCAATGTTTCTTAGTTCGTTGCGGTTGAACAGATGGCTTTTTTGTTTTAAAATTTTTTGCAGAAATTTTTGTTTTTGCCCAATTTTTGAAGTATGGGCCAAAAAATCTACCCTTGTGGTATCAATGTGTAATCGGGAGCCCCCCCTGGTGAAAACATAGCAGTAAATCAACATGGTTTTGTTGGATTACCCATTGTTGGGGTTCTTGGACCTTTAATCGGGACCAAATCTGTTTCCTATCCCATGTGTAGCATTTAAAGTTAGGGTTTTTTTTGTTCTTCAAAAGATCAATTTGATCTACACTAACAGGGGAAAGGATATTCCACTAAGTTAAGATCATTGATGTAAAGGGGGTAGTTAGACCTCTCCTCGTTTTTTCGGGGGGAATGCAGCCTTTCGAGAACACACACATAAAACATTTGTCGTTTTTTTGAATTCCTTTTGTTTTTGAATGCTCTTTTTTCGTAATGTGGGGGAGCGGAAAGTAACCTTGCCACAACGGTGCTTCTTAGCCTGTTTTAATGCCTAAAAAATTGCCCTTGACAACCGAGCCTCTATTTTAGTTTCTTCACGGAGCGTCAAACTGTGTAAGCAGTTCGTCTGCCCAAAACCGGTGTTAAGTCATTATGGAAAGAAAAAGTCTGTTGTTTAGTTGAGACCCCGACTTCTAGATTTTCTTCATTTTTTGTTAATTTTTCGTTTAAAAAAAGCTTTTTATTACTTTAAAGGCGGGTCTATTTTTTAGTTTACTTGGAACTTGGAAATAGCATGAAACAACGCTTGCCTGTACGTTTGTTTGGGGCAATGACTTTTAAAACATATCTTCAGCGCTCTTTTCAAATTTTCTTGCTTGCTTTAAAAAATTGGGTTGTCCTTCAAATCTTAGCCATGTTGATCTCTTTTTTAACTCAAAATATTTTTTTAAATTTAAAAAAAAAATACTTAACAGAATCAAAATTTGACGGGCTTTTCGCTTAGACTCATAAACTAAAGAAAAACCCTTTTTGGGTTGTTTAAGTGAGCTGTTTAGAGCAAGTTTAAAGTTTCGTTTACTTTTTTTAAGATTCCTTTTTTATCTGCTCGGCGTTGGTGTTGAGAAAACTTGCCCCCGCCTTTCTTTGAAGATCAAATTTTGCTTTTGTATCTAAAATCGGCCGTTAAAAGATTTAAAAATTTTTCCGTGAGTTTTAGTCAACTAGCGCTTTATTTTTTATCAGCTTTAACGAGCTAAGTTTTGCCGTTATTAGTTGAACCATAGCTGTGTGCTTTTGGAGTTTATTTTTATTTTTTTTCTGGCGGCACCCACGCTAATGAACACAGGGCCCAAAAGCTAAAGCCAAACCTCCCAGAGGTAAAGCTCGGGGCGCCTTTCCCCTTGCTAAGAGACCTACGCTCGTTCCCCGCGGAAAGCATAATAGTCGTGCCCCAGTATTAACAATGTAACAGCATTAAAAGGGAGCAGAAAACCTTGTTTTGTTTGCTGTATTTTAAAAGGGCTTTCTCTAGTACTTGCTGCATTTGTGTAATGTTGGTTTAAACTGAAGGTTTTTATGTTAGGGGTTTCTATACACAGAATTGCCTGCTATCCTTCTTTTGGCGGCGCTGTAGGGCCCTTTTTGGATAAACCGAAAGCATGCTTTTTATAAAATAAAAAATTTAGTATTGTTATCTTTTAAACTGTTATTTTCAATATTCAGCTGGCATCATATTTTAAAAACAAATTACATTTAACGGTTTTTCGCTTCTCTTCTTTTCAATTTTTAATGTTTATTACGTCTCTCACAGTTCTCCCCCTTCCATGTAACTGATTATCCTCTGTTGCCTTAGGTCAAACCAAAACCGTATTTTTTTTTGTTTTTAAAAAATCATCAAGTCTTACGCTGTGAAGGTGTAGACTTTAGCCCCAAGGTCAACTGTTGGGTTTCTCACCCCCCACCTCCAAACAGTTTTTTATTTCATCAAAATGCTGTAAGGTTTAAACCCGCTGCATGATTGGTTAGGGCGCCCTCAAGAACATTGTACTTTCGTTATTTTTTGGGTTAAAAACTTTCACTTTCCCCTTTTGAATGGTTCTTTATCTTACACAGCAAAAAAAATACCTTTTAACGATCTTGCTGAGACGCTAAAACTAAAATTCCCTATAGTGTTGCCCTGCTTTAGGATAGTTGATGATGAATCACTCTTTCGTAAAAAATTTAATTTTTACTGAATTGGTGCTCAATCTGCCTTTTCTAAATTGAGTTGCAACACGTCAAAATCTAACGAGATGCAGAAATGCTGTAAATTTTTTCGGGGTTTTGTTATTGATAAAATTTTTTATTCGTTAAAAGTTAGTTCAAAGACGTCTGTCTTTTTTGCTCCTTGAAAGTAGGCGCATGCGCTTTTAACAACTCAAAATTAAGGGGGAAAGGAAAAAACGTTTTTCCCTACCAAACTTTACGGGGGACATACTTTTTTCCCTCTTTAGTACTTCAGGCCTATTTATGTTTTAGTGCTTCTTCTTTTTTTATTCCTGAAACGCAAATCAGCCCTTTCATTCCCCGGTTACCCTAGCAGAAATAGGTTAAAAATTGTCTGCATTGTGTAAAGAAAAAATTTCTTGCCCCCAAATTTTATAGAAATTTTTTTTAAAATGCCCGTCCCCGATTTGTAAATGTCCCGTTTGGGTTTTGTTGTTGAAACGAGTACTATTTTAAGTAAGACGCCAAGCCTGGGACAATACGTCATCTCTCCTAAGTCTGGAAATTTAACGTAAGAATTTGTCTGATCAATAGTAGATGGATTTTTTGGAACGTAATGTCGCTTTTTTTCCTTCACGCCAAAAGGGGTTTTTTCAGCTTCTATGGGGTTAAGAATCGAGCCTTTTGCTTGCGACATTTTATGAGCAAAAAAAAAATTTAAATTTTTTTAAAAACTGGCGGAATTAAGATGAAAAAGTTTTTATGTTTTTTAAAACCTGGAGACGACATGAGTGAAATGATCCCCTTTTAACGCACGCTCAAGCTCTCAATGCAGGTGATTAACAGAAAGTACGGTCGGGGATTTTACAAAAGTTTTGGCCCAAACCTCCCGAATTTATAGACCCAAATGATTTTTAATTTTAAAAAATGGTCTTGTCTGTAAAAAACGATCAAGGGGAACTTGTTGGTTTAAAAAACCCGACCCCTCAAAGTTTTTAGCCCTGGTTCAATTAGAAATAGAAAGTGTGAAAGATCAAAAACGCCTTTGGATTGCTAAACCAAAATTAAGGGGCGGAGGCAGTTTCTAAACTTCAAACACACTACAAGAACTCCCAACGAAAAACC
Organism: Conus ventricosus; assembly: GCA_018398815.1. Classification (NCBI taxonomy): domain Eukaryota; kingdom Metazoa; phylum Mollusca; class Gastropoda; order Neogastropoda; family Conidae; genus Conus; species Conus ventricosus. Next base: position 88,344,705 of record CM031607.1, on the reverse strand, counting down.
CAAAAGAAAACATGGAACTTAAAGAATTTAAAAAAATAGCAGGCAATTAATAAATACAATAGAAGCAGAAAATGTTTTTTTTAGAAGAAAAACCCTTAAAAACAATTAATGATTCCCATTGCCTATGCGAAAAATTAGCCCCTTTATCGTCTTTAAGAACCCTCAGAGGGAATTAACAAACAATTTGCAAAATAGGGAACAGTGGGCATTAAAAGAAAAAAGAAAAAAACCCTTGGGTGTGACGCCCAATTAGGGCCCGTTTAAAAAAGAATAACCCCAAAAACTAAAAAATCTTGAAAAAGAAGATCACAAATAGAAGTGAACTATAAACCCAGACCAATTAAGAACTCAAGTGAATAGAATAAGGAAATATCCGGAAAAAATTTTTTATGAAAACACAAAGCTAGCAAACGAATAAGAACATTGTTTAGAGAGCGGGAGTACATTAGCAAGCGTTATAAATGCCTTTTATTTTCAATAATACACTGGGGATGGTATTCCCGGCGGTGGGAGGCAAAGTTTAGTGCCTCCGCCGCCATCGCCCCCACTGATAAATATGGGTAAAAAAACACTTTATCATCTTGCGAATTTATTAAAAAAATTAGCTGGTAAAGCCGTGGATGCTTTCCGGAAATTGGGGGGTTTGCGTGGCTTTTTTTCTATCAAACAAAAATATTGGCTTTTGGCCGGCACTTAGGGGATTAGTTCTTTAAAAGTTGGGTTAATATTTATAAATAAAGACCCAGTAATCCGGGCCTTAATCCAAGAAAAGCGGTTTTTATATTCATGGTATCGCGAACAGGTCCGCGAGCTTTGTGATCTTCAATGGCCTTTGGGGTTTGGGGGGCGGGGTTGGATGACTTATTCTTGGGTGTTCTTTTACTGCTTGCAATATTAGGCTCAGAATTTATGTCGTTTTTCCAACCTTTGTTATTGCCGCTATAAAAATTTCTTTTTTAAGTTTATTATTTTCCTACTGGAGTCTAAGGTCAGAAGGCAACATGTAAAACCAGTGCCAACAGCAAAATCTACTTTCGATCTTGCGTATTGTAAAACTGTTGGTACCTTTGAATACTTGAAGGTAAATCAAATGAGAATTAATGGCGTCCCCTAAATTTGCAAGTATTGTTTTTTGCTCAAAGCCAGTAGAAGGATCAGTTATGCTTGATCTTGCCGTGGTTGCGACCCCAGCAAACACCAACGTAAGTCGAAAGAGTCTTTATTCTTTTTTTTCCCCCTCTAGTTAGGCCTTGAAATGGCTAAGATAAATGTTGTCCCTGCGTTTTTATGCTCTTTCTTATGGACCCCAGGGGGAAAAACTGTTTGCTTAGGAAAGTGTTAAGGAGGTTTTGTAAATTTAAAATTTCTGGCAGCCCCCAAAAAAAAAGGGGTGCCTAGACCATGATTAAGATCCAACTTTTGTTTAAAATCCGTCTTGGTGTTAATATTTAATTCGTTACAGATCCTTTAAAAATTCATGTCTATTCTGTTGCTGAATGGATTAAACGGGTTTTTCATTCAGTAAAGGGGCTTTCGTTCATTAAAAAACGTTGAAAGGGGTAATAGAAATGAAATTTACACACCTAACCAAAGGATCAGGATGATTTAATGTTTACATACGAACCCCCACACCCATTATGCAAAAACACAGCAAAGTTTTTCTGGTTTGATAAAACGCTCGGATGATAAACCACGCTTTCGCGATTTTTGTCTTTTTTAATAGGGGGGTTAAGATAGCCTTCATTTGGGTTACCAAAACCTTTTTATGAAAAAACGACATTTGGTACAGAAATGTCGAGGGTGTGTTGTTATATTTTTAAGATTGTAGTGCGGCCCCAAAAGAATATTTGCATCGTATATTTTAATGCACTATTTTTAATTTTTTTTTAAAAATGTTTTAACAATAACAACTCCCGCGCCCCTTTGTTTTTTGAAAATGATTAATAACAATGCGGAAAAAAACGGTCGCGCTCCATGAATATTTTACAAAGTCGTATGGTTTAAAATTTAACAAAAACCCAAAAAGAATAATAAGGTTTTAAAGTTAACAGAGCGGGGCCAAAATGAGCAGTTAAAAATACCTGATGGTTATTTCGGTTTTGCTCACTAAAAGAAGCAATGAGAACTTTGACATTTCTCTCAAATTAACAAGCAAAACTAAAAAAAATGTTAACATTTTTAAAAACTTGAAGACGAAGGAACATTTCTTTTTTTTAGAGAGCTAGCAAAAAATTTGGCTTTAAACACAATTTTCCCCCTCATAGTTTTTTTGCTGGGCCAGACAAAAATACTTTTGAGGGGAAAATCCGCTCGATCTTGCATTACTTCATTACTCTATGTTCTTTGATAGTGAGCACTGTGAAAACAATTTATGGGGAAAGGGCCCCCACTGTTTTAGAGCCTTCCCTCGGGAAAGGCATATTCGATTATGAAATTATACATTCCCTAATTTACAGTTTAAAAGATTTTTTTGTGGGAGGGTCGGTCATTTAATATAAAAAACAAAACAAAAAAAGGGAAGTCGTGAAATGTAAAACCTGCCATTGTTTTGGAAATAAAAAATAGTACTAAAAAATAATGTCGCGTGGGCCCGAAAAACCCGGGTTACATTAGCGCGTGAGGTGGATAACTTTTGAATTTAAAAAAAACCTTGCAGACGTTTCGGACTTTGAAAAAGAATGGTGGATAGGCACTTTGATGGTTTTGGTACATAAAGATGGTGATTATAAACCAAAGAGGGTTTACGCAACAAAAGGTTTCCTAACCAGAACAACTACCAACTAGAAGCAATTTAAAGTTTGGGCCCGTATGAATATAAAAAAAGTTCGAAAACTGACCTCAAATGGCACTTTGAACCCTATTAGAATGGGAAATAAAAATTTTAAATTTTTAAAACCCATTTACTTTTTTTTGGCCGTCAAAAAAGTTTCAAAAAGCATTCAATCTGGCCCCTTTTCTGTAAGTCTTTTACGGAGATAATGTCGGAAAGAAATTGAAAAAAGCCGTATGGGAAAAAAAAAGTACATCCTCCAAGAAAAGAAAAAAGTTGTAAAAAAAGCTTTTACAAAAATTTCATTCTTTCCCAAACAGAAAAATTTGGGGACATTACAATGATATTTGAAATTTCTGTCTTTAAAGTGTGGGGAGGGATGGGGTTGGGGGGCGTTTGATGACCTTAAAAAGGAAAAAATATTAGCTGGGAAAACTTAGACGTTAAAAAGCCTTAAGTTCCCTCGTCGTTCTTACAATGGCGAGGAATTAAAATCTAAAAAAAAAGCAACAAAAAAATGTTGACTTTTAAAAGAAAAAATCTTTCAGGACTAAATTGGGTTAATCTTAACATTTAGGCCCCATAGGGTTTTATTTTAAAATGAACAATTTTGACGGAGAGTATGATAAAAAAAATAACTGAATTAGATTTAAAATCGTTATAAAAATGGGCAGTTAAATTTATGCCAAAAACCCTCATTGCTCATTTTTTTGTGGGCAAATGGTTGTGGAAAAACAATATTTATCCCGACCCGTTACAAACGTTTATCGTTTTAATTTTAAAAAATATTGTGGTTTTTTGTCCAACATTAAATGGGCAAGCATTCTGATAGAAGGTTTTTATGGATGATAAAAATATTTTTTGTTAATCCCAGCAAAAACTGAGTGAGTGTTTAGAACAGTTTTATAGATGTTTGAAGGAAAGCAGACAAATATTTTTTATAGATGAGTTCGGCAGAAAGAGACATAGTTAAAAAGAGAAAACTTTGTCAAAACTGCTTTTAGTGGAAGGCTGTAGGTAAGGTGTGGATTTTTTTGCCAAAAAAAACTCAGTTTTAAAAGACTTTAGGAACAGTTAAAACTGTAGTTTTATTTCAATAAAGACAAAGACTCATTTGAAGAATGTTTCGCGAAAATGATGTTTTGAAAAAAACCCGGAAAAAAATAGGATTAAACAAAAACTGAAATCAAAAGTTTTTGTAAAAAATTTGTATTGAAAACGGGTAACCCCACACAGTAGTTTGTTTTTAGGGTCGTTATTTTTTAGTTATTGTCAGAGAACGGAAAAGGCGGCTTTTAGGCCCCTTTCGCCCAAAAAAAATGGTGGAGTACAAAATGAGTCTGTCGGGGGTTTATACGTTCTTGCTCAATTCCGTCCTGGGTTCCCCGTTTAATTGGCGCGTTTTCTGAAGATTTGACATGGTTTGTCGAAGCTGTTCTTAGTTGTTCTTTTATCCTCAACACTTTTGGGAGCTGTACTTTAGCCTCGATGCTCTGGTTTTACGATTTCCTATTTTAGGATTACAAGATCGAGAGTTGTTTAAAAGGGACCCCTTTCAGTCCGTGCCACGTTGACACACCTCCATCGAATGTGTTAGGCTTTGGGAACCTGTTTGGTGTAAATAAAAACCCTCCAAGATACTTTTTGCCCCCCTTATTACAGATATGACTTCCATGGCTGGCTCCCCTTGAAACTGAAATGAACCGATCACATTTCTGAAATTGTCAGTAAGCAAACGCTACTTTTAACAGTGCGGTTTAAAGCGCGCCAATACGTGAGCGCGGCGAACTGTGGAAAAGCACGGGGCATTATTGACAGAAAAAGCCGTGCATTTTTGTATCCCATGCCCTGCCCAATTAGCAGGTGGTGTGTGTGAAATGGGGTGATAATGTAAAGGGTGGCTTGTTTTTTGTTTTCCTCTTTCTCTCTCTCTCCTCCTCTTGGTGTTGTGTGTGTGTGGGTGTGTTGGTGTTTGTGTGGCGGGTGTCCACCATTGGGGATTTTCCGGTGCCATGTATTCCCGGGGCCTTTTTTTCCCCGGGGCCATTTTTTTTCCGGGCCGTTTTTTCCCGACCCCGTGTGTGTGTGGTGTGTGGTGTGTGTGTGTGTGTGTGTGTGTGTGTTGAACAGCTGTCCTTGTTGACAAACGTTTTACAAAAATATAATCTTTTATGTGTTAATTTTTTTGGTTTTAATTTGCTTTTTCACTTTAAAAGCTTTACGTTTTTTTGTTCATGGTGACGTAAGCTTATAAATTTTTGTATGTTTACCTTTTTGTTTTTATTAAAGCGTGGGGGAAATACGGGCGTAGACCCTGAAACCGCGCTATAGAAGTCCCCAAATTAATATTATTATTATTGTTATTATTATTATTATTATTATTATTATTATTATTATTATAAGTGGGGGAGCATGGTCGGACTCTACCTGGGTGATTCGCGAAAAACCGCCAATTTCAAAATTTCCAGGCGTTCACGCGCACGCATGCGCGCTACCGACACGAGTGTTCCGGTTTCGTCAATGCGGTTTTCCAATGAGTCCATTGCAAAAAAAAAAAAAAAGAAAAGAACCGACACAAATCCATGCAGAAACAGCCGAGGTATTAGCGATTGAAAGTGTTTCTGACACATTCAGTATGATTTTTCCATATTATACGTGTGACAATTTTGGGCCAGCCAACTGACCAACCAACCAATGACAAAGTGAGTAATAGGTTTGTTGCCACAAACAAAAATAGTCATCAGAACTTATCCAAACATTGTTAATAACAAGAAAAAATCTGCTAAGGAAAGAGAAACCTTTGCGCCCATTGGCAGCCGCATTCCAGCTTTGGAGGATAGACCCAAGACAGACAGAGAGAGGGGGGAGTGGGGGAGACACTAGAGACAGAGACACTGAGATAGATAAACAAATAGACAGGCAGACAGAGATACAAGCAAAGAGAGAAGGAGAGAGATTAAGAGAGACAAACAGACAGACAAGCAAAAAGCCAGACAGACAAGCAAGGAGAGTGAACGAGAGACTGAAAGTTGGTGTATGTGTGTGTGTGTGTGTGTGTGTGGGGGGGGGGGGGGGGGGGGCGGGAGGCAGACAGACAGAGAGAGGGGGAGGGAAGGGGAGTATATTAAATGTTTATTTCGTATATCGTGACAAACACATAAAACTGAATGTTTTGGGGTTGGGGAGTTAATCTAAAACGGGGGATTGGGGGGGGGGGGGGGGGGGGGGGGGTCATTCTGGTGTGGTTTAACTCCCGGGGAGTTAAAATTGGCACTTGCTAATTCTAACTCCCGGGGAGTTAAAAGTGGAGGGGAGTTAAAATGGATCGTTACACCGGTCTTCACTACAAAGAGTCGTAGCGCAGGCGGGAAGGAAGAAGCCCTGCAGCGATGGAGCACGGTGAAACGACACGTGCGGGATGGCACTGGAAGTCGCAGTCGAAACTCTGCATGTCGGCAGTCTGGGAGATTGGTCGTTAGCCTGTTGAAGAAACACAACGGCTTTTGTACGTTCACCCCATGCGACCAAACAGTCTTTTCTATGGATCGCCTGCTTGCTCCGAATGGTGACGGGTCTGCAAAAGGGGACCTAAAAAAGCTTGCCTCACCCCCACCCGGTTGGCTGGCCGCGGTCAACGGGCATTTCCCACTCATCTTCACAAGTGAAGAACTAGCCATCATCCTAACATTTGTGTGATTCATAGATTCAACAACTGCCCTCCACCCCTCAATCCCGCCCTCCCCTTCAATCCCCCCCCCCCACCCTCCCTTACCAACCCCCACCGCCCTCCGTCAAACAAAACAAAACAGACTTTCCGGGCGAGGAGAAGAACGAACGTGAAAATCCATCCCAAATAAATTACGTCATTTTAGAAGACAGATTTGCGTGTAGTGGGAAGAAGGCATTAAGACATAATAGAGGTAATCCTTCTTCAATCGGTGAGCAGTGAGTTTTATTATTGTTCCAACAACGCTGGAGATCAGCAGAAGATGAAGAGCTCCTCAGCAACAACAACGACGACGAAGACAACACAACAACGACGACGACGACAACACAACAACAACGACGACGACAACACAACAACGACGACGAAGACGAGGACAACAACAACGACGAAGATGATGACGCCTGACGACAACAACACAACAACAATAACTACCACGACGACGACAAGAACAACAACAACGACGACAACACACCAACAACGACGACGACTACGACGACAACAACGACGATGATGACGATTCCGACAAAAATGTACTTTTCGTCAGACACGTTCTTTAGTTGTATATCAAAGCCGCCTTCATGACTGCAGTGGCAACAACTCATTATGCTCTGACTTGTTAAACAGCTAGTCGAAGTTTATTTTATTTATTTCTCCCCCCATTAGTTTATCAACTATAAGAGTATCCTTTTATCCCTCCCCCCTCCCTCCCTTTCCTCCTTCCCTACCCCCCCCCCTTTCGCCAGACCCCTTCCTCCCCCCCCCCCCCCCCCCCCCCGCTCATCCCACGTCCATCCTTTCTTCTTCAAAGAGGTCTGGTAGGCGTGGGACGACAAGGGAAGGAGAGGGGACAGGAGGCAAGGGGAATGTGAGGTGGGGGGGGGGGGGGGGGTTGTAAGAGAGGCTCGTTGAACTGTTCCTTATTATCATGAACACGTGCAGTCGCAACGGCCGGGCCTTCTGAGTGACGCAACGCAAGGCGTTGACACGTTTGACAAGTGACAAAACACTGCCCGCAGTCCAATATGCCGCAGGCTGCTCCCAGTAAAAGCGGCTCGGTCTCTTTGACCACGGGAACAATCTAGATCACGGTGTGATAACGTGATTTTTTTTTTTTTTTCAAAGCAGGCCACACGCCACAATTAGAATTTTGCACTAAAACATTGTATACTCATTGTGAGCGTTTTGAGGCTTACCATAAAGTTGAGTCAGCGTTTGGTGTTCAACTTTTAACTGATCAAAAGAACAACATCGTACCATATGTTACTCTTGTTTTAGGGGATCTTCACCCATGAAATCACAAACAATCTTCAGAGACATACCCGTCCCCTTAGTTGACACACGTTCCAGGCCTTTGTACTCACCCGTGAACCTGTCACACACACACACACACACACACACACACACACACACACACACATACGCATGCACACACACACACACACACACACACACACACACAACACACACACACACACACGCATGCGCGCGCGCGCACACACACACACACACACACACACACACACACACACACACACACGATTAGTGGAAAGACGTTAAATGAATGACACACACACACCACACACACACACACACACGCATGCGCGCGCACACACCACACACACACACACACACACACACACACACACACACGTGTTACATTGGAAATAACAAATAAAAGGGAAGAGGGAGGAAGGGGGAGAGTGTGTGGAAAAAGAAAAAAGAGAGAGGGGAAAACGGAACAACAATAGTGATTAGAATAATCGCAAATAATGATGAACAAGGTTATCAAGTTTTGTAAGATGAGGGTTTGGTTGGGATCAGGGTTAGGTGAAGTTTCGGGTTAGTATTAGATCTGTCGAGATGACGTCACTAAGTGCCGGGAAGAGTTATCGTTCGTTCTTGGGGGCTGAACCAATGCCACGAACGCGTTCTGGAAGCAGACTTACGCACGCTCCGCGTTGGTTGCAGAAGGAAAATATATAGTAAAAGAAGGAACTTCAAGTGCAAGACAGTAAAAATTGTTGCGTGAAAGGCTGTCACAATAAACAAAGTCGGGAAAAAGATAGGCGTTATTTCAGCATACCGACCGTAGTAACAACGAAGGGGAAGATCATCGAAGACCTAACAACGAGGAGACGGAGAGAATGGGTGGCACAACTTCGACTCAAGGCCGTTACATTTGGGTCTGACACTTCCAACAGATCTGTTTGCTCCGACCACTTTGTAAATGGTACGTTTTTTGTGGGTGCTGTATGTCTGTTTATATCTGTATGTCTGTTTGTTTTCCGTGCACACACAATCTGCAGAGACAGTCTACTTTCGCTTTAGATCTCTCTCTTTCTTCTGTGTCGCCGTCTCCTTTGTGAACCGGATGCCTCGTCTGCGTGCAGCAGAAGGCAGCTGAGGGGAAAACATTTTATGTAGGACTTTTTTTAAAATGTTTTTGCCACTTGATCTTTTAAGTCTTAGATCAGTACACGGGGGCATGTAAATCACTGAAATAAGAAAAGAACGTTCAAAAATAAGAAAAGAACGTTCAAAGGATATAATAATATTTTCATTGACAGACAGCTGAGTGACATGTGCTTCTGTCCTTTAAAGTAATCTTCTACGTTGACTCCACCTTATCCTAGTTTGTGTTTGATTGTGCGTGTGCACCCCACGTGTGTGCATGCACACACACACGTGTGTGTGTGTGTGTGTGTGTGTGTGTGTTGTGTGTGTGTGTGTGTGATACTTAAAATACATGGTATAAGTTTTAAAAAATATGTGAAGAGTATTTTCTTCATTTGCATCTTTTTTCAGTTTTGTTTTTGTTTTTTGATTGTATGTTTCTTTGTCTAAAAGTTTTAAGGCCTATTTCAGGTGAAATCCCATCTCATTCATTTGAAACTTTTTGAAGTATGGAACTTATTTTCTGTGATCAATTTTCATTTTGTTACTGATCTGTTTTGTAATGTATTGCAGAAGTGAAGGCTTACATTATGGATGTCACCAACCCCAGCTGGAAACCAACTCTGAAGCTGGGATATGAGGCCTACAAAGAACTGAAAGGAAATAGGTATGAGAGGCATCAAAACAGAAACAGTAACAAGCAGTTAAAGACAACAACAACAAGTGATGAAGTTACTGAAGTGGAAACAGATGCACATTTTGGAGAAGACATTCTGTGTACTGATGACACTGAAACCAGTGTAAATGAACTGACAGTTCAGTCACCACCACCTGACAGTGATGAGTTTGGGGCGTTTTGTCAGACCGTGTCACAAATGAGCAGCCTAACAGTAGAAGAGGAACAGTTAATGAGAGGTGAACTGAACAGACTGACTCAGGAAAACCTGCAACTGAAAGAGGCCCTTGCCAGCAAAAAAATGACTCTGCAGTCTCTGCACGATCAAGACTTACACACACACACACACACACACACATACACACACACACACACACACACACACACACACACACACACACACACACCAAGCTTACACGAACTTGTTCAACTATTCCAGTCATTTAATAAGCGCAAGAAAAGTCGCTTCTCACAATCAGCTGACACATGAAATCATGCACAATCAACTCTTATAGTGATGCAGTGAATAATACACGAAAAAAAATTCCAGCCAGAAATACATTTTTAGAAATAAAGCGTGCACACACACACACACCACACACACACACACACACACACACACACACACACAGCTTACACCAGTTTCTTCTATCTCTGTCACTGAATGACCACAAGAAGCTGTTGCTTCTAACAACTGGCTGACATATGAAATCATGCACAATAAACCCTTTTAGTGTTACAGTGAATAATACACATGACCATTTTTTCCAGTTAGAAATACATGTATAAAAATGAAGCATCTCCACCCCCACCACACACACACAGACGCAGAGCTTACACCAGTTTCATCAAATATCTCAGTCACTGAATGACCACAAGAAGCTGTTGCTTGTAACAGCTGGCTGACATTAAATCATGCACAAGAAACTGTTGAAGTATAGAGGACATAGCATATGAACATTTTTTTCAATTAGCAATGCATGTTCACAAGTATTGCTTTTGTCACACATACACACACGCACACACACACACACACAGAGAATTAGTGTAAAACACAGTATCACACACACACACACACACACACACACACACACACACACACACACACACACACACACACACACATGATGCGTGTGTACACACATGTGTAAGTATGTAATTATGTCAACAAATTAGACTTTGAACTTCTTTTGTCTTGAATCCTGAGGTGCGCAATCAGGGCAATACCATGCACCCTTTGGCTTTGATTTCAACCCAACACATGCAAAATGAAACCATTCCAACGGACAGTCTGGGTTATCGCAAGCAACCATCCGCCATATTCCCCCTCCCTACAAAAGCAAAACAGTTCATCTGTTTCTGGTTTCTGTTTGTCTTCTTCCACTGGTCGCTTCTCAGGAATGTTGCTTGTCGATGCTGAAGGAGGGCAATCAATCCAGTTTCCGACAAGTTCTGGCAATATTGCAAGCCTGAACAGCTTGTGTGCTCTTTCAATGCACTCACCCCACAATACCTGACAGGGAAAGATGCGAACAATGGCAATGTCTACATTAGTCCACACAACAAAATCACAGTGGTCTGATTTTGTCAAGAAAAGCTGACCTTGAACCTGTGTGAAATAGGGATGATTTTCCTTTAGTGTCAGTTGTCCATCTCTCTCCTGAAGGCAAAAACTAATGTCCGAAACGGCTTGCCTGATCTTGTTCTGCCTGACATCCAATGCCATGGCAGTCACAAGAAACAACTGCATCAGGAGAAGCTCCCATGAAAGGGAACTCTGGTGGCACATGCAGTCCACTGTTCCTCATTTTAAAGTTTGTGTGATTGTGTTTTGAAATGAGGTGGTATTGCTTTTTTGCTTCCTCTTCATGTTGAAGACCCCAGGATGTTGCCTCAGATGAAAATGTATTCCTCTCAGGATAACAAATCCTCCTAATCAAACTTGTTGATGGTTTGTCACTTGGGGTGTGGCATGCAGCATACAGATTGGATGCTGTAATTCTCCCAGCACGCATAGAGAACCAAATGGAGCTTTTAGACTGCTGTCTGGTAGCTTCTTCAATTTTAGTTGTCTGCTCTTTTGAAATATTTATTTCAAGAGACCTGCAATATTCCTGCAGCTCTTCTGCGCTTTTCCCAACACAGTCATCTCGATGAAGAGCTCGAAGAGAAACAGGAATCTGTCCATCATCTTTTACTTTGTATTCAGCACAGTACTGTGGTAGTACCCTGAGAATGTTAGGAGCCTTAGCTTTTGTCATATCTAACTGTTGGAACAGCTGAGTTAACTCAGCCTCTGATGGTTCTGCTACATCTGGTAACTGTTTCTGGCAAGTAGGTGACAATGACATTGCATTCTCATCTTCAATAAAGTTTTCTAATCTAGTTTTCTTTGATTTTGCTGAACTAAAATCAATTTCATGGGCTGCTTTTGGGGTGACACCTTTCATGCCTTGTGGTACTTTCCAGTAGGCTTTGACGCCCGTGCATGTTGTTTTTTCCCGTGTTGCAACGAAAGCGTCAACAGCGAATGCCAGGGCACCAATGTGGGTGCACGTCTCACCTGCTCCAGCCATGCATGTGCAGTGGGCAGACTTGATGTCCCCGTCTGCTGAGGCAATAAACCCAAGGGTTCAGGGCCTTCTCGTTTAGCCTCTGAGAATGGAGGACCTGGAATATGAAATACAATATGAATTTTTTTTTTTAATTTGAAGGGGAGGGGAGGGGAGGGGGGAAAAAACATCAGTGTGTGTGTGTGTGTGTGTGTGTGTGTGTGTGTGTGTGTGTGTGTGTGTGTGTGTGAAAACTGTTTTCACAGTCTGCAAGAACCAAACTTTGATTTCACATGAAATACTACTAATTGCCCAACCATACAAAAAAGGCATAGACACAGAGGAATGGGCATTAACAAAGCACTGTAGCAAATTTCATTGATAACTGTGTTAGTGCGTGTGTGCGAAGGTGTGCGTGAGTGGTTGTGCGCGTCTGCTTTCCCGTGTGTGCTGTACGTATCTGCTTCCCCGTGCCTGAGTATGCGGTTTGTGCGTGTGTGTGTGTGTGTGTGTGTGTGTGTGTGTGTGTGTGTGTGTGTGTGTGTGGTGTGTGCGTGCGCGCGCGCGCGTGTGTGTGTGTGTGCGTGCGTGCGTGCGTGCGTGCGTGCGTGCGTGCGTGCGTGTGTGTGTGTGTGTGTGTGTGTGTGTGTGTGTGCGTGTTTTCGTTAGACCTAGTATTGTAAAGCGCTTAGAGCTAATTTAGGATTTGCGCTATAGAAATATTCATTATTATTATTATTATTATTGATTTTTATTTTTGGTCATGCAAGTACAATTTTTCATTTGTTCCATGAAAATGAAGAATGTAATAACAGAAAAACGTTTTTGTATAAAAAATTAAAACTGAAATTGTTATTCGGCCATATGCAGTTTCTGCAAAATTCGGGAAGAATCAATTACTCAATTTATGACTTTTGGAGTGCAAGGTATAAATTTCTTTGTGTGTGTGTGTGTGTGTGTGTGTGTGTGTGTGTGTGTGTGTGTGTGTGCGTGCGTGTGTGTAAACTAAACGTATTGCTAAACAGAACTTGCAACTATATCGGAATGTTATATTGATGAAATTTTTATGTTATTTGTAATACGTGAAATTATTACAACATATACCATGTTAGGTTTGAAAATACCTTAACAAGTAACAACAACTACACACTTAAATGCAAGTCATACAGATCCATTCCAAATTTACATTTTCAGAGTTTCTGAAAACATCATTACTTCATCGCAAAATATGCAAGTTGTATTCAAAAGTTCAATGCATTCATTTAAGCCAGCTTAGTTCCCTTTTATTGCATTGGTAAATGCTTGAACAATGAAAGAAAAACTGTCATAAATTAGAATGAACAAAACTGGCTGGCAAATCATTTCAGTGAGTAACACTTTTTTTTCAGTTTCCAATGATTGTCATGTTCAATGTTCAAATAAACGATAGGAAATTTAGATGGAAATCTGTTTAATGTTAGAAATGTATTATTATATCTCATTATTTCATGTAAATATATATTTGGGTGTGTGTGTGTGTGTGTGTGTGTGTGTTCAACTTGTTAGGAATCATTGGTTATTTATGTTTTTTGACATCCTGCATACCCCAGATGGGCGAAAGGATTAATTAAAGTTCACATTTCAAAGTCCAAAAGCATATGTGTGTGAATTCTTAGACCTCTCTTGATATATGTTTGATGTGTCTGTACAGATCGCATCAAATGTGTACTGTGCACATATACATCATGTATGTCATATGTTGTAGAGGGTGGAGAATGACAAAAGGTGCATGTGTATGTGAATATATCTGTGCTTTAGGTGCTCATATGTGCAATATTAGACAGTCTACATAACACAATCATGAGCTTTATTAATCAGATCAAAAGTAGTCATAACAACACCAGCTGTATTACAACACATGCATTTGCAAACTTGCAAGCATACACACACACACACACACACACACACACACACACACACACACACATGTATACACATACACACACACTGACTCAGGCAGCACAGGCACACACGTATGTACACATACACAGATGCACGCACGCACGCACACGCAGACACACACACACACACACACACACACACACACACACACACACACACACACACACACACACGCACGCATGTAGGCACACCACACAGATCTATGTACTAACTGACTGAGAACAAATTAATGAAACATACCTTTGCTGAGACGACAATGTTCTGGCATCCATCCGGTCTGTAGGTCCAGATATCACGAACCCAGCCAGAAATGAACAGTCTGTACGCCTTCAGACTTTTGTAGGCTTTGAATTCTTCCGTAGTGTACGCGCTCGTACCGAAAACAAAATAATTAACGATGCTAATGTAGGTCACTGCAGGAAGGTCGTCTGGGTGCGCAGACCACGATTGCCTTGGGATTTCGTATGGATCAACTCCATCGATGTCCAGAATTTTTGAATAGTATCTTTTTTTTTCATTTGGATTAAGCTTTTGAGCGTATCTCAAGGCAGAAGTTGCGTTATTTTTGCACTGTGGCGTCCATGTCGACCAAGTCGGAAACCCCAAGGAAGGGAAGTAACTCTTTGTTACATTTCGACCTCGACACAGCCCAAGAGTTTCATTTACTAATGTTAAGATTTGGATATGACTGGTTTGCAAAGACATGTTGTGACCTCCTACCGTTCGCAACGGGGAGACCCTTTGTGTATTTTTTTTGTTAGATCCTTGCACCTAAACTTTGGTAATGTGTGTGTGTGTTGCAGGGACTTAATTAAAATATTCATTGAAGCCGAGGCCTGTTGTTTTAATGTTATGAGTTCACAATTTCATTATGAACATTTGATACTTGTCTTGGTTTAACTCGAATGAATGATTTGTGCCTTATTAATGTTTGATCTCTTTCCATGCTTTGAATATTTGTTGAATGCGCTTCATGAAACTATTCCCCATGTTGACTGATTATGTTTTTTATTTGTATATAATACATATATTCCTAATGATACCTCATGCTTTTGATCATCATTATTTTATTTTATTTTTTAAATTTCTTTCCTCATTCCGTCTTCCATTTACAGTTCCTTCTTTCTCTCTTCATTCTTTCATCAACATGATCTTTCTTTTTGCTGTACATTTCCGGATGTAAATTACCACATGTTTGTGTGTTATTAATCATATTGTACATGTTTGACAATATTGTAGTAAATAATCAGTGAAACATATTAGAAATGAGTTTTTTTTTTCGGTTTGAATGGATTTGAGTGCGAGTTCCAATGTATTTCCGAGGAAAGGTTGTTTTCTTTTTGTTGGATATACAAACACATACACAAACAAACAAAAATCACTAAGCACAATCCTCTGTGTTCTTACAAACTACAAGCACATAATGGCAAACAAACGCACCCGCTCACTCCGCTTACACCCCTCCCCTCCCCACCCCCCCCCCACCCCCACTCTCTCCTTTTTTGATTTAATGATACACATACATATGCATATGTTAAATCCAGGTAACTTATGATTTTGTTTTTCATTTTCAAATAATACTTCATAATTAATCCAGTTAGTGTTAAATTTTAGCAGATCAGTTGTACAGTTGCTATGTATTTTTCAAGATTATATCTTCTCTTTAGTATTTTTAGAAATACTGTTAATGAAGGCTTACATTTGTTTATTTTACAGCTAAAAATGTAGTGTTTGGCTATCAGAATTATAAGATCGAATGTTGTATCAGTTGTGGAATTGTCATCTGCTCCAAATAGTATAGTGTTTTCAGTCAGAGACAGATTATTCGCTGTTAAACACTTTCTTTTTATTAATTCTTGCAATGATTTCCAGAATTCATTGACATGTATGCATCTCCAGAACACATGTTCGATGCTGTCTTTTTCCTCTTCACAGAAACTACAGTTATAACTTTCTACTATTCCCATTTCTTTTAGAGCTACATTCGTTGCAATTATTCGATGCACTTTCTTATTTGCATCCATTTTAGCTTATATCCTTAATTTGATGCATTTTTCTAAAGCATTTCTTCCAAGGTATCTGCCGATTTAGCTTCTCCGTCCATTTTTGCACAACAGTTTGGTTCCCAGCTATCTTTTACTATAACTCTGTAATAAGTTTTGGAACCTTTATCTACAGAATAAATTTTCTTTAGTGCTGTGTTGACTTCTGCTTCAATGTTATCTTTTATCTCATTCTCAAACCCTTGTTCTCTGATGTATTTTTTAATGGATAATATGCATCCACCATAAGATAGGAAATCTATTTCAATGTTATACTTTGTTCTGAAATCCTCATGGGATAGTGAATCTCCATTGGCTTTGAAAAATCAGATACTCTAAATACATTTCTGTTGTTCCAGTTTTTGTGTTTTATCAGTTTATTTCCTATTTTGATATGTTCATTGTAAAGAATTGGTTCTGCATCATCATTATTTATGTCCTAATACGTCGTTCAGACCAGATAGTCTAGGTCCGTTGGTTCAACTATGAATTGCAACACAAGTAAAAGGAAACCAAAAGGCTGGTGTTGAAGTGGAAGATGGTGTATCCACTCGTTCATTCCCCGTCTACTCCTCTCCTCTCTTCTCTTGTTATCCCCATACAGAATTCTTTTTTTTTTTATCCCTTGTGCATAAACCCCGCCGCCGTACGTAGGACTATAAGCGACATCGAACGTATTATTTGGACCACAATTTAACCCCGGTTCAACGATGGAGGTAACATTGCATGAAAACCTCACCAAGACATACACATCATGGAAGGTTTCAAAGTATAATACCTGTACAAAGGTGATCAAAACAGAGAGAGAGAGAGAGAGAGAGAGAGAGAGGGGTGGGGGGTAGGGGAGCGGAAATTCTGAGCCGCATGGTTAGCGTCGCGAACTCCCGGCTGGGAGGTCGTGGGTTCGAATCCCATCAGAGTCATGTGGGTTTTTCTGCCGCGACCGGCTCCTACCCAGAGTTGAGTTTGCTGCGGACTCAGTTGGGAAGACTGGGACCACACAGTCGAGTTTCATTCACTTAATGGATGCGTTTCTGAGAGTGTTGCTCAAATGTCTTGACCAGCACTGCAGGTGCCTGTATCTCTCGGGCCTGGTTGACGCCGGGATATATTATGAAAGGAAGTACAGCCCTGTCATGTAGTCTCAGACCAAAATGGAAATCCGTAGCATTATCTTAATCATCCTCATTCTCATCGATCAGCATAAAAAAAGATGTCTCAAATTCTGTGGCCCTTCATGCCCTGCTTTCATGGTGACCTCAGCTTCGATCGAATCCTCTCCACGTCTGTGGCCTTGGTTTGGTTCCGTCGGGGTCACCAGTATTGGCGAGTCCATGGGGGCTCTCGTTGGACGGACGTGATGGCGCCCTCCGGAGGGAGAGCTCACTCACGCCGGCTCCGCGACTAAGTAATTATTGTCGTCAGTAGGGGGCTTAGTAGTGGTGTCCTGCGTATGTTAGATCAGAACAGGCGCCACTGAACACCACCGAAGTGACTCGGCAGCAGTGCAGTGTCTCCTCCGGTGCGTTGCCTCTTGATGACTTGACATTGACTTCCCTGTAGATTGCCGGTGCCGGGACTGCGGCGGGGCCGACTGGGCTGTGGCTGTGGACGGGGTGTCGGAATGAGCGGCGTGGGTGCACTGCCTCTGAGGTGGCGCAGAGGTTGGGACAGCAAAAAAAAAAAAAAGGAAAAAAAAAAAAGAAAAAAATTCTGAGCCGCCAGATGAACACACACACATACACACACACATAGTTAATGTGTATCGGACAGTGCAGTATATGTATTAGCCAACACGCCCATTCACAAAGCAGATGTCATTATCATATGACGTAAAAAAGGAAAGATGGGTTACCGCTCAACAGTCGATGGTGGGACAGCTGAGATCAGCGCGTTCAAATCCCGACCATTCATCATCATTGTTGACCAGTCACTATAATGGGGGGGGGGGGGGGGGGGGGGGTGAATGATGGTTCCCATAGAGAACACATTTAATTGTTAAAAACAACGTTGACATTGTGCATTGAAAATGAGCTCGTTTTATTCTTCTTTTTTTTTTTTTTTTTTTTTTTTTTTGTAATAGAAACTGGATCAGAGACGAAATAGTTTACGCTTTGATTTACACCTCTGATTGTTCTATATGCAAACATACAAACATGCATACACCCAGATAGATAGACGGACAGACATATGCACTTTGTTTTACACCTCTGACTCCTATTTGCATATATACAAACATACACGTAGGCAGATAGAACCCCCCCCCCCCCCCCCCCTCCAATCACGTGTCTTGGCCCTGTTCTGGACTGTGTACTAGACCAGTCATCATGTGGACCCTCCCTCCCTACCCCTACATGTGTGTGTGTGTGTGCGTGTGTGTATGTGTGTGTGTGTGTGTGTGTGAAATAAAAGAAGCTATACAAATTTGAATCTGTGAAACAATGAATTTCTTCTTCTTCTTCTTCCTAAAATACTGGTTCACTCAAAAACGAGTAGGTCACCAGCGCGCATGTTAAAAAGTAAAATAAAATAACGTAAAATATACTGTTCAAAAAAAGAAACGCAAAATGCCAAGCTGCCGATTTGAAACACAATTTATTGAAGCTCAGTGTGACAACACGTTTAATGTGAAAATGACAAAAACAGGTCATCAGTAGGACAGAAGTCTCCCCTGCAATGCTGTGGTAAAGAACCAGCCCCAGACCCTCAGGGAAATCGGCAGGCCGCTTCCAAAGTCAGTAACGGGTGTGACCCCCTCTGGCTGCAATGGTAGCCTGGCATCTGCGGGGCAATGAAGCAATAATGTTCCTGATTGTCTGCTGTGGGATGGCCGCCCACTCGGCCTGCAATGCCCGGAACAGTTCATTTGGAGTCGCTGGGGCGTTGGCCCTCACTCTCAGGCGTCTGTCCAAAACGTCCCAAACGTGCTCAATAGGATTCAAATCCGGGGAAAGAGAGGGCCAGGCCAGGGTGTTGATGTTGTTGGCGGTAAAGAAGGCTGTGGTCAGGCGTGCTGTGTGGGGCCTGGCGTTGTCCTGCTGGAACACGGCCCTGGGAGTGGCCATTAGAGGCAGGACGTGTGGCTGAACAATGACCTGGACGTACTGCTGGGCTGTCAGGTGACCTTCCACGCGCACCAGCTGGCTCCTGCCTGTGTTGCTGATGGCCCCCCATACCATGACATTGCCGCCACCATGCGGAGGTGCCTCGTCGACGCAGTTCTGCTGGTTGCGTTCATTAACCCGGCGGTAAACCCTTCGCCTCCTGTCATGGCGCTGCAGCAGAAACTGTGACTCATCCGAGAACCAGACGTGTCGCCAATGGTTCCTCAGTGTCCAGTGTCTGTGTTGCGTAGCCCATTGCAGTCTGGTATGTCGATGGCGCCCCGTCATTACGTTGCCACGTAGGGGCCTGTAAGCCCTCAGCCCAGCAGCATGCAGCCTGTTCCGGACAGTCTGGTCGGAGATGCGACGGACACCAGCGCATGCCTGGACAGTGGACGAGGCCGGCAGGAAGCGATTGCGGAGATGTCTTAGCCGTATAAAGCGGTCCTGGGCTGGCGTTGTGATATGAGGTCGGCCTGACCTCGGGGCATCAGCTGATGACCCTGTCCTCTGGAAGCGAGTCCAAAGTCGGCATATGGTACTGGGGGAGACATTCAAAGCATGGGCCACATCAGTTGCACTCTGACCAACTTGCAAACGACCCAGGGCGTTTTCTCTCTCTGCTGGGCTCAAACGTGGCATGCTGTTTTTTGGTACGGTGTGCCTGCCGGTTGCCAAAATGACCCGGCTTTTATACTGCACTATGACCATGGTGTGTGTGTGTTCACCACTGAGTTGGGCATGCTTTGCAGGCGAAACAACAGAAGCACAACCCAATGTTTGCACTGTCGCACCTGGCCCACAACACGCACGTGCACATAGTGACAACCGGAATCAATGTTATCCTAGCACGTCGACGTTCAAGACATACATCAGGGCCGGTTTTTGGCGTGTTCTCAACTGTATGGTCCACCCCAGGTGGCAAAATTTCATTTTGCGTTTCTTTTTTTGAACAGTATAGTGCGACTCAGACTGTTGGCCCCTGGAGCAAATTTGGCAACAAGGGGTCGCACTCGATATTCAAGAAGTTAAAAGCAATGGCCAAATTCAGGCCCAGGTAACAGCAAAATATCTGGGGAAGTTAAAAAGAAAATCGTCAATATGCAGATCTCAAAACTGTCGTATCAATTTGTTTTTTAAATGAGACTGCATTTGTGGCAATCTTGATGGCACCCGGCAGTGAGTTCCACAGCCGTACAGAACTAGGATAAAATGAATGTAAGTGGCCGTCAGTATTTTTTTTTTTTTTTTTTTTTGCTGTCCCACTCTCTGCGCCACCTCAGAGGCAGTGCACCCACGCCGCTCATTCCGACACCCCGTCCACAGCCACAGCCCGGTCGGCTCCGCCGCAGCCCCGGCACCGGCAATCCACAGGAAGCAGTCAATGTCAAGTCGTCAAGAGGCAACCCACCGGAGGAGACACTGCACTGCTGCCGAGTCACTTCGGTGGTGTTCAGTGGCGCCTGTTCTGATCTAACATACGCAGGACACCACCTACTAAGCCCCCTACTGACGACAATAATTGCTTAGTCGCGGAGCCGGCGTGAGTGAGCTCTCCCTCCGGAGGGCGCCACCACGTCCGTCCAACGACAGCCCCCATGGACTCGCGATACCGGTGACCTCGACGGAACCAAACCAAGGTCACAGACGTGGAGAGGACATCGAAATTGAGGTCACCATGAGAGCAGGGCATGAAGGGCCACAGAATTTGAGACTTTTTTTTTATGCTGATCGATGAGAATGAGGATGATTAAGATGATGCTACGGATTTCCGTTTCGGTCTGAGACTACATGACAGGGCTGTACTCTACGCTTCCTTTCATAATATATCCCGGCGTCAACCAGGCCCGAGAGATACAGGCACCTGCAGTGTTGGTCATGAAATTTGAGCAACACTCTCAGAAACGCATCCATTAAGTGGATGAAACTCGACTGTGTGGTCCCAGTCTTCCCAACTGAGTCCGCAGCAAACTCAACTCTGGGTAGGAGCCGGTCGGGGCAGAAAAAACCCACATGACTTCTGATGGGATTCGAACCCACGACCTCCCAGCCGGGAGTCCGCGACGTTAACCACTTCGCCACGGCGGCTGGTCAGTGGCTGTCAATATTTGATGCAGGTATGGTATAACATTGACTGCCACTCCTGGTGCTCATTTTATTCAATACTAGTTGTTCCATTGGAATATCAATCAGTTTAGCTCTGCCTTTGAAGAAGATGTTAAGTTTGATAAAAGCTCTTCTCTCTTCTAAGGGTTTCCATTCTAATTTCCTCATGTTCGTCCTCGTATTCCCCTTTTCTCTGATGTGGTTCCCTGTTACGAACCGTGCTGCTCTCTTCTGAATCTTTTCGATTGTCTTCAAGAATCTCAAGCTAATCAAACATAAACCTCACCATTCCTAGGATGTTAGAAATAAAGCAGCCAGCGCCTGTACAGTTTACTTCATTTTCGATGCAGGGAGAGGATGATATATATATACATAATGCTGCTTACAGCCTGACCGACTACAAAGGGCCACATCAGGGCCGTCACCTGGTTGAAGTCTCCACCGGCCTTGTTTTTTTTTTAAATTTTCGTCAAGATCATTAACATTCCCCACGTCATTGTCCCACGCCTACAAGTGAAGCGTGACTGTGATTGTCGTGCTCCCTATCTGCTCCCACCCGGGTAAAGGGGCATCTCTTGATGGTCGGTGCAGCAGACACGTTGACGCTACTGATGTAATGGCCACCTGGACCTGACACTTTTATGACCACGACTCGTTGTTTCCAAGGCAGACT
Organism: Conus ventricosus; assembly: GCA_018398815.1. Lineage (NCBI taxonomy): Eukaryota > Metazoa > Mollusca > Gastropoda > Neogastropoda > Conidae > Conus > Conus ventricosus. The sequence goes on along the minus strand of CM031607.1, from coordinate 88,322,720 downwards.
CCCCGGCGCCATCGTCTTTTGATCCATGGACCTCGTGAGAATGGCAATAGTCTAAGACAGTCCTACCCCTCTTCACCTGAGGTTGACAGAATGACTCAACCCGAAAAGAACAATCAGCACCTTGACTGTTGTAGTACCACTGTGAAAAGGTGTGCCGCCGGGCCGATATCCGGATGGGGGAGAAGGAGGTGGAGGGGGGGGGGGGGGGGCAGGGGAGGGGGGGGTAAAGTCCAAACTGGCGAGGGAGGGGGAGTTCAGTACTTCCTCGATCCAAAACATGCCCCCGAGGCTCTTCTTGTTGTTGATACTGACTCTGTTGTCTGTCGAGATGGGATGGAGGGGGGGGGGGGGGGGGGGGGGGGGGGGGGGGTGAGTGCATAGGTGGATCGGTGGTGATACTGGCTCTATGTCACCAGTGAACGGGGTGTTGATGAAGGGAAAGGCTTGTCCCTGTCCAATCTCGTCAAGTGGACAGCCCTTCGTCATGACACTTAGGGCCCTGCAACAATAGTTTGTTAACTTTAAGCTGAAGGAGAACAGCGAGCAGGGATGAAAGGGAGCCGAGGTAGAAGTGTGTGTGTGTGTGTAGGGGGGGGGGTGTCCGGTGGGGTGGAGGGGGGTGGGGAGATAGATAGAAGTGGAGAAAATGTATGAGGAGGTGCGTGTGTGTGTGTGTGTGTGTGTGTGTGTATGTGAGCAAGTTGGCGGTGGGGGGAGGGGGGGGGAGTACCCCTCAGACGGTGTCTTTGAAGTGAGTGACAATAGCTTTAGGGACAGTCCACAAGCACTGAGTGTCTGTTCTCAGTTTGCCTCGCACCTGCTACTTGACATAACTTCATTGCCTGAGGGAGGGAAAGCCAGAGCCTAGAAAACAGCGTGGAGGGTAGTAGGGTGAGGTTGGTTTGGGTGGTGGTGGTGGGGGGTAGAGGGGGTGGTGGCGTGAACGGCGTACGCGTGGCGCCAGGGTATTGGAACACTCCCCTACCCCCCCCCCCCCCCCCCTCCCCCTGCCCCCGCCGTCCCCTCCCCTGTGCGGAGAATCAATCCACGTCTGTTCCCCGAAAATGTTTGCTGCTTTTTCTTTTTCTTTTTTTGTGACACTTAAACAACAGTAATATCACTATTGACACCTGCCTCATAACACTGGGCGACAATCACGTTGTTTGCACCCAAAACGAGCCCAGGTAGAGGGGGATGGACGGAAGGAAGAAAAGAGAGAGGGAGTTGGGGAGGGGTGGGGTGGGAGAAAATTGAGAGAGAGAGAGAGAGAGAGAGAGCTATTGTCACAGTAGCCTGGTATACAATGTTGTTGTGAAGACATTTATTGTCTAGTGGGCACTGCCCACAACAACATTGTATACCAGGCTACTGTGACATCAGAAAATGAAAAAGAAACATACATAGGGATCACTGAAAACCACTTCAAAACCAGATATGCAAACCACAAACAGTCATGTAATAAAGAAAAATATAAAAACCAAACAGAACTGAGCAAATATATCTGGAAACTTAAAGACGCAAAAACAAGCAACAATATATCCTGGAAAATCATAAAAAGAGCATCACCATACAGCAATGTTTCAAAAAGGTGCAACCTATGTTTAACTGAAAAATGGTTAATACTATGCAAACCATACTTAGCAACTTTAAACACCAAAACAGAAATAGTAAACAACTGCAGGCATAAATGGAAATCGTTGCTAGTGAACACAGCCAAAACAAAA
>CM031607.1:88298496-88318496 GCA_018398815.1 Conus ventricosus | reverse complement strand
CTGTGAATGTTTGCTCTGCTGTTGTGATTGTCTTCGTGCAACAGCATCCATATTTGCAGATGCTTCCTCTTTTTCCATTGACAAATAGCAACTACGCGTGAAACAACAAAGGAATGCTTAACATTCCTTTGTTGTTTCACGCGTAGTTGCTATTTGAATGGCTTTGTCCATAGTTAAAGTAATCACCTTCTGTGCGAAGTTTCTCTCGAATGTCATGTGATACAATACCAGAGACAATTTTATCTCGAACCATCTCATCCGGCTTCTTATAGTTGCAGTCTTTGACAAGATTTCTCAAATCTGTCACAAAGCTGTCAAACATTTCTCCATTTTGTTTTATTCTCTCCTGAAAATGTATCGTGCAGAGACAATGCTTTTTTTGTGTATGTGTGTTTTTGTTTGTTTGTTTGTTTGTGTGGTTCTTTTTTTTTGTTTTTTGTTTAGGGGGGAACTGAGCGTTGTTCAAATCTTTCAAAAAGTGCTGTAATTTTTTTGTTGTTGCTCTCTTCTTCAGTTAAATTCCATGAATTGAAAACATCTCTTCCCTTGTCTCCAACCCATATCAATAAATAGGCAACTCTTTGTTCTGCACTACACTGCCTAAGGTGTCCTCTAAACATGAACCTACAAGTTGTTGAATTTTGTTCCAATCATCACAAATATTCTTAGCTTGTCAATTGATGCTTTTGCTTTGCTGCGGTGCTGCCATGATTTAAATTCAAAGGCACTTAAAACATAAACAATAGACGCAAATTGGTTCATTAACAACAACAATGTTTATAGCAATTTGTTTAATCAGATCTGCAGACGTCGTTGGCATGGGCTATCCCGTACGTTGTTTCTGTACAGTAGTGTTCCATGACGATCTTGACTAAATCGGAAATGAACATATTGTTTTTTAATTTCATGTTCCCAGTTCCTCCATTTTCAAACTCCTCTCCCCCCTCCCCTCCCCCCTCCTTGGTCCAAATCTTTGCCAAGTCGTTGCTATGAAGATAGTTCGGTTGTTGGCCTGCGCTTGTTTTTTCCCCCCACTGTTAGATGGTTCGTCTATGTATTTGTCTGACTTTATTCAAGTTTAAAAGGCTGTGCCAGTCTTGAATAAAAGTTACTCTGTGTTAGTTTCCTTATGGGAGCAAAACATACCCCACTTGTTTACTGTTGATCTTGACTAAGCTCATTGATCGATACAAACGGTGTTTCCGTTAGATATACTTACGTTCTCCTGTCCTAATTAAACTAATTTGGTGTTTCTGACACCATCTTATAAGTTCGGGAGTATCAGTAATATATTGTAGAGTTCGAGTCCATGAAAGTATTTCTCTTTGACATCTCGGCAGCCGTTGATTCTCTCTCCAGGGGACGTCACTCTCCATTCCACAAAGGGAAATTACTGTTCATTCACCCAATGTTCTTATTACACGAATGGGAATTGACTGATATCGAATGTTACAGCCATGTTGTAGCATGGATTCTTGTCCCTGCAATGGGCCAGGTCTTGTGGACGTACTAGAACCCCAGGATCTGTGGAGATGACGGGACCATGTCTGTAGAGGGGTGGCTAGGATTCTGGCTTTAAGAGTCCCCACACTTACTCTCTGACGTTTAGGAAAATTGTGCTCTCAGCTGGCTAAAATAACATTAACATAATTACTCTTAGGTCTCCACTTTAGTTTCTCACTCAGGTTCTGAATGGAATTATAATAAGGTGTGTTAGACAGTAAGAAACCGCTCAACAATTGAAAGGAAATAACACTTCAAAGTGGTCAAATACTTAGGTTGTGTAATTAAGCATAGAAATATACTTCTGTTGTTGTTGTTGTTGTTGTTATCGTTGTTTTGGGTGTGTGTGTGTTGTGTGTGTGTGTGTGTGGTGTGTGTGTGTGTGTGTGTGTGGTGTGTGTACGTGCGTACCATACACCACACCATACTACTTCCACCCCACACGGTCACTACACCACAAACCACCACACAACTGGAAATGAAATGAGGCAAGGAACAGTAAACAAAAAACAATGAACACGTGGGGTAACTTTTGCTCCCATAAGAAAACCTAACACAGAGTAACTTTATTCAAGACTGGCACAGCCTTTTAAACGTGAATAAAGTCAGACAAATACATAGACGAACAATCTAATAGTGGTGGAAAAACAAGCGCAGCCCCCCCCCCCCCCCCCCCCCCCCCCCCCCCCCCTACATTAGATTGTTCGTGTATGTATTTGTCTGACTTTATTCAAGTTTAAATGGCTGTGCCAGTCTTGAATAAAAGTTACTCTGTGTTAGGTTTTCTCATGGAGCCAAAGTTACCCTACTTGTTTACTGTTTATTGTTTACTGTTCCCTGCCTCATTACATTTCCAATTTCGTTTTGATTAAACTGAGGTTATTTGTATTTGTTTGTGTCCGTCTTTTGTGTTTGTCTTTTGATCTCCCTTGCATCCTTGGGTGGATCCTCAAGCGTAGGCTCAAAGATTGTCCCCTACATTTTATACTACTTGCATAATGTCGTTAGTTTTTTCAGCAACTTTTTTTCCTCCCCACACTTTCGTTTGGTTTCCTTTACTACCCTTCACTGGGTGGTTTGGGGTGCTACTGGGTTCTTTTCTGCACCCTTGGTGGTGAGAACACCACAGTATTATGGACTGTGGTGTGTCTCTATTTGACGCCAGGAGCGCAGATACAACCAGCCGTGTCTCCTTGATGAGTTCCGATCCAGCGAGCGAAAGGTTTCGTGGCAATACAAATATATCTAGCTTCTGAAGGGATTACGATGGTTCCCTTATGCAGCTATTGAAGAGTTTTCATATCCATAATACGTTTTCTAAATTTAATGTTCCCAGTTTCTCCATCTTCAAACTCTCCTCCCACCTCCTTAAGTCCAAATCTTTGCCAAGTCTTCACTAGAAAGACAACTGAGTTGTTGGCCTGTGCTTGTCCCCCCCCCCCCCCCCCCTATTAAATTGTTCGTTCGTGTATGTATTGCCCACTACACCATACCATACCATACCACCACACGTTGCACGTACCTTGTCCAAGGCGATGGTGAGCTCTGTCATATAAAAGCGTATGGCAGGAACAGACAACTCTTCCTTTTTCATCAAGTCAAAAAGATCTATCCCTGGTGCATAATCTGTGTTGATGAGAAAGAAAACGTATAGGAATTCAACTGAGTGTTCCCTGACGCACATAATCTGTTCAACTCAAAGGAACAGAGATGTAAATGTAACGGTTCGTTGGCCACAGCGCGACAAGGAGATAAACAGAAAGTCTCTTCAAAAGAAGAAGGAAAATGAGGAGGAGAAAAAAATGATAAGAAGAACAACAATAGCAGCAACTACAAATGTCAACATTAAAAACATGACACATATGCAGCACCAGTGTCGAAAGAAGGAGAGGGAATAGTAGAAAGAAATGAACGAAGAAAGAAAGAAGAAAAATAACAACAATAATTACAACGATCACAACAACAACGACAGTAACAAGAACAACAATCACAACATCAACAACAACAACAAAACTACAACAAACATCTTACCCCTGATGATATGACGTGTGTCGGGGTGATAGTAGCGCCGTGACACTGGATGATGAGGGGGTTGCGTGCCATCTGTCTCAGCGCCCTCAGCTCCCGGGCCAGGAATGCCTTCTTCTTGTCTCTCTGCATGATTTTGATGGCGAACAGCTTGCCCGAGTTGTCCCCCGTCTTCTTCTTCGCGCACCATACTTCGATGCCCTCTGAATAATTACGAGCACATGTCAGTTAGTTACTTTGCCATCCTTCTGGGCACCCCACTGCACTGTTCATATGAAAGGCAGCATGGACACATGTTTACCTACATAACCTCCGTCTTACCCCATCCCCTGCCGCATAATTCTACTGATCCTAGTCGAAGCATCGATATGAACAGTTAGTAGAGCGAGAGATTACCCTTGTTGTAGACGCTTATTTGGGACGAAGTGAAATAAAGACTTCAGCCAGATGGAAACAGTTCTAAGTGAACGAAGGCTACTACAGTCTAACAAAGTCGGAAAGAAGACGACAGTCAATGGGAAATCACACACACACACACACACACACACACACACACACACTTCAATAAGACGTACGCCTACTGTCTGCTTTCACTGTTTTGCCGACCACAAGGGCCGTGCTCACTTTGACAACAACAGCAACGGTCATCAATAGAAGCTGATGACGTAAGCTCCCCTCCCTTCCCCACTGTCTCTGCTTCCCCATCCACTCCTCCGCACGCTGACCTTTACCCTCTCCCCTCCTCCCCTTCCTGCACGCACCCTCCTCGCTCGTCCTCTATATCTCCCACCTGCCAAGCATATCAACCCCTATGTGTTACTTCACACTTGCGGTCCGCAGGGACTGGTGAAATTAACGTCTTCCCATTTTGAAGCACATGAGAAGAAGACACAACGTTAAAGAGAAGGGATTTCACACCACGATGTTTTCAGGTGAAATAGTACTTCTCAATACGCTTACATAGTCTGGAGTAATAAAAATGAAAACGATACAACCGAAGGTTCAGATGGGACCCAGAGAAGTACTGTCCTCAACTGCCGAACAAACCAGCTGGGATCAATCCTGTACCACCCTTGGAAGCCTGTGCTGTGTTCACATAGGGTGCAGACACGCACAGGGCATGCCATAAAGACGTCAAGGGACATAATTGCTTTCTGCCATCGTGTAATGGCCACTGGATGTGACACGACAAAACCTCCACGTGAGCCTTCCCATGGGTGTACCAGCCCACCTTTCAACACTACAGAGCCCACCTTTCAACACTACAGCGCCCACCTTTCAACACTACAGAGCCCACCTTTCAACACTACAGCGCCCACCTTTCAACACTACAGAGCCCACCTTTCAACACTACAGAGCCCACCTTTCAACACTACAGAGCCCACCTTTCAACACTACAGAGCCCACTTTTCAACACTACAGAGCCCACCTTTCAACACTACAGAGCCCACCGGCGAAAAAAAACGCCGCCGTCAAGCAACTGCCGTGTGGATCTCGCAGCCGCATTCAATGCTGTTCCGCTGATAGGTGAAGAAGTACAACTCCAGACTCGGCCAAGGTTTCGCCATGAGGTCTCACGTGCCCTCTGAAGTATGTTCTAGGCATGACACACAGTGACCTACCCATGGGTTTGCTTCGGTTGAGGTCACGGCATCGGCAAGCCTATGGGGACTGTCGTTGGACGGACGTGGTGATGCCCTCCGGAGGGAGAGCTCATTCGCTGAATACAGACCGCGGCTCATGAATAGGAATGCGTTCTAACCAGCGGGTCCTGTAACCGCTAGTTCCGTGCCCGCCAGCAGCGGAGGTCAACAGCAGATTGTCCATGAATACAGGCACATGTCTGTAGAGGTTCAAAGGTTAACATCCACGGCCATGTCTGTAGTGGTTCAGACATTAACGTCCATGTCTGTAGTGGTTCAAACATTAACGTCCATGTCTGTGGTGGTTCAAAGGTCACAGTCCACGTCCATGTCTGTCGTGGTTCAAAGATCACAGTCCACGTCCATGTCTGTCGTGGTTCAAAGATCACAGTCCACGTCCATGTCTGTCGTGGTTCAAAGGTCACAGTCTATGTCCATGTCTGTAGTGGTTTAAAGATCACAGTCCAAAGTCCAGTGGCTGGAGGGGCAGTGAACTGTCAGAGGTTCGCCATGACTGGGGCACGGCATAATGACAGTTGAAGCCCATCCCTCTCCTTCAGATGCCGTACACCTTTCTCTGAATTGAATCAGGTTCGCATTTCCCTCTAGGTGAACTCTGAGTGGTTCGAATTCGCGACCGTCAACTCCGTAGGCTTACACTTTAACGTTGTCGCGTGCCATCGTGTACCGGTGGAAATGGAGGACACGTATAAAAAAAAACATCGTATGCATCCTATGTGAGAAACTGGAGGAATAAATGAGATAAATGAAAATGAGTGACTGATATTTGAATGGTACGGGAAACGACTGAATGAGCGCCAGTAGGCTGCTCTTCGGCCGCTCTACTTGGGTAGGCAGCCCGTTGAGTGAGTGAGTGAGGTAGTGTGTTTATTGAAAGCGCTTAGAGCTTGGTCTGCGACCGAGGATAGGCGCTATGTAAATACCCAATATAATAATAATAATAATAATAATAATAATAATAATAGTAATAATAATAATGATAATAATAACCATGTGACTACGGGCCTCTTTGGTGTGTTGATGTCGGTCAACTCATGGGGATTGCGGCTCGAGGTGCCCTCTGAATGAGCGCGTGCGGTCACACAAGCTCTGCCAGAAAGCCGAGATGGTCAACAGAGGGCTTAGTAGGAAGTGTCCCGCGTATAGTGGATCAGAACAGGCAGCACTGAACACCTACCTAGGACTCAGCAGCAGTGCAGTCTCTCCTCCGGAGAGGGGCCTCGTGACGGCCTGCCACTAAGGAGTGCTGGTGACGACTCCTGTAAATGTTCTGTGTACGCCTCAAAGGGCGTAGTTCAGAGGGTGAGAATATAGTCATCAGTGGGCCCAGCAACATTTGCGCACAGACCTCTTGTCTGTAAACATCAGAGATGAACGCACAGACCTCTTGTCTGTAAACATCAGAGATGAACGCACAGACCTCTTGTCTGTAAACATCAGAGATGAACGTTACTGGGACGCAAGTCTCACTCAGAAATGCTGCCTTTGTTCAAGAGAAGAAAGCACTGCATCATTGTTCTGATGGTGTTGGTCATCAGAAATGCTGCCTTTGTTGAAGAGTAGAAAGCAGTGTGCTGGTCATCAGAAATGCTGCCTTTGTTGAAGAGTAGAAAGCAGTGTGCTGGTCATCAGAAATGCTGCCTTTGTTGAAGAGTAGAAAGCAGTGTGCTGGTCATCAGAAATGCTGCCTTTGTTGAAGAGTAGAAAGCAGTGTGCTGGTCATCAGAAATGCTGCCTTTGTTGAAGAGTAGAAAGCAGTGTGCTGGTCATCAGAAATGCTGCCTTTGTTGAAGAGTAGAAAGCAGTTAGGCCGTTTGGAGACGAGCCTTCTGTCACCCAGTTTCGATATCCGCTGACAAGTTTAAACCGGTTCCAGCTGGATAAACCAACTGACCAGAGTTCTAGTACCCACGCGTTTTGTTTATATTACCAACTGACCAGAGTTCTAGTACCCACGCGTTTTGTTTATATTACCACAGCCAGTCGTCTCATTCGCTTTCCTGTACGATGTTGACCTTGTTGATACAACTGGTGACTTGTCTTTGAAACTCCGGGCACTGTGTGCCATGCCTTGCGTCGGAGAAGTATTGTTATTGGATAAAGGTCAACGAATTGAACCAAATTTTTTTTTATGTGATCGTAAATAATTAAAAAAAAAAAAATAAACAAAAAAAAAATATATATATAGAATCATAATATTGAATTATAAACAAAGCTTGCTCTTATGTCTTAGATTGAAGAAGGGGGAGATAAGCATTCATATATGCAGTGGTAGATAATTCTGCCTAACTAACAGTATGTGCTTGAGTGGGTGAATGGGGAAAAATGCGGCATTTATTTTACTTTTCCCCATTCACCCACTCAAGCACATACTGTTAGTTAGGCAGAATTATTTACCACTGCAGATATAAATGCTTATCTCCCCCTATTTCTTCAGTCTAAGACATACCAGCAAGCTTTGTTTATAATTCAATATTTCTTGCAGTCATGGCAACACCAAGCTGCTCTGTAAGTTGCTGGAACGGTGCTCGGTACTTTTCCTTGGAATTTATTAGTTTGTTGTATTTTAGTCCCTTGCGGATTCATTCCAAGAACTGGCCCTCAGCACTTGTGTCTTAAGAGGTTATCTTTTTTATATTTTCTACTTTTCACAAGAAAATGTAGCTTGTTTTGTTCTTTCATGACTTTCTTTTGCTTCTTAGATGGCACCTTTGGTTGGTTTTTTGAAAACTCAACAAACATACTACGGTATTGCACACCAGCCTTTTCTGGGATTGCATTCTTCTTAAAACTGAAAAGGCAGAGGAGTCAAATTAGCACTTTCCGCGGTCACTGAAGGGAAACAACCAGTTTTCGAGATATCGGTATCTGAACAAGAGTTACATGTTTGTGAGTTTCCCTTCCTATTGGAGGATGTCTCCTCCTTGGTGACTATAAGCTTGCTGAAAGCTCATTTTGAGAAGCATTTATTTGATTTTTTCCTCATTCAAGCACATACTGTTAGTTAGGCAGAATTATCTACCACTGCAGATATGAATGCTTATCTCCCACTATTTCTTCAATCTAAGACATAAGAGCAAGCTTTGTTTATAATTCAATATTTCTTGCAGTCATTGCAACACCAAGCTGCTCTGTAAGTTGCTGGAACGGTGCTCGGTACTTATCCTTGGAAATTATTAGTTCGTTGTATGTATATATATGTTTCAAGTAAAAAAAAAAACGTAAGAAAGAAACCATGGTGGATTAGGGACATGACGACAGACGAGGTTTTATGAGGATTATTTTAAAACGGTTGTTTTGAACAACCGCTAAGCGAGGACTTTTAAGTGAACCGATCTAGCCCGTCTTCTTATTTTTAAAGCGTATTTCTTTATATGTGATTTTTTTTTTTTAAAGGTGTTGATGTAGCAAAATCATAAAACGCAGAGGCGAGGAGGGGCTGGAAGTGTGTGTGTGCGCGCGCGTGTGCTTGGTGGGGGTGGGGGGGGGGGGATTCAAATTCTGATTTTTCTTAAACAGTTTTCCTCTGATCTGCTAGTCTTCCTGTCACATATACAGCTCACGTTTCTGAAAACAATCTACATGGATATTCTTGCAGTAGCAAAATTGAATTGTTGGTGTGGAAATGGAAACAGGCAGCCTCCAAGTAGACATGGTGGCACCCACCACAGAGAGAGGGTCACTGATGCTGAAGGAAACTACTACTACAGTCAGCCTCCAGGTAGACATGGTGGCACCCACCACAGAGAGCGGGGTCGCTGATGCTGAAGAAAACAACTACTACAGTCAGCCCGCGGCTTAACAGGTGCTGCAGGATCAGAACAGGCACCACTTGAGATGACCAGCAATTATGCGGAGTCTCCTTGGCTGCGTTGCCTCACGCATGTTTGAAATGGATACATTCCTGTGGGTTACTGGTTCTGAGAATGCCACAGAATACAGAGTTTGTCTGACAATTGAATGGCTGGTATCCCTGTGAGTAATGCCGACGAGAGGGATGCGTGTGTGTGTGTGTGTGTGTGTGTTTGCGTGCGAGCGAGCGAGTGCATGTCCGTGGGCATGAGTTTTAATGCAACAGTTCACACATATAGGATGGAAGGATGTGTGTGTGTGTGTGTGTGTGTGTGAGAGAGAGAGAGAGAGAGAGAGAGAGAGAGAGAGAGAGACTACGTGCATGCGAGTGCATGTGCGAACATGCAAGAGTCCAGACATACAAGGCGGAAGGATATGTGTGTGTGCGTGTGTGTGTGTGTGTGTGTGTACCTTTGTGTGTGTGTGTGTGTGTGTGTGTGTGTGTGTGTGTGTGTGTACCTTGTGTGTGTGTGTGTGTGTGTGTGTGTGTGCGTGCGTGCGTGCGTGCGAGTGCATGGCCGTGCCTTTGAGTGCTTATGCAACAGTTCACACATACAGGGTGGAAGGATATGTATATGTGCGTGTGTGTGTATGTGTGTGTGTGCGTTTTGTCAGTACAACCTTGAGTTAATCTGACAATAAATTGGTTTCAGTCAGTCAGTGTTGTGCGTTTGTGTGCGTTTGTGTGCGTGTGTCACTGTGTGTGTGTGTGTGTGTGTGTGTGTGTGTGTGTGTGTGTGTGTGTGTGTGTGTGTGTGTGAGTGACTGCGTGCATGCGCGTGCATGTGCGTGAATATGCAAGAGTTCACACATACAGGGTAGAAGAGCGTAGAACAAAAATTAAGATTTTCACGAGAAAGATCCAGAGGGAAAGTACATCATGCATACAATTAGAAGACCATAAACTACGAACGATTTTTTTTCCCATTTAATCAAGTCATTATCAGTTGTCATCATCTGTTCGCATAAATTCAAGCATAATTTCCATTCTTTCATTAAATCTGGAATCATTTAAACCATTGTGATTTCTAAAAAAAATATTCACATCATGCGTTCACATAAATTCAAACATGAGTTCCATTCTTTCATTAAATCTTGAATCATTTAAACCATTATGATTTCTAAAAAAATAGTCACATCATCCGTTCACATAAATTCAAACATGAGTTCCATTCTCAGAGCAAATTCATCATCTTTACTTGATTCTTGAGTCACTATCTCATTTCAACCACTTTCACAAACTTTCAAATGTATGTTCACAGCTCCGACTTTCAAAACTATCAGACAAAAAAGAACTGTCATGCTGCTGTCAAACTTTTTCTTCTCAAGAGAACTTGAAAAACAACTCTAGCATACATCATGCCTCTGGACACAGTGCACGAAGTGAAAGAAAGCTTTGATTTATCCCCTCGATTCATTACTGTCCCTTCTCTTGTTTTCTGAACATCACAGAGTATTCTCAGCATGCACCATGCTGGCAATGGAGCCAGTCTGGCCTGTGGACGCTCCCTTCTGGCCTCTCTGGGAGACACGTGGTGGTCAAAGATCTGTCGGCGGTGACTGATCTTTGCGGTGGACTGACCTTGGTTGCAGGACGCCGGGGTCAGAAGAACGCGTGTCTGTAGTTGAGAAGGCACAGTGGATGTCCATGTGTCTAGGTCTCTGAACTGTACGCTGGATTGTAGGGGGCTCCAGTCGCTTGGCCTCTACGTCTTTCCAGTCCACATCCTGAATAAGACAACACACAACATAGAGTAGTCAACACACACACACACACACAGAGAGAGAGAGAGAGAGAGAGAGAGAGAGAGAGAGAGAGAGAGAGAGAGAGAGAGAGAGAGAGAGAGATTCAGATTTATTTCATCCTTTCCAGCGTCACAAGTCAAGGGCCTATAACTAGTATTAAACATTTTCAGGAAAAAAAAAAAAAAAAAACGAACACTTTTGAGATTTGTTAACGATTTCGTGGGACAGCGCGAAAACTTTTTTTAAAATCCCATTGGTAAGGTCTTTGCTCGTGCTGAGAAAAAAATCAAACGTGAAGACAATACTATATCACTTTTCTATGGGCGATCATAACTTTGTGTGATGGCTTTCGTGATATGACCACCTTTAACCTATCAGAGACGGAAAAGACAGGGAGGCAGTAAGGTACAAGGAGTTAAAGAGAGAGAGAGAGAGAGAGAGAGAGAGAGAGAGAGAGAGAGAGTTATCATTATTATCATGAAAGGAGTTAGTGAGAGCGATTTCCAATAGTTCTGCTAATCATTGTGATTGACACAAAGTAACTACTAGTCACTCGAAGAACAGCCTTCTGGGGCTCATCGCTGTGACTGACCTTGAAGAAGCGGTGGCCCTTCAGCTCAAAGGCCCCGTACTGCCCCAGTCTCTGGCGACAGTCCAGGGCCAGCAGCTGGACAAGCATGTCCTTCAGGTCATCATCCTCCACGGTGTCCGGGATGTTGGCTTTCCCCGACTTCATTCCCCTGCAATCACACACACACACACACACACACACACACACACACACACCAACCTGTAGTATTATACTGCGCTGTACTGGGTTGTACTGGGCTGAGTTGTGTTGTGTTTTGGGTTGGGTTGGGTTGGGCTGGGCTGGCTGTGCTGTGCTGTGCTGTGCTGTGCTGTGCTGTGGTGGGTTGTGTTGTGTTGTGCTGTCCTGTGCTGTGTTGTGTTGTACTGTATTGTATTATGTTTGTGCGTTGTGCTATGTAGTGCTGTGCTGTACTGTATTGTCGGCTACTGTGATGTGTGAAGCTGTGCTGTGTTGTGTTATGCTGTGCCGTGTTATGGTGCGAGACCTATAGTGCCCTTTGGTCTTTGATATCCTGGACACGCAATGTTGATCAGGTGACTTGAATGTCAGCAGATGGAGTTTAAAACAATCTCTCTCTCTCTCTCTCTCTCTCCTTCTCTCTCTCTCTCTCTCTCTCTTACCTCAGAAGGCTCTTTTCAATCTCATCCATTGTGGGGTCCTCCTCCGACTCCAAGAGGATCTGCTCCCCATAAGGGAGGTAATTCAGTCCACATAGCATTTGCAGAGCTATCACCCCAACCGAGTAACAGTCCCTGGCCTGCGCAGACACATTGCCAATAACGGTCACTGAATGATGTTGTGTCCAAAGAGCTAATTACTTCAGACATTGTCAATAATAATCAATGAATGATAGCGTGTCCATACAGCTCATGATCAGCAAATGACTAAAACAAGTAATTCATTCAACGCCGATCATGCGCCGAATTCGAAAAGATGAGTGATTTGCTCGGTTCTTCGTTTTTCATTGTCCTGAATATTTCTTTATCTTGCTTAAAGAAGACATAAGAGGTCGAAACACGTCGTGTTTTTTTTTGTGTTTTTTTTTTTGTCTTGTAAATTTTATGTCCATTTTAACCTGCGGAGGTACCAAAACATTACTTGTAAAACAACCGGGAACTGTAATGGAGAGGAGACGACAGAGTGGAGGAAAGGGAAGGAAAGAGAAGTGTAGAGCGAGAGAACAAATTGCAAATCTGAAGACTCGTTTTATTACTACTTAAGGACAGAGGATGTGAGGTGATGTCTGGTCTTCTAATCTGCCCTTGACATTGGAACGAAAGAACGAAAGAGCAACACAGCGCCAGGGTTTTGTCACTGCAAGTTACAAAGAGACGTTCTGGTTGGCAAGCTGAGATGGAACACAGTGGACAAATCAGAACAATCAACGTGTAAATTTGTTCTTTTTTTTCATGATAGTTGTCACCCTCCCTCCATTTCAAACACATACAGAGAGAGAGAGAGAGAGAGAGAGAGAGAGAGAGAGAGAGAGAGAGAGAGAGAGAGTGAGAGAGAGAGAGAGAGAGAGAGAGAGAGAGAGAGAGAGAGAGAGTGAGAGAGAGAGAGAAGAGAGAGAGAGAGAGAGAGAGAGAGAGAGTGAGAGAGAGAGAGAGAGAGAGAGAGAAGAGAGAGAGAGAGAGAGTGAGAGAGAGAGAGAGAGAGAGAGAGAGAGAGAGAGAGAGAGAGTGAGGAGAGAGAGAGAGAGAGAGAGAGAAGAGTGAGAGAGAGAGAGAGAGAGAAGAGAGAGAGAGAGAGAGAGAGAGAGAGAGAGAGAGAAGAGTGAGAGAGAGAGAGTGAGAAGAGAGAGGAGAGGAGAGGAGAGAGAGAGAGAGAGAGAGAAGAGGAGAGAGAGTAGAGAGAGAGAAGTGGGTTTCATTTATTCATTCATTCATTCGTTTATTCATTCACAGCTTTCCCTAATGAAGGGGTGGGGGAGGGGGGGGGGGCGTAAATTGAAGACCCACATGCATGTGTACTCTTAACTGAAAATCTTCATGTTAAATTAAGTCAGATTCCTCACCGAACTCTCAGTCTTAAATGCCAAACATCGAATAACAAGAAAGAGAGAGAGAGAGAGAGAGAGAGAGAGAGAGAGAGAGAGAGAGAGAGAGAGAGAGAGAGAATGACAATGTTTTAATGTTTGTACACGTAAACAATGTAGTGGCTATCCTAACTGACGGGTGACGGGAATCAACTTAAATTTGTAGCAGTAATATGTTCTTCCCTATGTCTCAGTGCATAAACAATACACATAGCTACATCTCGAATGACTCTGATTTCCTCACTACACAATAAATGGAGAGAGAGAGAGAGAGAGAGAGAGAGAGAGAGAGAGAGAGAGAGAGAGAGAGAGAGTCAGAAAGGGGGACGGGCACTTACCAGCTCACAATTCCAAACTTTTCGTTCTGGTTCCAGAGCTTCAATCGGCATATATATCCTGCTGCCCACTTTCCAAGGTTGCTTCTGTTGGACACACAGCAACACTAGTCTGTTATTGTCAGTCCCCTAGAAAACAATGACTGATAAATGAACGAAGGGTTGCACAATGTTTCACATCTGTCTCTAGTTCCAAGGAAAACAATGACTGATAATTGACCATAACTGATACAAAAGACTACTGGTTGGTGTTACAAACCCCCAGGAAGACGAGTACTGTACTAAATGAATCACTAGTGTAAAAAGAACCCCTTTCTGTTGTTACTTAATTCCCAGGAAAACAAGGATTGATAATTAACACCTGACACCAAAACAAACAAAAAAAGCAAAACCACCTGTTTATTGTGACTACCCCCCAAAGGGAAAAACGACTTTCGAAAACCATTTAGTTTCAGAAATATTTTTTCCAGTCACCATTCCCTATTTACCGAAAAACAATGACAGCTAACAATTTTTTAAAAAAATTTTATTAATCCCCATTGCTGTTTTTGTAGAAAACGTGACTGAAAAAGATAAAAGTTAGTTCAAAAACCCAGCACCTGTCTGTTTCTCACAAGCCTAATGCAGAATATTTCCCCTAAAATTTAAACCTTTGGGTTTTGCCCACAAGGGAAAAAAACGTTGACGGGTTTATACATAACTGTTCAAAACCAAAAAACCAGTCTCCCCCACAGCTCGTCACAGGGAAAAAAATTTAATCTGATATGAAAAACCACTGTTGAAATCAACCCCAAATTCCAACTGTAATAATCAGAAAAAACTAAAACAAAATATTAATGGTTTAAAAGCCAAGAAATTCAGGAACAAACACCCGCCCGGGTTTATGCGGTTGAAAGGAAAAACCAATTTTTTAATCATAACAAACAAACAACAAACCCATGTCCCTGCACGCAGTGTATCCCCCCTTCTTCAAATTAATTCCCCCACTCTTTCCCGAACGACAGAATATACCGGGAAGGACTGAGATTTTAAAGTGTTTTTTTTTGGTTTTTTTGGATTTTTTTTTTTTGTTTTGTTTTGTTTTGTTTTTGTTTTTTTTTTGTTTTTTTTTTGTTTTTTTAATGTTTTTGATTCAAAGGTAACCCTTAAATTCTGTAGGCAGGGGCAAAATTGCTTATCTAAGATAATACATTTGCCTTTTTTTTGTTGTTATTTTTTGCTTTAAATTTTTGGTTGTTGTTGTCGCGGAAAAAAAGGATTTTGTATAAAAGCTAAAAGACTAGCTCCAATAAAAACGGCTTTTTGGTTTTTTAAATTTTTCTTTAAAAACCCACGGGCCCAAAGTGTAGAGAGTAAAGGTTTTACTGTATGGAAAATTTAAAGGGGTAGAAACCCCAAACATCACAAAAACCCCGGGGCGCCAAAAACACAAACCCCCCACACACACAAAACAACACACACAAAAAACACACCCCCAACCCCAAAACCGTGCGCGCGCCAAACACAACCACACAACCCACACAACACACACACACACACAACACCCCATCCACATAAAACATACACAAAACACACCCCACACCCCTTTTTTTTTGCTATCAAGGAAAGGAAAAATCCCAAAGTCCGCCAAGGGGAGGTGCCCCCTTTCGCCCCGCAAGACGTTTTCCGGGTTTCACGTCCTGATGGAGGGAAATTTTTTCTGAAAACCCAATACATGAACAATCAATACCAGAAAAACCATAAACACCCAAAACAGCATAAATTTTATAAAATACTACAGCAAGACTTTCTTTTTTTGATGTCGTAGTGGACAAGATCTTTTTCGGTAAACTATCAACATGAATACTCAATAACAGAAAACCATCAAAAACGGACAATCATTATCAACAACATTCCCTTCCACATGCAACACGGGGTAACCTGGAAATTGGGAGGAAACCCAAAACCATGCCCCCAAACAAATCACCACACCACAACCAAACTAAAACCACCATACCATACTAACACCCCCCCCAAAAAACCACCCCCAAAAACCCAAACCCACCAAAACAATTTGTCACGCAAAAAAACCGTCCCCAAACCCCAAACAACACCAAAACTCACCATACTACAACCCACACAACAAACACAACCCCCCAAACCAGAAAACCCCCCACATTTAAACCATATCACACCAAAAACCCCCCACCCCCCCCCCCACAACCCCCCCCACCACCCCCCAACCCCCCCAAACCACCCCCCATCCCCGACTTTCACGTCCCCGGAAACCTTTGTCCAAGGCGAGGTAAGCTCTCCCCATATAAAATCTTATGGCAGAAACGCCCAAATTTTCCCCCTTTTCAAAAGCAAAACGGGCCCCACCCCGGGGGCAAAATTTGTGGTGGGGAAAGAAAGAAACGTATGGGAATTCAACTGTTGGGGTTCCCTGACCACAAAAGATATAAAGGGAACCATAAAACACATAAATTTGGAAACGTCTTTTTCAACCAAAAGGAAACAGAGATGAAAAAGGTAAGGGTTTTGGGTTGGACACGAGCGAAAAGGGAGATGAATAGCAGTCTTTTTAAATAAAAAGGAAGGAAGAAAAAGAAGGGAGGAGGAAAAAAGGGAGAGGAGGGGGAAAAAAAGAAGAAGAAAAGAAGAAGGGGGAAAGATAGAGAAGGGGAAAAGGGGAAAATGAAAAAAAAGAAAAAAAAAATGATGGGGGGCCGGGGAAGCGGGGGGGGGGGGGGGAAAAATTTCCCAGCAGCCCCCCCCAACCCCCCCCAACCCCAAATGCCCAACATTAAAAACCCCCTTCCCCCCCGCCATCCCAACCCGCCCCATTTGGCGGAAGGAGGAGGTGGGGGAGGGGGTTAAAAGAAAGGAAGAAAAAAAGGGAAAAAGGGAAAAAGGCCCCAACCCCAAAACAATCCCCGAAACCAAAAATTACAACAACGAACAAAACCCGCTACAGTAAAAAGAACAAGAACAAAAAAATTCACAACATCAAAAACAACGGGAAACCCAACAATCACAACATCAACAAACAACAACACAACGAAAACATCAAACCCAGGGGAAATTGAAAAAAATTAAATATGGGTCGGGGTGATTGAGGGCGCCCGTGAAAACTGGAGAGGAGGGGTTTCTTTCCTCCATCTGTCGAAAAGCGCCTTCAACCCCCCGGCCCCGGGAATTTCCCTTCTTCTTTTTAAACTCTTTGCAAAATTTTTTGATGGCAACACCTTGTCCCGATTTTTCCCCCTTTTTCCCCCTCCGCACCATACTTTCCGGTTGCCCCCTAAATAATGACAAACCCCGTCATTAGTTATTTGGGGCCACCCCTTCGGGGCACCCCGCTGCCTCTTAAATTAAAGGGCCCGCATGGCCACATTTTTACCTAAAAACCTCCCTCAAACCCCCACCCCCTCCACAAAATTTCCAAACTGATCCAAGTCGAACCCGATAGGGAAAATTTTTGGGTAGAAGTGAAAATTTTAACCCTTTTTTGCAGACGCTTATTTTTGGGGGCGAAATGAAAGAAACCCTCCACCAAAATTAAAAAACCATTCTAATGAAACAAAGGCTACTACAGTCTAACAAAGTCGGAAAAAACGGTAGAAAATTGGGAAAGGAAATGAAGAATGCGATGGGAAGGAAACGAGATGAAGTTTCAAAGGGTGGGAAATTTAAAAGGGGCCAAAGCAAAACCAAGGGGGAAAAAGGAAAAATTTTTGCAAAAGTTTTAAACCCAAAATTACTTATGGGGGAAAACCCTCTCCCCACTCCCCTCTTCCCCCCCCCTTAATTTAACCCCCTCTCCCCCATCCTCCCCCTTTTTTCCCTTTTCCTCCCCCTCCCCTCCCCCTCTTTGTTTTTTTGGGGTTTTTTGTGTGTGTGGGGTTTTTGGGGGTGTTTGTGTGTGTATGTGAGGTGCGGGGTGTGGTGGGGGTGTGTGTGGTGGTGGTGTGTGTGGTGTTTTGGGGTGTGAGGGGAGACAGACAGAAAGAGAGAAGAAAAGAGAGAGGGGGGGGGGAAAAAAGAGGGGTACCGAGACAAAAAAACAGAGACAGACGACAGATAGACAACAGATAGACAATAGACAGACAACAGACAACAGACAGAAAACCCGACAGAAAAGAGACGGGGCCCCAAAGAGCGAAACTTATTTGCCCCTTTCCCAATGACATGAAAAGCATCGAAAATCCTCCATATCAACTGAAGCCCTCCATTTTGTTTTTTCCTGCAACAAACAAATTGTTTAAAAAAAACCGGGCCCGGTGCACAAGTTTATACCCATATTTTTCCTTTGGGGAAAGGGTGGGGGGGGGAAGGAAAAAAAAACAATAAAATACAAGAAATGAAAACAAGAAAAGGGGGGAGGGGGGGGAAAAGGGGAAAGAAAGTATGGGAAACAGAGTAGTAAAATTTAGTTTTAGTAGTATGTTGTGGGAGTATAAAGGAAACAAAAGGGGAAACAAGGGGGGAGGGGCGGGGGGGTGGGAAAAGAAAGGGGGTATAAGAAACAAGAGAGAGAGAGAGAGAAAGAGAGAGAGGGGAGAGAGGGGGAAAGAGAGACAGGAGGGGACAAAAGGAGAGAAAGAAGAGAAGAGAAGAGAAAGAGAGAGAAGAGAGAGAAAGAGAGAGATGAAGAAACAGGGGGGGGAGAGATAAGAAAAAAGGGGGGGGGAGAATAAGAAACAGAAAGAGAAGAGAGAGAGGGGAGAGAGAAAAAGAGAGAGAGAAGAGAGAGAGAAAAAAGAGTGAAAAACGAGGGGGGGGAAAAGAAGAAACAAAAAGGAGAGAGAGAAGAGAAAAGGAGAAAGGGGAGAGAAAAGAGAGAGAGAAGAAACAGACGAAAAACAGAAAGAACTGAATGTTAAAAATTTAAAAACCCGAGACAAAGGGGACAGAAAAACAAAAAAAAAAGACAGAAAAAAGACAAAAAAAAACGGGGACCGACAGACAACAGACGAGGAAAAAAAGGGGCGAAAAAACAAATGAAAAAAAAAGGCACAAACAAAAACTTTGGAAAACCCAAACTCTTTTGTCGAGGCGACATTCTTATCCATAAAGTAAAGTTGAGATGGGTTTTTTCCCCCTTGGCTGTGTTTTTTCCCATGGGAAATTTTTAAACGACACTCTCCTTCAGTTCCCGTAGCAGACAACTCCCTGCATTGAATGATTTACATGAATTTACCCCCGACTCGAGTAAATTTTTAGCCCGGCACTATTCGTTTTCCGAAAACTCCCGGGGGGTTTTGGGGAAGGGGTTTAAATTTTCCCTTTTTCTTCATTCCTTGGCCCAAACAAGGGGACCTTCTGGGGGTTCCAAGCCGACCGACTGAAACAAAAGAAAAGGGGACAGTTTTTGGGGGAAAAACCCCCTGGGGTGGGAAAATCGGGGAGGGCCCGGGGTGAGGGGGAAAAGCCCCGACATGTAAATGTCCCGGTTTAAAAAAATAGCTCATGTATTTCTGGGTTCTGAAGATTTCCCGTAGAAAAACCCCTCAACACAAAAAAATGATTGGTGGGGGGGGGGGTGGGGGTGGGATGGGGAGGTTTGGGGGGTGTTTTTCCCTTTTATCTGTTTTCAGTTTTTAAAACCCCAAAAATTTTTGGCCCAAATTTTTTGGCCCCCCCCCCAAACGCGTACTTGATTATAAAAATGATCACAGCAAAATCGTGGCGGGGTTTGGGCCTCAGCGCACCAAAACGGACTGGGGAGCGGGCCCCTTAGGAAGGGGAAAAAACCCTTTTCCCCATCAGCGTGAAAAAAGGCCCCTACCATTGTGGGTGCCCCCCCAAAAAAAGGGTGCGCCCCCGGCCTTTCGTAAGGAGTCGAGTGTTTATAGACTGGACCAAAAAAATAGGGGCCCTGGGGAGTGCAAAGGGCCCCCCCAAAGTTAAAGTCAACTAAGGGGGAACCAAAAGGGGGAAAATTTTATCTTTATAAGATTATATTTTTTTCTCGGTTTAAGTTCCCCCCCCCCCTTTCCCCCCCCCCCCCCCCCCCCCCCAAAACCCGGGGAAAAATTTTATAAGGGAAGTTGTTCTTTTGAAAAAAAATCAGTATACCTTAAAAAGGTATTTTCTTTTGAATTTTTGGTAGGGGCCCAAAAAACACAGGGGAATTTTTTTAAACTGTTTTTTAGTGCAAAAATTTTTAATTGAGGCGGTTTTACCAGGGGACCGCGCTTGGCAAGGAAAAACAACTTTTCAGACCCCGCTCTTCAACTGAAAAGGGCCGACCATAGGTG
>CM031607.1:88280996-88293496 GCA_018398815.1 Conus ventricosus | reverse complement strand
TAAGTGGTTCTTGTACTGATTTCCAGGTGTAAGCATACTGAAATTTTTAGTATGTTAGGCGAATCTTTTTTTGACAAATCTGAATGAGCCGTATCAAAGGAGGCCTTCGTTTGTTCCCATCTTGGTACTGGTGAAAAGGATGGTTTAACAGCGATTTCATTTCTATTTATGTTGGAATCTCTGATAAGGTGAGAAGTATACGAGTAGATTGATTTTGTTGCTTGTATTCCTCTAGCTCGTTTTCCAAAATCTTTTTCAGAATTTAAACAAACCTCTTTTGCACAGAAATTTTTCTGTGTAAAACTCTTCAGAACGAACTTCGACGCATTATGTAATGCTTACCCTCTTGTTCCCGATATGATCTATTTTTTGCTGACAAACTACTCATGCTGCTGTTTTTGGCAAACATGTCAACAAAAGCTTCAGCTTTATCAGAATGTGAAGGGAAATTAGACTTACCGAGTTTGATAGAGTATTGTGGACGTTTAATTCCATTTTTCATTGTTTTTAATTTTTTCCATACGTTTTGCAAGTCTTTGAAATTAGATACCTCATGTTTGCAAAAAGATGACCAGTATTGTCGCTTTGCCTGTGCTATGATTCTATTCAATTTATTTTTTGCTTTCTTTTTCTCAAGAAGATTTTCAGCGCACTTATTTCGTTTGTATGCTTTTAACTTTAACTTTTTCTCCTTTTTTGCCTCCTCACAAGCTTCATTCCACCAGACATTGCCAAAATGCTTTTTAGAAACCATAGATTTTATCCTTGGAATTGATTGATTTGCGGCAGACAGCAAAGCCTGAACCATCAAAGTGTGTGTGTGTGTGTGCGTGCGTGTGTGTGCAGGTTTGTGTATGTCAGGTGGGGAATATTTCCGGGACATTATTTTTGTCCAAATGCTCCAAATTCTGCACATCTCAGTCTTAGAAAATAAAAGAAGAGAAAACCCAGCTCTGATATTTCTATTCCCCGAATTTATTCTAATTTCCTGAAGATTCGGTTGCACTTCAGTTTCTATTATGATTTTTGTCACAACAATTCCAAATTCTAGAATTACGTAGTTCAGTACGAGCTGCAAGCAAACTGAACGTGGAGTTCACAGCTGTCAAGAGCTTTCTTATTACACGGCATCACAAATGGAAGATAAACTAAACTTTTGTATTCTGGATATTCGGGACAGCACACGTTAATTTTACAAGCATTGGAAAAATAGTAACAAAGTATTTTACCACGATTCTACTGCCACTTGTTTTGGGCATTGGCTGTTAAGACCATTTTTAATCTCATGTGCAGCGTCAATACACGCCTGCGAAAAATAAAAATCAACCTTTCGAAAGTGCAAGGTTCAATTTACAGCTAGTCACAAGTTAAACACCGATTATTAGTCTAACTACTCACTCACACACACTCACACACACTCACTCACTCACACACACACACACACACACACACACACACACACACACACACACACACACACACATCACACACGCTGCTACCACCTCATCTACCCAACACCCCACGCCCCAGCATGCACTGCTATACCTTCTTTTGCTATCCCCCCCCCCCCCCCCCCCCCCCCCCCCCCCCCCCCCCCCCCCCCCCCCCCATGCAAACACAGAGAATTGATAACATTTGTAACACGAAAACAGAGATTGGAAAGGGGTTAGGCCACAAACAGAAAGAAAGAGCCATGTAGGAGCATACCTTCACCAACTTATCACGTGCGTGCAGGCATACATACACACACACACACACACACACACACACACACACACACACACGGGCGGGCGTGCGTGCGCGCGTGCTCGCGTGCACACCAAAATGTTCGCCAATAACTTCTTGAAATCTGCCATTTACATAAAATCGCAAGGCCAACAGTATCTGTACTGTTATGTGGGTGGAATGCAGTCTCGTCTCTAGAATGAAAATCACTGATGATAGTACAAGGGTGATTGGGATGGGGCTAGGTGGCAGAGAGAGAGAGAGAGAGAGAGAGAGAGAGAGACAGAGACAGAGACAGAGAGACAGAGAGAGAGAATGTAGGCATTTTACGTCACAAACTTCTCACACGCACACGCGTGGTGTTATCACAGAAAATTTGACGTGTTCTCAGAAAAATCTTGTCTAATAAAATGAGTTCATGGAACGCGGTCAGCCTTCTCTTCTTTTTCTGTGAAGCTGGTGCCTTAAATATACACACACCCGCCACACAGTCTGGAAGCTGATAAAGCTGAGCGGCTGGGCTGTCAGCGTAGCTACGAACAGAGTTAGTGGTGGGGGGTAGCACGACTAAAGTTACGAACTTATTTACGAACAAAATCTCTCTACGTAGTCGTCATGAAACGCATTTTCACTGCTACGAACTTTTTTTTTCGCTACGAACTAGTTCATATCTGTTACGAACGCCACATGAAACCGGCCCCAGGAGATTTGAGCAACACTCTCAGAAACCCATCCACTAAGTGGATGAAACTCGACTGTGCGGTCCCAGTCTTCCCAACCGAGTCCGCAGTAAACTCAACTCTAGGTAGGAGCGGTCGGGGCAGAAAAACCCATATGACTCTGATGGGATTCGAATCCACGACCTCCCAGCCGGGAATCCGCGACACTGACCACTTGGCCACGCGGCTGGCCTCTGATTCAGTCTTAGGTCAGCTGTGTTTCAGTTTCATCACTGCGTGCAGACTATTCCATATACGCTACACCACATCTGCTATGTTTCGAGACCACACTGCGCATGATGTAAAGCTGATGATGAATAAAACAATGACTAAGCTGATTGATTTTAAGAAGAGGATCTAGTGGCTACGACTTAACAGATGTCTGACCTGCGCATTGGCCCACGTGCTAGTTATACCTAGTTAACTAGTGCTGCCTGACACTGCTGTGCGATTACTCATTGCAATTGTGTGTGTGTGTGTGTGTGTGTGTGTGTGTGTGTGTGTGTGTGTGTGTGTGGATTGTGTGTGTGTGTGTGTGTGTGTGTGTGTGTGTGTGTGTGTGTGTGTGTGTGTGTGTGTCGCGCGCGCGCGCGCGTGTGTGTATGTGGTCAATGTATACATGCGTGTGTATAGGGTATGTATGCATAGGTGGCATTGCCGTGTGTTATGCGTACCAGTGTATGCAGTGTGTGTGTGTGTGTGTGTGTGTGTGGTGTGTGTGTGTGTGTGTGTGTGTGTGTATGCGTGTGTGTGTTGTGTGTGTGTGGGTGTGTGTGTGTGTGTGTGTGTGTGTGTGTGCGTGCGCTGTGTGTGTGTGTGTGTGTGTGTGGTGTTGTGTGTGTGTGTGTGTGTGTGTGTGTGTGTGCGCGCGCGCTCGTGTATGTGTGTGTGTTGTGTGTGTGTGTGTGTGTGTGTGTTGTGTGTGTGTGTGTGTGTTCGCGTATGTACTGGGGTGTGTGTGTGTTGTGTGGTGTGTGTGTGTTTTGGTGTGTGTTGTGTGTGTGTGTGTGTGCGCGCGCGTGCGCGCGCGCGTGTGAGTGTGTGTGTGCGATATGTGTGTGTGCATGTGTGGTGTGTATGTGTGTGTGTGTGTATGTGTAGTAGTAGTAGTACTTTCATTTTTACGTCTTTTCACAAAATTGTGTGATATTAGACGAGAGGAGAGAGAGAGAGAGAGAGAGAAAGGAGAAGAGAGAGAGAGAGAGAGAGAGAAAGGGTATGTGTGTGATGCATAGGTGGGGGAAGTGCACGCAAAACATGGAATATTTACTACTTATAACATTATAGCAAATATCTAACAGGACTACATATTAAACAAAAGGTAACTTTGAAAGCAAAATCAATATCAGAAAAAACATCAGTCACTGTCATGCCTAATAAACATGGTAAGTATCCCTTAAGAGTCACACAATCAAATAAAACGTGGGCTCTCGACACGTTTGCCTTACCACATATGCATTTTGTTCCTGCACTATATTTCGTTCTGAATGCGTCAAGTTTCAGTCTATAAAATACTGAAACAAAGTTTCTGTACTGATACATATCACGAACCTGCAGGTGTTCAATGCCTTCAACCTGATCAAAGCTGAGAACATGGCTATTTCGAGCATTAACCCGCAAATAGGGATGTTCTGGTTGTTTCTAAAAACGTCCCAAGCCACTTGTTTTAAAACTTGATGACGCTCTTGTAAAGTCAAGGGGACAGAAAGTGACTGTGCACTCATTTTAGTTTTGGCTCCTTTTTTGGCAGATCTGTCAGCAAATTCATTGCCCCAAATTCCACAGTGGGAAGGGACCCAGAAAAAGTTAAATCGGTCCCTTTGCACATCAAAATATGAATTAAATGACATATTTCCTTTAAAACAAAGTTTTCAGAATTAGACTGAAAAACCTGATAGATTGTAGTACTGACATTGAGTCGACACATAACAATACTTGCAAGATTGATTGCGGTAAATCAATTAAATATGTCAAAGCCATTAGTATAGCTATCATTTCGGCGACTAAGATAGATCGATTTTTTCCTATTGAATACGCTTTATCTACTTTAAAGTGATGGAATAACAAAAGCGGATCCAGCGTTCTTGTTATTTGTCAATGATCCATCAGTATATACCTTAAGATGGTTAGGACTTGCTTTGCATATGCATCTTTGCTGAATATGACAAGATATGCGGATGTTCAGCTTTTTTAGCATCAGTGTGTTAAGGTCAAATTTTGCCCTGTTTCTTTCCCAGCTTGGGATTGGATCAGTATGAGAAATCTTTGCCAAAGAGTCGGAGTCAAATCAGTTTTCTGCAACAAATGGGCAGAGTACGAGCCAACAGTAGACAAGCAGGAAAATGTTTTTCGCTCGTTTGGGGTAATCATAGATGGATTTAAAGCGATTTCTGTTTCATTTACACCTTTCAAAGCTGTACATTTCACAACAATTTTGCCAAAGTGAGTGTTCTGTATTCGTTTAAAGGCAAAACATAAATTTTCCGAATATGTCCCTACTGTAGAAGCATGTACAGGGATTCCCAAGCATAATTTAAAAGCCTTGCTATCAACACTTTGCAGTTTTGCAACAAATATTTAGGAGCACAAAAGAAGCTTCTTGAGCATACGATAGCTTAGAACGAACGAGTGATATTGCCAGATGTTTCAATGTTTTTACATCCTGGCACCACTTTGCTTGCTTAAGATTTCAAAAAATTCAAACTTTTCCTAGCCTGGTTTAAGAGATAATCAATGTGAACTTTCCATGTCAATTTAGATGTGAAGTAAACTCCTAAGAATTTACTGAGTGGACATACTGAAGTGTTATTCCATCAAGTCTAAAAGACGGCAGATCAACGGATCATCACCATTATTAAATAACACTATATACGTTTTTTCAGGGGAAAGTTTTCAGTCCATTTTCAAACAAGTACTTACTAAGATTATTTAGCTCTGCCTGAATATTTTTTGTAATAGCTGATTGATCTTTTGGCGTGTTTTTTCTTAGACTAGCATTTATCCACATACACAGATCATCAGCATACTGCACAACGGTAGCGGTTTTAGTTACGTGCTTTGGGAGATCATGTAACAAAAATTAAATAACATTGGAGCAATTACGGAACCTTGGGAATGCCCATTTTAGCGATTTAAATTTGAGTATGTGTTTTCTACCCTGACTTGCAAACTTCTTTCTGATAAAAATTCTCTAACGTAGTTATAAAAATTACCAGATATGCCAATTTTTCTTCAGTTTATATAGCAATCTAGCATGCCCACACGCTATCAAAGGCTTTTTTAACATCAAAAATGTCGCCAGAGTACTCTTTCGCCTGGCAAATTGATGCTTAATTTGTGTTGTTAATTTTACAATGTGGTCAGTTGTTGATCTTCCTTTTCTGAAGCCTGCTTGATTAACAGGTATTATTTCATTTTTATCACAAAAATAGATAAGCCTATTTAGTATAATTCTTTCCATAAGTTTTCCTACATGAGACGTCAGAGCTACAGGACGGTAACTGTGACACTTGTGGGGGACTTTCCTTGCTTTACAATGGGAATAATTACAGACTGTTTCCAAATTGAGGGCATTACACCATTATTCCAAACCGTTGGAATATTTTCAATAAAAAACAAAGATAATTATCTGGTAAATGTTTTAGCATTTCATTCGAAACAGCGTCCAATCCAACTGACGATGATTTATTACCTATCAAGGAGATGGAGTCGTTTAACTCGCATTTAGTTATGGGGGCATTTATATAGTGGTCATTATTTGAAATTGGCTCTTCGTACATCTCTGTTTTTTCTTCCCTTTTCCTATGTTGTATGCAATCTTGTGGAAGACTTTCTAGACGCATTGTCTTTGAAAACATGTTAGCGAATGCTTCTGCTTTTTCAGATGAGGTTGAGAATTTTTATTATCCAAATTAACTGGGTATCTTGGGAATTTATCCCTTTTTTTCATAGTTTGAAATTTTTGCCACACTTTTGAAGGTCCTTATGATGAAACTTCTTTAGCACAAAACGCTGTCCAGTAAAGCCGCTTTGCTTTTGCAATTGTTCGATTAGAGTGTGACTTAGCTTTTTTCATTTCTAGGTGGTTTTCTTCACTTTTATTTTAATATATATTCTTTGTATTTCAGTTTCTTTAAGGCTACAGCTTCTTCGCAATCCTTAGTCCACCACACATTGCCGGTATGAAGTGTTTTTGGAGAAGTATTAGTTCGACATTTTGGTATTGAATCATCAGCGGCCAAGAGAATCATTTTGTTGAATTTTGAATACATATCATTTACATTTTCTTCATCTTCACAAAAAGTCTCTATGTGTCTATAGGGAAAAAAAAGCCTTGAACTTATCCCAGTTGGCAAACTTATAATTGTACTTAGGTATTTTGTCTTCAGGCAAATTTTTTATGTCGTATGTTTTATTAATTGTCATTATGATGGGCAGATGACACTTCAAGAGTGTCATCAAAAGTTTGCCATAAGCAATCAAAAGCTAATTGGGGGAAATCACTGTCAGATCTATTGCGCTTGATCTATGAGTGGAATGTCTGGAATCCTAGTTATACTCCCATCATTAAGCAAATACAATGAAGAATCCACCACGTTTTCAAGAAAACGATTGCTTGTTATGGATGAACAACCTTTGTCCCAAAATGGAGCGTGAGCATTAAAATCTCCGGCAATCAACCATCTTTTCCTTAGAGCTGTCTATTGTATGTAACCATTCAGTATTTTTCTCGTCTGGACCTTTAGGCAGATATACAGACACAATGTTGAGAAACAATGTTGTTATTGACTTTTACTGTGGCCGCGCACGAATGTAAGTTTGCAAGATCAGACGGTGCAGGTGATGGTCGTATTAAGTATTCAGTGCCTTCTCTGATATATATAGCAGTGCTGACTTTTTCCTTCCTGTCAAAAACTCGATTGTGCACTGGGGGATAATAAAAGTGTGGTAATTTGGTAATTTAGATTGCACACATTTAGTGATTGCAAAATCAATATTTTGTAGCAGTTATTTACCAGATGCTGACGTAAAAATGCTTCGTTCGTGAACACAGATCTGGCATTCCATTGCAAAATCTTAAATGAGTTATCAGGCATGTCACTGATAAACTAGCAACAGAATAGCCCGGAGGGGGGTGCAAATAAAACAAATAAGTAAACAAATAACAGAGAGAGAGAGAGAGAAGAGAGGAGAGAGAGAGAGAGGAGAGAGAGAGAGAGTCTTCTAATTTTCAAGATAACGTTGATAACTTCTTCCGCTGAGTATAAACCTGTCAGACTGGGTAATTTCTGTGCTGAAATTAAAACAAATCTACTTCCATGAAAACCAACAAATGTTCTGAGTAGGTAATATAAATCTAGCACCAGTCACTCAAAACGTCATAGTATTTCCACCAAGCACGCCTCTCCAGTGGAAACGGCAGGTCATGACGCCTGGGATGAGATGGAAAACCCCTGGTGAATGTGGCATGGTGCGTCTCGTGGTCTTCCTTGGTGTCGTCCAGAACAGCTGCCGGACGTGTCTCCCCAAGTTGCCGGCAAGCACACTGGCTCCTCTCCGGTCGGGTGAAGGCCGTTTAGCAGCGTCCTGTTGTTCGGCTTCAGGTTGGTGGACTGATGAAGCTCACTTTTGCCACGTCAAACAACTCGGAGCTTGTAAAAGCATTAAACAAATCAATTTTCATGCCAGCTCTTGATGACCGACCGGCGCGATTTTGCTGATAATGATATCTGCTTGAGGATTTTTTGCAGCAATGCCTTTAACAGTTGTAGAAAAGTTTTTGCTGCAGACATTGGGATCCGTATGTTTCAGATCGTTTATCCCACAGTGGATAACAATAGCATCCACTGGTCTTTCAACTGAGGATACTGCATTCTCCAATGTCGGTTTTAAGTCACTGATCTTATGAGCTTTCCTTGACAAGGTATTAAAACCGTAAGACCTTCCGAGTCTTCTCCCATTGACTCCATTCAACACAGAATCGTGCAAAAGCAAAACAAGAGGGGCGTCCTGCATTTCTTCTATCTTGATTTCCTCAGTTCTATTCGAACGCCCTTTGACGTCATTTTTGCTTTTGACGTTATTGATGGGGGGTTCTGAGTTCTTTTTCTGCTCTCTTATTTTGTTTTTTTTCTTGTTGTTGGTCTTGCGCTCTGTCAGTCCCGAACCAGGTGTTTGTGACGGTTTGGGACTGAGAGCTGGTGGGACTGACCTTGCAGCTTCCGCGTACGTGAGGTTTTTTACTTGAGTTTGATTTTTTGTGTATGTGTGTGTGTGTGTGTGTGTGCGTAGTAGTAGTAGTACTTCAGTGTTACGTCTTTTCACATATGTGATATGAGAGAGAGAGAGAGAGAGAGAAGAGGAGAGAGGAGAGAGAGAGAGAGAGAAATGTCTGTGCCTATGTAAGTGTATGCATAATGTGGATTTCTAAGTGCATAAATGTCCCACTAACATCCCTACAACATACCTGCAAATAATCTTAAAGTAAACTGGAACAACAAATAAAGGAGAAAACAACATTGAAGGCAAGCTTTAAATCTGAAAAAAAAACATCACACAATGATAATGGTGGTAAGTGAGCTTGAAGAGGTAAACAGTCAAACAGCAAATGCTTGCTGGTTATTCTTCGTTCTCCACAATACATTTCGCTTCGTTTGTATATTTCGTTTTTAAGGCATCAATTTTTAATGTATAGAATATTGAAATGAAATTTCTGTATTGGTACATATTTTTCACATTGTAAATGAGGAACGCTGTTTACATGTTCATAATTAATTAAACGAATGTTTTATCAGCCACACCAAGAAACGTATTTTTGTAGTGTTTTCTGAATCGGCACCAGACGGTTTGCTTTAATAATTGATTGACTTCAGGTAAAGAAAAGGATACATTCAATACTATGGTGCACTTTTTATTTCTGGCTCCTCTCTTTGCACATATATCAGCTAGCTCATTACCCCAAATACCACAATGCGATGACATCCAACAGAAGGTGACATCAGTTCCTTTACATATCAAGACATGAATAAGATGACATATTTCATTAGCAAGAAAGAGCGCGCTGGTGACCTACTCGTTTTTGAGTGAACCAGTATTTTAGGAAGAAGAAGAAGTTGTTCGAAACGGTATTTGGAAACTTTATGGTTTGCAGTACAGACACTGAATCCACACAAATAACTACTTTAAATACTGATTGTGGCAAGTCAATTAAATGTGACAATGCCATAATAACAGCTATCATTTCAGCGACAAATATTGATCTGCCTTTTCCGATGGAATATATCTTTTCAACCTTTTGTGATGGTATAACAAAAGCAGAACCTGACTGATTATTAGACAATACTGAACCATCTGTGTAAACTTTAAGATGTTGAGGATATTTCTCTTGTATATGCATTTTTACAGAATAAGATAAAATATTTGGTTGGTCCGTTTTCCTCACATTAGTGTAATCAAGATCAAAATGTGCCCCGTTTCTTTCCCAACCTGGAGGAGAAATCAAGGCCACCTTCGCTAATGTCTCAGCATGTGTGCATGCGTGTATATATGGTGTGTGTGTGTGTGTGTGTGTGTGTGTGTGTGTGTGTGTGTGTGTGTGTGTGTTGTGTATGCGTGTGTGTGGTGTGTATTTGTGTGTATGTGTGCATGCGAATGTGTCCACATCCCACGTGTGTGTGTGTGTGTGGTGTGTGTGTGTGTGTGTGGTGTGTGTGTGTGTGTGTGTGTGTGTGTGTGTGTGTGTAGTGTGTGTGTGTGCGTGCGGTGTAGTGTGTGTGTGTGTGTGTGTGTGTGTGTATGTGTGTGTGGTGTGTGTTGTGATGTGTGTGTGTGTGTGTGTGTGTGTTGTGTGTGTGTGTGTGTGTGTGTGTGTGTGTTGTGTGTTTGGTGGTGTGGTTGTGTGTGTGTGTGTGTTTGGTGTGTGTGTTGTGGTGTGTGTGTGTGTGTGTTTTGTGTGTGTGTGTGTGTTGTGTGTGTGGTGTGTGTGTTTGTGTGTTGTGTGTGTGTGTGTTGTTGTGTGTGTGTGTGTTGTGTGTGTGTGTGTGTGTGTGTGTGTGTGTGTGTGTGTGTGTGTGGTGTGTGTGTGTGTGTGGTGTGTGTGTGTGTGTGTGTGTGTGTGTGTGTGGTGTGTGTGTGGTGTGTGTGTGTGTTTTGTGTGTGTGTGGTGTTGTGTGTGTTTGTGTGTTGTGTGTTGTGTTTGTGTGTGTGTGTGTGTGTGTGTGTGTGTGTGTGGTGTGTGTGTGTGAGCGTTAGTCAGCGCCCACTTCGCCGACTGAAAGGGAACGACCATGGCGGATACAAGTGGCGAAATCACTAATCAAAGGAGGCAACTAGGTACACTGTGCTCCGTTAAACTACAGTAGTCCAGTGGAAACAGAGACACGTTTTTGTTTTTTTTTCTGTGGAAACAGACACGTTTTTTTTCTTTGTGAAACAGAGACACTTTTTTTCTTTCTGTGGAAACAGAGACACGTTTTTTTCTTTCTGTGGAAACAAGACACGTTTTTTCAATCAACAAAATAACATGGATAAATTATCATTATTATTAATAATGATAATTCGTACGCACAAAATGTGCCTCTCTGACGTAACTTCCTATCTATCTTACTAGAATTCCGGCCAGGGTCAATAGAACGTACCAAAATTGCCTTGACGCCGTGATTTTCTCCTGTATGTGTTAACAGCTCCGAACAGCGAGTCGCGTGAAAGCACCAAGTAGTAGTAGTGTAGGACGTAATCATACATAGGCCGTAGAGCCTTTCAATGTCCCCTCGTGTTATTTTACTTTTATGACAGGTTGAAAATGCATGCAATATAAATTTTCCTTCTTATTCATCAAAGCTTCTAAACTGTACTTTAAATTTCAAGTCTAATCTACCAGCAAATTCTTAAGAAATTAGTATTTTAAAGCAAAATTTAAGTGCAGTTGGCAAATTGTTCCAGTTAGCAATAACCTGTTACTGAACTTGTATCTCCCCATATTAGTATGAAACTGCTCAACAATATCTTGCCTTCCGAATTTCTTGTTCTATCTTTTTTATCAGCCTCAAAAAAAAAATGTCCCACTGTATGTCCGTTTGCTGATGAAATATTTTGAACACTTCAATCCAATCCCTCTAATACGTCTCCCTTTTAATGAGTGCAAATGTAAGTAATTCAATCTATCTGTATAAGACATGTTTGTACATTTTCGCAAGATTTTAGTAACTCTTCTCTGTACTCTTTCGATTGCTATTGACTGTCTTTTCAAGTGTGGGTACCAGATTATATTGCCATATTCAAGATGCGGTCTAACCATAGCTTTATATTTTTAAAAACGTTTCTTATTTAGGTAAATAAAAGTTCTTTTTATTAATCCAATTATTTGGTTTGCTTTATTTATACACTTTTGAATGTGAGTATCAAAAAGTAAATCTCTATCAAAGATTACACCCAGATCCTTTTCTTCCTCAAATTTCTGTACCAGCCTATTTCCACCATCCATTTTCATGTTGTATTCATGTTCTGGATTGTTTTTTCCAACATGCAAAACTTTACATTTTTCAACATTAAAATATAGATTCCACTTGTCTGACCAGTTTTGGGGGCAATTTAAATTTTCTTGCAGACTATTATAGTTATCTGATTTGTCATATATTTTTGTATCATCAGCAAAAATTTTACAAAAAAATATTTACCTCATCTGGAAGGTCATTTATAAAATAGTAAACAGTACACGTCCTAAAATGCTCCCTTGGGGAATACCACTCATACATCTTTCTCTGTCGACATACAGTTACCCACTCTTACTCTTTGTATTCTATTTGACAAAAAACTCTAATCCAGTTTAGCAACTTACCTACTATACCATATGCTTCCATTTTTTTTTCAATAATCTCTAATGCGGAACCCTATCAAAGGCTTTACGGAAATCAAGGTAAATTATATCAACAGAGTACTTATTCTCTAGCATATTAACTAAATCTTCCATAACTTCAAGTAGTTGTGATATGCAAGACCTTTTTTTTTTTTTACTAAAGCCATGTTGGCATACTGCAAACAAATTATTATCAGTGAAGT
>CM031607.1:88273496-88275996 GCA_018398815.1 Conus ventricosus | reverse complement strand
CCAATGAGAGGTCACACTTAAAAGGAGCGGAGATCAATGTGCTTGCATATCAATAACAAGACTTTATTTCGGGAATCACATTTCTTAAACCCGTCAACGCGAATACTTTCCTTGCCAATCCCCCCTCCCGCCCACCCCCCTTTGGTTTAAATAAACCTATTTCCACTTTGCAATCACATAGCTTTACACGAAATGCCAAACCCCCTTGCCATCAACACCCTATGCGGAAAAAAAAAACGAGAAAAATTACGTCCCTAATAAGCATTCCCTATGGTGATTCAAGACATTCTTTGATAGGCGAAGAGGACGGGGTGGAAGGGGGGGGGGGATTACTTTGTAAAAAAAATTCTTTTCCAACTAGTGCGATACTAACCACATGAATATCATCATTTTGATAGGGCGAAAATGCACAGGGACAAAAATCCACAGGGGCGAAAGTCGTTGGATCCTTTCATTTTTTGTTTTGTTTTTTTCGTTTTTGTTTTCTTCTTCTTAAATCAAATCGTCTTTGCACTTGGCAATTTCTTTGAAGAGCAACAGACCCTGACCAAAAGCTGAGTAAGTTTTCTCTCTGTATCACTTCTTTGGCTTTCCACTGTACACCCGGTTCGAAAAGTCCACCTGAGATGAGTACACGCAATTTCTCATTGCAAGTTTAAAACTACAAGATGCGTGGCGGACATTGGAAGTATCCAGCAAATGCAACGTCAAATATCCGTCGTGGCAAAAAAAAAAAAAAGAAAAAAAAAGAAAAAAAAAAAAGGCGGCAGAACTTGCGTGGCAAAAGTACAGGCTACTTTGACCAAAATATACAGGCAGCCAAACTTGAATGGCAAAAATACAGGCAGCAAAACCTGAATGGTAAAAATCCGGGCCGCAAAATTTGAGAGCAGAATTCGACGGCGAATTGCACTGGCGGTAAATTTACAGGAAACTGGACGGCGGAATGTTTTACAAAGCTGTGCAAGTATAACTAGGCGAACGATGACAAACAGATCTATCATTGTTCATCAGGCCCGACAGATCGATAGGCCTACAAAATGAACTATAGGCCTACAAAATGAACTATAGGCCTACAATATGAACTATAGGCCTACAATATGAACTATAGGCCTACAATATGAACTTGAATACTCGGGGGAAAATATTCAAGAAATGCACGTTCAGTGGCAATATAACACCCAAATCCTGGACATGAGCATTCGGCGGTTAATTGTTATCTTTCAATCCACATTGTGTGGTTATGACTTATAAGCAATGTGAAGGGACCAAGAAAGAGCGAAAGGAGAGAGAGAGAGAGAGAGAGAGAGAGAGAGAGAGAGGAGAGAGAGAGAGAGAAAGTGAGAGAGAGAGAAGGAAAAAAAACTACAGAAACAAAAGCGATTGTTCCAAGAAGCAACTGCAAAAGAAATAACACACACACACACACACACACACACACACACACACACACACATACATACATACACACACACACACACACACACACACACACACACAGGGGGAAAAAATCATCCTTACCGGACTATCTGCTTCCAACACCTTGTCAAAGAAACTCCTCTTGAAGAACACGGAATAACTCCGGAGTAGCCCACAGACACACTGACTGTAACGCTGCTCTGAACTCGCACAGTAGAACTGAACCCACTGCCGAACTAACACACACACACACACTGAACTGCTGCTGAGCCACAAGAAACCAACGCTACGCTCGCTTCCTCTGCAAGAGAAACTGGATGACGATCTCAGGCAACCCCGGGTCCTTATATACGATGGTTCATACAACTTCCAGAAATCCGTCTTCTGATTGGTCCCAACAGTGACATGTGATGAATCCACGCTCACTAGTACGTAAAGCAGTCTTAGCGCCCAGAGTTGTTATTCTTGTTTTGCGTCCCAGGCCCCCTTGAACTACCTTGTCACCTAGAGACAGTGGACAGGGCCTCAAAGACACCACCACCACCCTCCTCTAAACCTTCCCACCCCCCACCCCCGTTCCACGCCCCTCTCCCTCCCCCTCTCCCCACCTGCCCCCCCCCCCCCCTTCTCTCGCTGAGAGGGTCCTTTACTCCCTTCCTCTTCTTACCCCCCTCCCCCTTCTCCACTCCGCTCTTAGCATTCTCCCATCCTCACCCCTCACCCTACTTACTTCCCAATCACAACCCCGTTCGTCGACTCCTCTCCGATTGAGCGTTGAAACGCCAACCGCCTGATGTCACACAAGGTGACAGCCAGATGTCAACACTATCAGCTGGGGGGGGGGGGGGGGGGGGGGAGGGGGGGAGGGGTGATCAAAGGGAGTGAGAAGAGAAGGGAGACAGAAGGATGGGGAAAAGAAAAATGGGAAAAACAAGAGAGGGCTAGTGGACGTAGGAGGAAGGTGAAGCAGAGAGAGAGAGAGAGAGAGAGAGAGAGAGAGAGAGAGAGAGAGAGACGGCGTGGTGGGGGGGGGACAAAGGGGGGGGGGGATGTGACATGTCCAGTCGGGTGTTGGTTGAAT
>CM031607.1:88263496-88268496 GCA_018398815.1 Conus ventricosus | reverse complement strand
CGTGTGTGTGTGTGTGTGTGTGTGTGTGTGTGTGTGTGGTGTGTGTGTGTGTGTGTGTGTGTGTGTGTGTGGCGCGTGCATGTGTGTGTGTGTGTGTGTGTGTGTGTGTGTGTGTGTGTGTGTGTGTGTGTGTGTGTGTGTGTGGGCGCGCGTGCGTGCGTGCGTGCGCGCGCGCGCGCGCGTGCGTGCGTGTGTGTGTGTGTGTGTGTGTGTGTGTGTGTGTGTGCGGAGCCACGGCAGCAGACGGCAGATACGTGAGT
This sequence comes from Conus ventricosus, assembly GCA_018398815.1. Classification (NCBI taxonomy): domain Eukaryota; kingdom Metazoa; phylum Mollusca; class Gastropoda; order Neogastropoda; family Conidae; genus Conus; species Conus ventricosus. The sequence continues at coordinate 88,268,236 of CM031607.1, read as the reverse complement.
TGTTCGTTCTGCCGGCGTGAGAACTCTGCCCGCGATGCGAGAATCCTGATTCGGATGAGGGGCAGTGGGGCAGTGGCTGCACACCAAAAATTAACACGCCAAGGCCTTGCTCAAATAATCGAGTGTTTATGGACTGGCGCAATTAGATTGTTTTGGGACATTTTATTATCTGAAAGTTGATTCTCCTCTTTTTCTTTCATATGGCCATCAAGGTACAAGCCAAGTGGTTCCTAGCAGACAGATTAAAATCAATTTGTCATGTAACAAATTCCCCTTGCAGTTTAACTGGCCTATTTCCTAAGGTTGTATTTCTTGGCAATATTCATGCCCTTTAAATATCAAGGTTTTTCAGGGAAAAAGACGGGGAGAGGGGAGGGGTTGGGAGTATGAATTGACCCAGATGATATAAACTGCCCTAGGTGAGAATATACCCAGGGTATAGCCTTGGCTAGTTCATATCAAGGGTATATGCTGATCTAGGTCAGATTATACAGGGGCAGATTCTGGACAAGGCCACTTTCTACAAGGGTTAACTCTGAATGGGGTGCAATCTGGCCTGCTACACCGGGAAGACTGAGGAGTAAGTGGAGTGTTAGCTTTGCTGTGATCAGCCGAACTCCTGCGCATCGGTAGTGTGAATTTTCAGTTTGAGTTTCAGTCTGAATTTTGAGTTTCAGTTTGAGTTTTCAGTTTGAATTTATTCAAGGAGCTGTCACTGCGTGCGGACCAGTCCATACACGCTACACCACATCCGCTAAGTTTAGAGACCACACTGCGCATGTTCTGAAGCTGATGGATAGATGAGTTAATGACTAAGACGAGACAATTTAAGAAGAGGGTTAGGCCTACACTAGGACTTAACTCAGGCAAAGGTGAAGAATCACAACAGATTCTCTAGTTTGTTTTTGTTTTGTTTGTTTGTTTGACGTCGCCTTTTAATACAGGCCTGCTGATCAGTCGGTTGTCCACGTGGCCATGTTGTAGCATGGATTCTTGTCGCTGCACTGGGCCAGGTCTTGTGGACGTACTAGTGCACCAGGATCTGTGGAGATGACGGGACCATGTCTGTAGAGGGGTGGCTAGGATTCTGGCTTTAAGAGTCCCCACACTTACCCTCTGACCTTTCAGGAAAATTGTGCTCTCAGCTGGCTAGAATAACACCAACATAATTACTCTTCGGTCTCCAGTTTAGTTTCGCACTCAGATTCTGAATGGAATTTTGATAAGTTGTGCGAGACAGTAAGAAACTGCTCAACAATTCAAGGGAAATAACTCTTCAAAGTAGTCAAATACTTAGGTTGTGTAATTAAGTATAGGAATATACTTGTGTTGTTGTTGTTGCTGCTGTTGTCGTTGTTTTGTGTGTGTGTGTGTGTGTGTGTGTGGGTGTGGGTGTGGTGTGTGTGTGTGTGTGTGTGTGTGTGTGTGTGTGGTGTGTGTGTGTGTGTGTGTGTGTGTGTGTGTGTGGGTGTGTGTGTGTGTGTGTGCTATTTTTGTCTGATTAACGTCCCTTCATACACAGACTTATGAGAACTGGCCAGGAAATGAAAAGGGGAGGGAAGAGGGCGGGGAGTGTTTTTGATTGATGATTTGAAAAGTTAGGATAGGGGGCGAGGAAGAGCAAGATAATGGGAGAAGTGCCGCCTTTGATTAAAAACAAATCCTATTCTACCTTAGACTGACCTCTTTGCAATGCATAAAACTTTACCAAGTCTATCTATTTAAAAAGTCAGCTGCTCCCGGAAGAAGGAAACGGAAATAACAATGACAAATGGAATTTAAAAAGAAAGAAAAAAAACTTTGAGTCTACAGGTAACAAAAAACTTTCTTATACGAACAGGATTTCCAGTCTTGCAAAAAGAACATTTTTCCTTTGAAGGAAACCATGAACAATTCCTCCTTTGCTCATACTATAGCCTATATTTTATAATACCCAATAAATAGCCAATAGGACTTGGAGTAACGTTCCCTGTACGATGCGCGTCGAGCACATTAAATTTTCGCCTGTCTAAGTAGGGGAAGAGTAAAAAGATAGGTGCACACACACACACACACACATACACACACACACACACACACACACACACACACACACACACACACACACACACACACACGAGAGAGAGAGAGAGAGAGAGAGAGAGAGAGAGAGAGAGAGAGAGAGAGAGAGAGAAGCACAGGGACAGAGAGGAGTGGGGAGAGGGTGGGGGTGATGGGAATGGTGTTCAAACGACTTTATTACAGAAGAATGCTTACTGCATTAAATGCACCGGAGACTTGAAAGAAAAAAAAAGCAAATAAACAAAAACCACAAACAAACAGAAACATAACAAATGCTTTTAAGACGAAATTCACTTCCAACATCACGTGTGTTTGTGGTGGAAAATTTTCGAATGAACATATACTTTTCCACTGTAGAAAAATGAAAACATATCTGCCTACTTTTTCGGAAAAGTCCCTGAAGGAGGTTTTAGTAAAACCCCTTCTGATTTGTGACATTGTTTTAGGACTTGTCCAGAGCACCATCTTTAGATTCCTTTAATAATTCTATTTTCACGTTTACATGTTATTATCCTGTTACCTTTAACGTTCATTTGATTTTTAAAAATGTTATTCTAGTTATCTTATGGGTTGCAATTTTTATTCATGTTAACATTTTTTTTTTCTTCTGATTCCCATTCTGATCCTCCTTTTTCTCCTTTTCCGTTTTCCATTTATACTTCTTCATCTTTTTCTATCTCCCTGTTTCTCTATCTCTTTATCTCCTTCAGTTGTCTGTCTATCCACCCCCCTCCCCTCCCTTCCTCCTTTTCTGGCTTGTTTATTTATTTATTTTTGGTTGTCTAAAATCACTTATGTGTATAGACATTAAATTGAAGAACACACACATAACAAAACACAAGGGAAAAAAATGAAAGAAATAAAACACAGAAACAAACAAACAACCCCCCCCCCCCCCCCCCCCCCCCCCCCCAAGAAACAAACAAAGGGAGCGAATGGCGGGTTTTGTCTCCCTAACGCCCGGAAGAGTTGTCGGAGATGGATGACCAGCCGCCACTCCCCTTGTCTCGGTGTCCAGTGATTTAGACTCCTCTGGTTCCACCAGTCAGATGATCGCGAACTGTTCCACGGTGGTAGGCGCGCGCGCTGCGATGCGGGCCAACACCACAGGCTGCACACCAACAATTAGAGCACTAAGGCCTTACACAAAGAGTCAAGTATTTTAGACTACCGCAGTTGGATTGTTTTGAGAATTGTTGCCGTGTCTGACAGTTGATTCTTATCATTTTCGTTCATATGGCCATCAAGGTACAAGCCAGGTGGTTCCAAACAGACAGATTAAAATCAAAGGAATGGGACTATTTGAGGGCTTCCATCTGGCGCAGTGATAGGGTCACAGGTGAGTGCAAAGGCCTGAAATGTGACGTCAACTAAGGTCAAGTATTTGAAGATTGTTTGTGATTTCACCTGTGAAAATTCCCTGAAAACGTTTTTTAGTTGGAATCGTTCCAGTTGTTTGCCTTCGCTTTCCTTTCCCCCGACCTCCATCCCTTGTTCGCTGTACCCCCTCCCACAATTTCCCCATCCCACCATATCTATATTCACACCCCATGTACATATATAGCATAATTATAACATCACATGTAGAGCATAATACATATAACCCAAACACCATCGCCACCATCCAGGTATGCATACTCATAGACAGATACACATGTGAACAATCCACACACACACACACACACACACATATTATATAATATATATATATATATATATATATATATATATATATATATATATATATATATATATATATATATATATATACATACATATATATATATATATATATTGTTTTTCTTTTAATAGGAGTTTCCACACAACCCCCATCCCCCACCCCCGTTTTCTTCCCTTTTTTCTTCCCTCATACACACCCTGAAATGCCCCCTTCCAAGAATAAGACTCTTCCTCCACCACTCTCTTACTTTCTTTTCCGCTCTCAAGCGCCCCATTCCAAACATAAGACTCCTCTACCACTCCCTCTTTTTTCTCTATCTCTGGTTCTGTTTGCCTTTCCCCTCTATCTGCCTCTCTTTTTCCTCGGGGTAAAATAGGATTGGACACTGAATTTTCCTTTTCTCCATTACACACACACACACACACACACACACGCACACGCACACACACATACACACACTCACACACACGCGCGCGCGTGCGCGCACACGAGCGCAGGCACGCAAGCAATCATGCAAGCGCGCGTGCACACACACACACACACACACACACACACACCTTTAAGCACTTAATCGTCCGTTTACGTATATGTTTTTATACGTCATTTCCTATACGTATTTATTTGTTTTTCTTTTTATGTCACAAGTCCTGAAGACGGTCTCTGACCGAAACGTTGTTGATATTTGTTCTGTTTTCCCTTTTTTTTTATTTCAAAATCTGATGAAAATCCTCAAAGACATTTAACATTCTTTTAACAGAAGATCTGCGGTCAAAATCTGTTTTATTGTTCTACCTCAAAACAAGGGAAATAATCGGTGGAGAGTTGTTCTTTTGATCAATTTTCAGTTTGATATTAAATGCTGGCTCAAACTTATGGTTGGTCTCCAAACTCCTACATGGATTATATATGGTTTTAGTGCAAAATCCTAATTGTGGCGTGTGGCCACAATTGTAAGCCCGGTGGTGTAGCAGGCCACACTGTACCCCGTCCAGAATAAG
>CM031607.1:88255996-88258496 GCA_018398815.1 Conus ventricosus | reverse complement strand
GTGAAATGATCTGTGCCGTCTGGTTTTCCTAAAAAAAAAACAGAATGCGAGGTAAGATAAGGTAATGTTGCTTATAGCCCAGCCGACCGCAAAGGGCCTATCAGGGCTGTCACCCACGCAGATATCTCGTATCTGTATGCAGACACATCATGTATGCTATGTACTTGTGCTAGGTGATGTTTGATTCATATCTGTAAATAAATATGTCATGTTGTCTATGTACTTGTGGAAGGTGAAGTGCGACTATACCTGAATGCAGACAAATCATGTAGGCTATGTACTTGTGGAGGGTGATGTGTGGTTCATACCTGAATGCAGACATAATCTATGCTATGTACTTGTGGAGGGTGAAGTGCGACTCATACCTGTATGCAGACATATCATGTAGGCTATGTACTTGTGGAGGGTGATGTGTGGTTCATACCTGTATGCAGACATATCATGCAGGCTATGTACTTGTGGAGGGTGATGTGTGGTTCATACCTGTATGCAGACATATCATGCAGGCTATGTACTTGTGGAGGGTGATGTGTGGTTCATACCTGTATGCAGACATATCATGCAGGCTATGTACTTGTGGAGGGTGATGTGTGGTTCATACCTGTATGCAGACATATCATGCAGGCTATGTACTTGTGAAGGGTGATGTGTGATTCATACCTGTATGCAGACATATCATGTAGGCTATGTACTTGTGGAGGGTGATGTGTGGTTCATACCTGTATGCAGACATATCATGTAGGCTATGTACTTGTGGAGGGTGATGGGTGATTCATACCTGTATGCAGACATATCATGTAGGATATGTACTTGTGGTAGGTGATGTTCTTGTCCAGCATGCATCGCACATTCTGATGGCAACACTGAAAGGACAATATCATCATCATGCAGTACTGACAACCAGTAATATACACGCTACTTCATACTTGCATATAACAGGTTGCGCTACGTACAGTGGCACCTATACATATACACACAGAAACAAGTCACTTGTGTACACACAGAAACAAGTCACTTGTGTACACACAGAAACAAGTCACCTGTGTACACACAGAAACAAGTCACTGTGTGTACACACAGAAACAAGTCATCTGTGTACACACAGAAACAAATCACCTGTGTACACACAGAAACAAATCACTTGTGTACACACAGAAACAAGTCACTTGTGTACACACAGAAACAAGTCACCTGTGTACACACAGAAACAAGTCACTGTGTGTACACACAGAAAACAAATCACCTGTGTACACACAAAAACAAGTCACTTGTGTACACACAGAAACAAGTCACCTGTGTACACACAGAAACAAGTCACCTGTGTACACACAGAAACAAGTCACCTGTGTACACACAGAAACAAGTCACCTGTGTACACACAGAAACAAGTCACTTGTGTACACACAGAAACAAGTCCCCTGTGTACACACAGAAACAGGTCACCTGTATACACACATAAATAAGTCCCTGTATACACACAGAAACAAGTCGGTTGTGTATGTCTTTACACAATGGGCTTAGGTTTCAATGAACAATAGACACACCTGTACTTTGGACAAAACTCACTCGCACACTCCAGTGCACACGCCATGTAGTTTACAAACTAGCTGACCATGCAGCCCGGGTCAAGGCAACAGCAAGTTTAAAATCTAGTACCAAGTATAAACTAGAACCTGCGGTCAAAATCAAAAAGTCCATTTTTGCAATCATATTAAATGAAAAATCCCTATTTCCTTTTACTTTCTAACTACATGTACCTGTTTTTATTGTGCGAATGTTTCTACAACTAACAAGTTTATATCTAAAGCGTCTATCAATATTTCCAGAGTCGGCTTTTCTTAAAATAAATCACCCCAAATAAAATATATATATACCCATTAAGTTTGGTAGAGAAATCTAGTTGCAGATGCAGCTGGCTGTGAATTAATTTATTTTCTTTTTTTTTTTCTTTTTTTTGTACTTACTGTTTTTGGAGATGAGGTCTTGTTTGTGACAGGCCTCTGTAGACGTTGACGTCTTTCTGGTAAATGAGGAAACCGTCTGTAACTGTGAAGCTGTCTGGTTCTCTCATCCGGCCACAAAAGTTTCAAGAGAATGCAGCTGAACACTTACATAGCCTACATAGCTTTTCAAGCCATCAATGTTACTTTTGTGGTGTCTGGGCAACAACTGTTCCCATCCATGTTGAATGGACAATCATCTCTGTCTTTTACTCTTCGTCGCACTTAACGACAGAGGAAAAAAGAAGATTTTTTGGTAAAATTGATGCACCGCCTCACAATGAACAACGGCATTCTCTGAACCCCAAAATTTCAGCCCCATACATCTACATAGGCTGTATGTGGGGAAACTCAAGTGAAGTATTATGTAAAGCATGCGACCTTTTTTTTTTATTATGCACATCAAAGCATTCTTTGCCCTGCATGCAAAGTCTTTGCAAGTAAAGCTAAAACTTAGGCGTATAGGAACGTAGATCCCCAGTATCTATACACGTTTAGCA
>CM031607.1:88223496-88250996 GCA_018398815.1 Conus ventricosus | reverse complement strand
GTACGTACAGTTTAGTCCAGAGTCTAATGACCCATCGATGATATTGAATGTAAGCTGATTTTGTGGTGACCTGATCAGTTGACCGTGCCTACTGATTTAAACCTAATTTCTATCAAAGGCTATATCCACATGTATCCCTGCCACAGAAGTTCTACACAGCTGATCTGTTGAAGGAAAGGTGGTTAAACGATGAATTCTGAGAGCGTTACTTTCCGTTTAGGTTTGTAGGGACAATTGCTTTAGCGATTATAGCCAGAACTGGCTTTACATTGTCCCTTCTATGTGTTATCTGTCTTCACACTGTCAGGTCTTTAACTCGCTCGTCTTTATTTATCATAGTCAAAATAAATAGTCTTCAATAATACACTATCATCGATAGAGCTTTTGAAACGGTTAGTATTTTGTGCATGAGAGAACTATAAAATGCCAATCCTAACTCACTTTCGCCCTCAACCAGTTTTCGGGCGAAAGTGACCTAGGATTGGCATTTTATAGTTCTCTTACAAGTAAGACTTCAATAACCAAAAAATAACGATTATCTACAAACAAACATACTGTGTAGGATTGTCCGTTTTCAATACTAATTTACTAAACTTTTCAGATTTTAGTTTTTGCTTAATCCTATGTTTTTCCTGATCATTTTCAATAAATCATTTTCACGCAAACATTCATCAAATGCATCTCTGTCTTTCATGTGAAATAAAACTACAGTCTTTAACTGTTCTCTAAAGTCTTTTAAAACTGAGTTATATTTTTGGCATAAAATCCACAACACTTATCCCAGCATGTCTTCCACTGAAAGCTAGTTTTGACAAAGCGTTTCTCTTTTTAACTATGTCTCTTTCTGCTGAACAGTCATCTATAATAAATAGTGTCTGCGTTCCTTCAAACAATAATAAAAAAGCGTTCTAGACACTCACTCAGTTTATTGCTAGGATTAACTAAAAATATGTTATCAGTCCATATAAACCTATCATGATATGCTTTGTTCCATTTAAGTGTTGGGCAGAAATCACATAAGATCAAATTTATAACAGATAAAACTGTTTTGTAACAGTCAAGATAAATATTGTTTTTCCACAACAGTTTGTCCACAAATTATGAAACAATGAGGGGTTTTTGTCATAAAGTTTAACTGCAACTCATAGTTTGTATAATAGATTTAATCTAATCCAGTTATTTTTATCATGCTCTCTGTTAAAACTTGTTCAGTATAATAAAATCCTATAAGGTTCTAAATGTGTAAGATTAATCAAATTTAGTTCTGTAAGATTGTTTCTATTTAGCTAGTATTGATTTTTGTTGCTTGTTGTTATGACCTTAATATCCTCGCCATTGTGATAGAATGACGAAGTAAATTTAAGTTTTCACGTCTAAGTTTTGCCAGCTAATTAGAATTCCTTTAGAAGGACGTCACTAACGCCCACAAACCCCATCCTCCATTATCTTTTAAGACGAAAATTTCAAATATCATTGTGAAGCATTCCTCCTAATTTCATTGTGGAATGACTGTAATTTTGCTAGAAGATCTTTAAAACGTTTCTCTTCTTGTGGAGGATGTTCTGTTTATTCACATACGGCTTCTATTTCAAGCTCTTTCCGACTATTGTCATCTGCATACGACTTACATGTAATGGGCCCCAGAGTTGAATGATTGTTTCTGAAATTTTTTTGACGGCCCAAAAAATGTAAAATGGGCTTATGAATTCAAATTTTATGTCCCATTCTAAATATGGTTCCATAGTGCCATTTGATGGTTCAGGTTTTCGAACTATTTATATTCTACTGGCAACATTATTTGCCTCTAGATTGCGCGGCTGTTCTAGTTTAGGAAAACTTTTTTTTGCTGTCGCCAACTCTTTGCGTTTATAATCACACCTCATTAGTGTACTCAAAAACCATACCAAAGCGGCCTCTATTCTCACGTTCTGTTCAAAAGTCTGCAAGGTCTTAATTCTAAGGTTATACACCTTACAGGCGTCAATGTAACTCCCGAGCGTTCTTCTGGCCCCCGCGACATTTTTTAGTACAACTTATTTTGTTTATTTCCAAAACAAGTGCAGGTTACACATTTCACGACTTTTCCTGTTTTGTCTGTATGATTTTTATATTAAATGATCCGACCCTCCCACAAGACTAATCTTTTAAACTGTAAATTAGGGAATTGTCTAATTTCATAATCGCATATGCAGCTTTCCCTGATGGAAGAGCTCTTAAAATCGGTAGAGGGCCTTCATTTTAAGTTTTCATTCCACAGTGCTCAGCTCGTCCAAATGACGTATAGTTAATGAATGTAATGCAAAGATTGAGCGGATTTTCCCCTTCATAAGCCCCCCCAAATAGTTTTGTTTGATGTAACAATAAATCTTGAGGTCCTGGACGGAGTCAGTTGCAAAGCTAACATTTCTAGACTAGCCTCGTTATTCAAAATAGTAACTTGCTTCTTCAGGTTTGATGGTATTTTGTTTTTAGATTTGCATTGTTAAGTTTGAGAGTAATGGTCAAAGTTACTCTTGCTTCTTTTAGTGAGCTAAAACCCGTAATAACCATCAGGTATTTGTTAACTGGCTCAATTAAGTTTCTTCCCTCTTGCCATTATTTGCTATCTTATTATTCTTCTTGGTTTCGCTTATATTAAACCATACGACTTTGTATAAATTTTCATGGAGTGCGACCATTTTGGTTCCGCATCGTTATTAATTGCATGTTCTAAAGACGAAGGACTGTCTTGAGTTGTTATTGTTACAAAATTTTTTACGAAATAAAAATGAGGCGTTCAAATATAATACTAATTGCTAAATATTCTGTTGGGCCGCACTACATTCTTAAAAATATAACAACTGCACCTCGACATTTCTGTGACCCAGGACTGTCGCTTTTGCAAGTAAGTGAGTACTGCATTAAGCAGATATCTTAAACCTCCTTTATAAAAAGACTACATCGCGGAATGTTGTGGTTTCAGTCATCCGATGCTAGTTTTATCAGCGAACCAGTTTAAACTGTGCTGTGTTTTGTGCAATCAAATGGGTGTGGTGTGTTTGTATGCTGATATTTTAAATCATCCTGATCCTTTGGTGAGGTGTGTACAGATTTCATTTTTGTTACACCTCAGATACGTATTTTTTGACTGAACTGTGAGCGCCATTACCAAATGACAAACCGTTAATCTTCAAGCAACCAAATAGGACATGAAGGCTTTGAAAGGATTTGTAACGAATTCAAATTAATGTTAAGGACAGACTTTAGACAAAAGTAGGATCTAATCATGGCTTAGGCCAACCCCTTATTTGTGGGGCGTTGCACAGAAGATAAATCTATGACTGGAATCCTCCTTAAAATACTTTCTCCTTCAGCACAGGGTTCACCTGGGGTCTTGAGCAAGAGCATAATACAGCATGAACAAAATTTTTCTTAGACACATCTGAGGCCTAACTCAACGGGATAGTACGAATAACGACTCTATTCGTACTTACGTTTGGTGTTTGCTAGGGTCGCACAAGCACCAGACAAGGTCGAGCATAACTATTTCTTCTACTGGCTTTGCTGCACAAAAACAATCTTAGCAAATTTAGGAGGACGCCATTTAATTCTACAGTTGATTTAGATTCAAGTATTAAAAAGGTACCAATTGTTTTACAAAACGCAGATCGAAGTAGACTTTGCTGTTGGCAATGGTTTTACATGCTACTTCTGACTTAGATCAGGTAGGAACAATAATAAACTACAACATGAAATCATTGTGGCCGGCAATGAGCAGAAGTTGGGAAAAGACATAAATTCTGGGCCTGTCATAGTACAAACAATAAAATAAAAAACACCAAGATTAAGTCATCCAATCCCTGAGGTCCAAAGCCCAAAGACTGTTGAAAGACGTGGACTGTGTTCGCGTATGACCATGATATGAAAGACAGCGCTAGTTGTTGATTAACTGTCCTAGGATTACTTGGTCTTTATCTTATGAAATAGTAATCAAACTATTAAGAGAACTAAACGCCCATAACGTGCTCGGCCTAAAGCCAATACTTGCTTGCAGTAGACAAAAGCCAGCTAACAATAATCCCTAATATACCATGTAAAGAGTCTATAGCTGTACCACAATTTTTTTAATAAACTCGCAAGTATGATCAGTTGTTGTTTTACCAATGTTTTATCACGCATTGGCGGTGGAGGCACTGAATTTTTGCCCTCCACCACCACTGTTAATAGCCCATCACAGTGTGGACTTTTGCAATTCCTAAGGTGGTCATAACGCTTGATCTAATGTGAATTCTGCTCTCTAACAGTGTTCGTATTCGTTCTTGCTAGCGTCGTTGTCTTCATATTAAATTCTTGAAATAGTTTCTCTTATTCTGGTCACATGAGTTCGGTAATGTTCTCGGTTAGTAGACAATTCTTCTAGTCTTGCTGATCTTGGTTGTTCAAGATTTTTAGTTTTGGGTTATTCTTTCTTTAACACCACGCCTAAGTTGGCGTCATCGACCTCACGCACGAGTTTTTCTTTTTCTTTTTTATATCTCCTCATTAGTACACCAGTTTTGCACTTAAATTGTTTTCTAATTCACCTCTAACGGTTCTTTAAGTACGATCAAGGGCAAATATAGTTCTCTCAGGTAGCCGTGGTTCAGTGTATAGGTTTTAATGCTGTTTCTTCTTCTTCAGTGAGTTCTGCTCCTACTGTATTTATTACTTTGACTGCTGTTTGATTTAATCTTCAAGTTCCCATGGTTTGCATTTGGTTATCTGTCGGGAGTTACTGGTTAGTGTGTTTGAAGTTTAGCAACTGACTCCCTCCCATCTAATTCTGGTTTTAGTAAGCCAAGGGCGATTTCGACTTCACCTGAAGGTTGTTTTTTTATTGTACCCATGCCTACAATACTTTGATGGAGTCTCGTTTATGTGTAAGCTGAAAAGGTTGTCCTTGTTGTTTTATCCCTAAACTGGTCATTTTTAATTCAAAAATCATCAGGTATATAGTTTTTGGGAGGTTCTAGTCCTAAACTTTGGTATAATGATTGACCTTACTTTCGGTTAATTCACGCCTTTGCGACCCCTTCTAATTCATCCCGCAATTGAGAACGTCGAGCGATGCTGTGGCAAAGGGACTCCTTTCATCCATGTCGGCGTCTCTAAGTCACTAATATCATAATCTTCTTCACCTCCAATTCGCCATGTTTTTACACTAATTAATTTTTATTTTGTTTATAAAAATGCACAAGTATTTGAGCTCGATCTTGGCCGAATAGAAGTCTGAAAAAAAAACCCCATGCGTGAAGGGAAATAAACGGAATATACTGTTCCAAATAATCATCTATATTAGATGCAGATCAAATTCTTACTGTTAGATTTCCAGGACCTTTGGCGGGATGATTGATTGTATGCCAGCTCTGCACGGCTTACTTTTAAAATAGAAACTCGCTTCAACAACACAGACCATGAGATCAGTTGTCCAGAATTTGGGCGGGGGCATCGTTAAGAAAATTTCTTGTAAAACTTGAGGGGAAAGAAGTATTTCTTGAAACATGCAGACATATTTTTAACCTATTCTGTCTTTGGCTAACCGCGAATGAAAGGGAAGATCTTGCGTTTTCAAGGAATCGGCAATGAAGAAGCACTAAAAAACGTAGAATAGCGCCGAACTCGCCCAGATGTTTAAAAGCAGCAAAAAGGCTTTAGCTCTAAATTTTGCGTATGGAAATCGCTTTTCCATTCCCTAGATTTTGAGTTGTTAAAAGCGCATGCTCCATACTTACTAGGAGCATTAAAGACAGATTGTCATACGAAACCTAACTTTTAATGAATACAAACGTGTTATCAGTCAACAGACGCCGAAGCAAAGTACAGCATTTTGACATCTCCGTTCGGAGTTTGACGTTGTTAGCAAGATATAAATTAGCAGGGCCTATGTGATTGAGCAACAATATGAGTCACAATTAGTAAGTATATTACGAAAACGTGCGCATCATTCAACATATCCTAAAAGCAGGGCAGGACGTATATGGAATTTTAAATCTTAGCGTCGCAGTAAAATCGCGTAAAGGTATATTATTGCTGTGTGAAGATGAAGAAACCATTGAAAGAGCAAGTGATAAAGTTTTTTAATCAAAAATAACGAAGTGCAATGTACAATTGATGGTAGTCCTAACCAAATCTACGCTAGCGGGATTAGACCTTATCATCATTTTTTGACGAAATAAGAAAATTGTCTTGGGGGTGGAGGGGCCGAAGTCCAACAGCAGACCTGTGGTCTAAGATTCTACACTTCACAGTGTTAGGCTTGATGATTATTTAACATCAAAATTCGGTTTTATGGATTGACTAAGGTCAACAGGAGGATAATGAGTTCATGGAAGTGGGAGATACGGTTTTAAAGACGTAAACATTCAAATTGAGAAAGAAAAAAGAAGCGATAAACCGCTTAATGTACATTTGTTTTTATTAATTGATGCCACAGCTGAATTTGAAAGAAAAAGATTGGCCATACAGAATACTAATTTTTTTTATTTTTAAAAAAGCATGTCTGTTCAAGTTTATCCAAATGTGCCTACAGCGCCAGAGTCGCCTAGAGAAGAGATAGTAGAAACCCCGGCATAAAAACCTTTGGATTAACAACATTACCCCCATACCAAAAACTAGAGCAGGACTTTCAAATACAGCACACCAAACGAAAGGTATTCTGCTGCCTTTAATGCTGTTACCTATGTTAATACTGGAGCATCAACTATTAAGCGCCGCATCAGCAGGAACGAGTGTTGGCCTCTTAGCAACGCGGGGCATAGGCGTACCCGCAGACTTTACTCTAGGCGGTTTGTCTTTAGCTCTGGCCTATGTTCATTAGCCGTAGGTGCTGCTAGCAAAACAATTAAAAACTAAACTTCAAAGAAGCACACAGCTTATGGTTCAACTATACAGCTAAAACTTTGTTCTTTTAAGCTGATTATAAATAAAGCACTAGCTGACTCAAACATCACGGATGAAGAATTTAATCGTTTACTGGCATTTTGATGACTACAAAAGACAAAAGTTTGTATCTTTAAAGAAAAGGCGAGGGACAAGTTTTTCTCACAGCCAGACCACGGAGCAGATATTAAAAAAGGAATATGCTTAAAAAAGTAAACGAAACATTTAAATCTGCTCTATACAGCGCATTTAACATCGCCAAAAGGCGTTTGTTTTATACTTTGTTTTATGAGTCCAAGCGCAAAAAGCCTATCGATATTGATTTTAATTATTTTTTTTGATTTAAATAAATATTTTAGAGTTAGAAAAGAACTCAACATGGAATAAGATATATGAAGGTCCATGACGAATTGTTTGAAGCAATGCAACGAAGATTTATCAAGAGCACGATGATATGATTTAGAAGTTATTGAGTCCAACAAGCGTACGGGCAAGTGTTGCCATTGCTATTTCTCAGTTCCCGGTTTAAACTAACAATAGACCACCAGTTAAGTAATGTTAGCTGTTTTAAATCGACTATGTAACTATAAATGAAGAAAATCTAGAAGTCTGGGTCTCAAAAACCAACAGACTATTCTTTTAATAATGGGACTAAACACCGGTTGGCAGACCAAGCTGCTTACACAGTTGATGTGGCGCGGAAGAAGCCAAAATGAGAGGCTCTGGTTGGTCAAGACGGGCGATGTCTTAGAGATTAGATTTAAAACAGGCTAAGTATGCGCCGATTGTAGCAGGGCTACATTCACTCCTCCAGCATTGTTTCAAAAAGAGCAGTTTTTAAACATAAAGAATTACAGACGACAAATGTTTCATGTGGTGTGTTCTCGCATGGCTGCATCACGTCGGCAAAATACGCAGAGAGAGTGTCTACTATTGGGATTTACATCAATGATCTTAACTTTAGTGGAATATCCTTTCCCGTTGTGTGGATTCCATGACGTTTGAAGAACAAAAACAAACCGATAACTGTTAAAGTCTACAATGGGATGACGGAAACAAAATTTTGGGCGCCAATTAAAGTGTCCAAGAATACAGTCACAAATAGGCAATCCTGACAAAAATCTGTTGATCTTATACTGATGCTTTCACAGCGGGCTACCACATTACACATTGATTCGAACATGAGTAAATATGCAGCATGCTTCAAAGAATGGGCATAAACAAGAAATTCAGCAGAAAATGTATTAACAAGGAATTCCATCCGCTCAAGCCGCAAGCGACATAAGAACATTGGAGCGGCCCAGTTGACTGTAATACGGAACTAATTACGCCCCAGAAGGCAGTAAAGTTAGTTTTAAGACTGGAAACGGCTGCAAAATTCCCCCATATGTTGTTTAAGCAGTTCTTCGAATCGCTCCTTGTTCCTTATGAAGGGCCAGCGCCACAAAAACTTCGAAAAACAGTCCTTAATGAGTAATAATCAGATTTGTTCATTTGCCTTCATTATTGTTAGGTAGGATGGCGCTATTCAACGCCAGGAATTTATCCGAGGACAGATGCGGCTAGAAGATTTTTACAGCGCATGCAAGCAAGTGCGTAATGAATTGTTATAATAATATGAATGTATCTGAAATATGATGAACGACCTGATGACCAACAACAAGTTTGGCTCAGCCACACATTGTTGGATTTGCGGTTTAGGCTCTCATCTGACGCAGCGAATTCGAAAGTAAGAGACCATGATCACATTAGTGGAAAGTTCAGAGGAGCTGCACACAGTAATGCAATTCTTCAACTAAAGTTTGATCTAAGACATGCAAGCTGCCTATATTCTTTCACAACTTGCGAGGTTACGATCCACCTTTTAATGAAGCGTGGGCGATTGCCTTAAGGGTATAACATGATTCACAGTCATCGGAAAAAAAGTACATGTGTTTCTCTTTAATAACATTGTCTGTTTATGGACTATGCAGCACATGATGGGTTCATTGAGTTCATGGCTAGGTCCTTAAAGTCCTGCCAATAACGGAAGAATATTTTTGACTCAACTTCTGTTAGAAAGGGGCGTTTACCCTTATGAGTACATTGAACAGTTGGGAAAGGTTTGATGAAGATTACACTTCCACCTAAAGGCGCGTTTCTTTTCTAGTCTTAGCAGGAAAGGACTTCAGTGTTTGTTACCAGCATGCTCAAGATGCGGGGCGAAGTTAGAGTGTTAAAACGTGGGGACTAATCATGATCATACTTGATGGCTGATACATGTTTGTTGGCGGACGTCTTTGTTTGAAAATGGCGTTAGAAGACCGCATGAAACATTATTGCCTAGATCCCGCCGCATTACATTCTGCGCCTGGGATGAGTTGGGATGCTTTCTAAAGTTTACTGGAGTACAGATTGATTTATTGTTGATTTACAATGATTCAGATGTTTGAAAACGGATTGCGTGGGGAATTAGTATGGCATCGGCACCATTACTGTAAAGCAAACAAACAAATACTTTGGACGACTATGATCCAAGTAAAAGAGTCTAACTATCTTATGTATTTAGATGCAAACAATCTGTTATGGTTGGGTATGGCGCAATCACTTCCATTACGCAACTTTAAATGTACACAGGTGGCTGTACAAATAATATTCAAAAGCATTAAAGTGGTTGGGCAGTTTGACGCCGGGTCAACAGCGCGGATACATTATAGAAGTTGACTTAGAATATCCTCACGAACTTCATGACCTGCAAATGACTACCCATTAGCTGCAGAAAGTCTAAAGATGAATCCAAGAGAGCCGGCCCCTAAACTTGTGCCTAATCTTCGGGGCAAAAAAAAAATTATGTCTGCCATTCAGACTTCTACCATTTTATTTAAGACATGGTTTGAAGTTAACAGCTGTTCATTCGTTTAATTGCTTTTGATCAAGAACAGTTCATGAAACCTTTACATCAATGAAGAACACTGTTCTCGGAACTAAATCCCAGATGCTTCAGAAAAACATCTTTTTCAAGCTGATGAACAACAGCTGTTTTGAAAGATCTATGGGATTCCGCACAAGAGGTAAAGATGTCAGATTGGTACTAAAGAGAACGAAGCAATAAGCTGACTTCAAACCTAATTATCAGACTTTAGGAAGTTTCATGATCGCTTTTTGGATTAATATGAAAAAAGAAGTCAAATTGGACAAACCGTTTTTATTGGGTTTCTGTTTAGAATATCAAAGCTTTGATGTGAGAATTTCTTTATGACTACTTAAACCCTTGTATCAAGAGTCAGCTAGAAGTTTACTTTAAACAGATACAGATAGTTTTGTTATAGATTTCCCTACTGAAGACATCTATAAAGACATGGAATTAGAAGTAGATAAAGAGCGAGGGGATGGTAAACAAAATCCGATTATCCTAAAGATTCGCCTTTGCTTCAATTACTAACAAGAAGGTTTAGGAAAGAGAAGGATGAAATATCGGGAAAGGTGACAAGGAGTATGGGGGGTTAAGGTCAAAAATGTACAGTATTTCGAGCCAGGAGAAAACCATTAATAAAGCAAAGGGAATATCTCGCAGTGTTGTGCAGTCGAGCATATCGCTTTGACAACTACAAAGAAGCATTGTTTGGCAATAAGACTTTCATCATGACAACGTAAAGCTGCGATCTAATCTACATGAGATCAACACAACTGTTGTAACAAAGAAGTCATTAGATAGAACAAACACAAAACGTGTGTTTGTTAAAATCCAGAGTTTTCAATAAAAACCGGGCACTACAGAACCGTAAAATAATTAAAGGGGAACTGTGTCTGGTGGGATTATCTGCAGTTCTCTTTACAAAAGATCTTTGAGGAGCTGGCTGTTTCGTTGTGTCAGTTTCTCGAAAAATAATACACGGCGGATTCATTTTTAAAATTCTTTTTATTTCATATGGTCAACACTCCAAACTGAATCTGTTGCCCTGATGCGAGTGTCCCCCCTTCTGCTTCTCCCGGTAAATAAAGGTAACCTAACTTTTAAACCAAACGGCAATAGTTGCCAATGAAGACTCTCCTTCAACAACATCTATTGTTTGTTTTTTGATTGCTTGTACGGTTTTAACCCTTTAAATTCTTCATTATTGTTTGCGCGCAAAACTGAGGGCAGTCTCTAACCCATTCTGTGTTGCGAGAATTGTCAATCAGCTCTCGTGAACTGGTAGGAGAAAAGTCTTTGGGCTAACTGTTTTTTAAAAGGGTTTTCCCAGCTAAAGCCTGTGATCGGTGAACTCCTGGAATGCCTCTTTTAATGAAACCTGTTTCAAAACAATAATTGATTCACTTGGCCTTTAAATTCTTTTCCATCATCGACTTGAATCAGCGAGGATAAGTTAAGGGACCCCGTTGATATTTTAAGTTGTATAGCGACAGCAACAGCAGAAGCGCTCTTTTGTGTTAATGGTTCCGCATCTTTGTATCTTGAAGCTACGTCAATGACTGTGAGTGCGAACTTAAATCTTTTTCGTCTAATCGTATCATGAGATAAATATAGAAGGTCCATTTGATGGGTGTCCGTTTGAGTTGTATTCACAAAGTGTGGTCTCTGTATTCGCCTAGGCGCAGGTAAAAAATTGCCAGATCGCTTGTTTAGATAACCATTCTTTTGCTGTTTGTTCACTGACCCCAGCTCTTGGTTTAAAGCTTTTTTATTGCTGTTATTCCCTTCCAATATCCTTGGGTGAATAATAGATTTTGTTCTTTTTTTATTCAGCCAATATTATGCCGACAAAATAGACAACATCATACCAACACAATAAACGCAATTTCTTGCATCTTTTGTTTTTCTGATGGTTAAATAAAAGTTGCTGAATTTTGGGGGGGGCAATGTCTCGTTTGGGTTTGCCCGTACTAATAATACTCTTTTTAATCGCTGATCAACATCTTTAAAAATGTGTAAGCTGCATGCCCCTGTTTTCAGTGTGTTTTTAATAAAACTAACTGCTAAATTTCCCTCTGCTTTTCATAGCGATCTTGTGCTCAGCCTAGTTGCTCCACAGCTTTGTTATGTCTTTTTCCCCTCGCCATCATCCGTAGTTTACTAATGCTAAATACTTCCGCTAAAAGCAAGCGCATTCACCACAGCGCCGCCTATCATCTTTACGAGTGAAGCCATTTTTTTTAAATGTATTTTTTTTACATATTTATATTCTCGGAATTTTTTCCTTGCTTAAATAAAAAATCTTTCGTGGCAAATGAAGCTGTATAAAAAGCAATCAGTTTTTGCCGAGTCTTCAAAGTCTAGTTTGCCAAGATCTGCCGGTTTTATTTTTAACAGGCTTTTACCAAGCATTGTGATCCTACACAAAGACCTCCAATAACAGCAGAAGGGTATACTAGGTTGGCGACAGTTTTTTGGGTGCTCATTTTAAAAAATAAAATAATTATAATTAATAAAAAAAACATGAACAGCGATGATCTACTAGAGCTACGGGAGCGGCCTACACAGTCTTGGACTTACAAAAGAAGAAGTTAATGATCAAGCTATTATGCCCAAAAAGGGAGAGGTTGTATTCTTTGGCACATGTGGGAAAACAAAACAGTTCCTCGAACTGAATTCAGCATAGAACAGATCAACAGATGTCGCCACAAGACATTATAAAGTATAACAGGTATGAAGCGCAGCTGGGGTCGAGAATGGTAAAAAGTGTCGGACAAAGGGTTTCTTAGTTTTATACACTAAACTAGTCAGTAGATTTGCTCCCATTGATTCTGAACAAGACCTTACGTATGATTTAACTCAAGATCCAGTTTTAAACAAAGTCATTAGAGTCTCAGGATGTGATCTATACCTGGAACATTGTTAACGCCATTAATCATGGGATTAATAACTTTTAATCATATAGATTTTATTCCCTTCAAAATGAACGAGCCGGAAAATCGGGCAGAATCAGGAAACATTGAATCAAAAACACTGAATCAGGTAGAGATAAGTGACGAGTGAAAAGCTAAAGAAATCCTGGGCGTTTTTGCAGCAGGAAAAAGAGTAGCAGAGTTGAACAAAGAAAATTAAAGTTACAATCAAATATAACTCAAAATGAAAACATAACGCCAAACCAAGTTTGATTTCAATGCCAGCCCAGAAAAAGATCAAGTTAATTCAAGGCACCAAAGTCTTCAGGGAATATGAACTTAAAACTGAAAGCCATTTTTGGCGTCATTGCTGCTGCTGGGGGTGGTTATTACAGTTATAAAATGTATAAACAATGGCAAAAAAAAACCAAAGTCCGAACAATCTCCACCACTAAATATAGAAGCCGAACACAAAAGCATGCCAGCACCGCCCAACAACAAAAAATCATTTTGATCCATTTAAAAATGCATTAAAAATTTTTAAATTTTTTTTGATAAAAATAAAACATGCCGGATTATTATTTGTTTAAAATAAAGGGAGTCAATAAATAAAGACATGGAGTCTATAAAAGCATTTCCATAGACCAGAAATGTAATCAATGCGGTTGCTTAGGATGTAAGAACTTCATTAAGATTTATGCTGACCAATCTCACGCCAAAGACCTGAGCAAGACATTCTCGACAATGACGCGTTTTTTGAGGCGTTGTGTACTATATTAGACATCTGCTGTTTAAGATAAAAACATAGATTGTATTGTTTGACAATAATAAGATAACTTGAATAAAACTTGGTTGTACTTAGAGGATGACTTGGGAAGACTTGAGGGCGACTTTTATTGTGACTGGATCAAGAACTTATTAAGAACTTTATGTAACTTTAATTTAAGAAATTAATTAAGAACTTAATTAAGAACTTAAAATTAAGAACTTGAGGATGACTTAATAAGAACTTAGAAGTGACTTGAGTGGTGCAAGCGTGGGGTGGGGGTGAAGAACTTGATGTGACTTAAGTAGAAACTTAAAAGAAGTTAATAAACAACTTTAATTAAAAAATTATTAAGAACTTTGAGGTGACTTGATTAAAAACTTAATTAAAGAACTTGAGGCAACTTAGTTAACCTTACCACTAAGTCGTTCAAATGGGGTAACAGTTTCTCTCCCCTTGAGGCCCAAGTCCGGTAACGGACAGACAGCAGTACACACCGTGTTACCCACGACCACACAACGGAACATAAAAAATTCCAACACTTTCCCTGAAAAAGGTCCAAAGGGAAATAAGCGCGTGTGTGCTCTCTTTTGCTAGCATATTCAACTCTCTTTTCTTATTGTCTGTCTTTGTTTCTGTCTGTCGTTTTGTATCCCTGAGTTCTATATCCAGCTCTGCCTTACTGAAGTGTGTGTGTGTGCATGCGCGCCCGCGCTTGTACAAGGGAGGTATGTACATGTCCGTGTGTGTTTATGTTTTTGTTCTTTCAGTTTTAAAACCCCGTTTCTGTTCGGAGTGGTATTGGAACTCTCTCTCTGCATGTGTCTGTTTGCTGGGGATTGTGTGTGCGCCACCTTTGATTATTTATAAGAAACAATGTTCAGAATATAATATAGTTATTACAGTAAAAATGCTATAAATTTTAAAAACTACAAATTATAATAAACTTACCTTTTAAAGTCTTGTGAATCCTCTGCCACATCCCATTGAGTATTTAATTCATCAAGAGCAGCTTTTCAATTTTGTTTCTTTATCAGTCAATATTTTAATTTAGTCCTTCTAGTTTTTAAATCTTTCCTTCTTGTTTCACTCTTTGTTTCTTTATCTTTTTCAACACTCTTTTTCTTTTTCACTATTTGCTCTTCCAAATGTTTCTTTTTAAATGGAATGCTGGCTAAAAAACTTCAACAGTTCTTGGCTTCCCGATGTTTTGTGCCTGAAACCGTCATTTTAAAACTAACTGCATATCTCCAAGAACACAAAACTATAACTTGTTCAATACCTTTTATATGTCAACGCTAAGAAACAAAGTCACAGGTCAAATCAAAAGAAACAATGTCACGCGGGGAAAAAATGTCACGCGGCAGAAATATGCCACACAACTTGCATTTAAAATAAATATTTTTTGAGCTGTCAACGCTAAGGAAAGACTGTTTGGTGTCGCAACGAACCTGGTCATGTTTAGCGCCGTATGTAGCCCCCCGCTAATTGGCCGGCGTGACATCGGCCCATCGCGGATCGTCATGTCTAACAACGTCTAGAGACGTCCGGTATGTCTGAACACGTAAGTAAATCGGATACCTCCCCACTGTTTGTATATGGGGTGCGTTCAGCGGCTGCTGCTTTCCCCCTACGTTACACTATGGGTATGTTCAGCCACTGCTGCTTTCCCCAACGTTACTCTCTGAAAAGTTTGTAGATAATCGTTATTTTTTGGTTATTGAAGTCTTACTTTTCAAGAACTATAAAATGCCAATCCTAGGTCACTTTTCCCCCCGAAAAACTGGTTGAGGGGGAAAGTGAGTTAAAGGATTGGCATTTTATAGTTCTCTGCACGTTTAAATGTTAGGGGTTAATTTATTCCAAATTCCTCTTGAGTGAAAAAGTCTTTTCCGGAGCTTTCGATGATAAAAGGCATAAACCTCGGCCTTGCGGAATATCCTTTCTCTTCCCTCATTTAATTTGGGTGAAAATGGTAAGCTTTGATTATTCAAAGTGGGTTATCATAAGTTTTCTTTTAAATTTGGAAAAGAAAAAAAAAACGCGCAACACACGGAAACTCTTCGAGTGTCAGAATGAAATGTCAGAAACGGACCAAAAGGGGGGGTTTGAAAGGTACTCCTTCCCAGTCCAACACGCACCAAACACCCCAGACACCGCACGTAACCCAGCTTTACTCAAATGTATCCTGTCCCCCCCCCCCCTCCCCCCTATTTTTTTTAACACTTTTTCCATTTTTAGAAATCTAACGTCCGATGAGCCGAAATTGACGGAATGATACCGCAAATCTCTCCCCCTCTCCCCCCCCCCCCCCCCCCCCCCCTTCATCCCCGTAATACCGTCTGACTGCGTCATTGGCCTTGCACCGTGTGTGTGTGTGAGTGAGTGGTTGTTTGAGTGTGTGTATGTGCGTGCGTGTGTGTGTGTGTGACTCGAACACACACGCACACACACAAACACACACACACACGTGCACCGAGAGAGGTGGTTTTCTCTTTCACCCTCGTCTTGTTCACCCATACCGAGTCAGATTGGTATTCCCCCGCGCGTCATTTATTGCAAAATCGAAATCCACACTTGGGATTCTCATTACTGTTCTATATCCGAACAGGAGCCGTTTCAGAATAGCTTCGACAGGTGGTGCTATATCATTAGATTGCCATCTGTGAAACAGTAGAAATGACCCGGCATCCTTTGAAGATGACCTAGCTACCTTCCTGTTGGGAAGGAAGGAATTCTGTTTTACGTCTCGTCACACATATAGGTGATTGCAGACGTCTAAATAACACAGTGTTTACAATTTTAGACTATTATCATAAAAGAAGAGAAGAGGACGTGGTTACATAGAACAAAAATAAAGGATAGATGAATTATAGGGCAGTAACTATGAAAAATGAGAGAAAAATAACTAAAGTAATCTAACTTACAATTATGATTATAAAATGTACCTGTTGGGAGTTAAACATTGGCTCAACGATTTTTTTTTTTTTTTTTTGGGGGGGGGGGGGGGGGGGGGGGGGGGGGGGGGGGGGCGCTTTCATACCCCCTTTTCGCACAACAGCTGCTTTCCGTCAGAGGTCAAGATCAGTTTATTTTCATACAAAATAATTAGAATCTCCAAAAATGCAAATGCAGGGTGCAGTGCCCATAGATTTAAGTAAATCGGCTTTAACGAAAAGAAAACTTCTCTGTAAAATCTAAGACACGAAAGGAAAACTTTCCATGTTTTTGTTTTCTGTCTACTTGCCTGCCTACTTAATCTAGCTACCTACCTACCTACCTACCCACCTACCTACCTACCTACCTACCCTACCCCCCTACCTACCTACCCACCTACCTGCCCATTATCTGCCTATCATTATTATATTTATTACTTTTATTATCATTATCTATCAATCGATCTACAGCTGTATCGTTATTATCATAAGTGTAACTGTCATAATCAGTCGGTGTGCAGATTGATAACATGATTCAAGAAAGAAAAGAAATGACCGTCAATAATTGTTTAGCCATAATAATGCGTTCAGTTTTGAAACTATTTGTGGGTAGAAAATCGGTACTTGCGCCATAACGTGACGTAATGAGATCGAAAGGTTTCAGAAAATGTTAACCCTGCGTATTGCACCGAGCAACTTGGTATGGTGCGTGTCCTGTAGTCACAACTTGGTATGGTGCGTGTACTGTAGTCACAACTGGTATGGTGCGTGTACTGTAGTCACAACTTGGCATGGTGCGTGTCCTGTAGTCACAACTTGGTATGGTGCGTGTACTGTAGTCACAACTTGGTATGGTGCGTGTCCTGTAGTCACAACTTGGTATGGTGCGTGTACTGTAGTCACAACTTGGTATGGTGCGTGTACTGTAGTCACAACTTGGTGTGGTGCGTGTCCTGTAGTCACAACTTGGTATGGTGCGTGTCCTGTAGTCACAACTTGGCATGGTGCGTGTCCTGTAGTCACAACTTGGTATGGTGCGTGTACTGTAGTCACAACTTGGTATGGTGCGTGTCCTGTAGTCACAACTTGGTATGGTGCGTGTCCTGTAGTCACAACTTGGTATGGTGCGTGTCCTGTAGTCACAACTTGGCATGGTGCGTTCACTGTAGTCACAACTTGGTATGGTGCGTGTCCTGTAGTCACAACTTGGTATGGTGCGTGTCCTGTAGTCACAACTTGGTATGGTGCGTGTCCTGTAGTCACAACTTGGCATGGTGCGTTCACTGTAGTCACAACTTGGTATGGTGCGTGTCCTGTAGTCACAACTTGGCATGCTTGCATTGACCCCTGATGAAAGTTGTAAATGATCTCCTGCTTTCTCTTGATGAAGGAAAACTGTGTTGACATCGTTAGATCTCTCGGCTGCATTCGACACCTTTGATCACAGCATTCTTCTCTCTCGTTTAGAACATTTTTGGTGTTTCTGACACAGCCCTTCACTGGTTTGAATCATACCTGTCCAACCGCACTCGAACTGTATCTATTCAAGACTGCAAATCTAACCCAGCGTTAATCGCCTATGGAGTGCCACAGGTTCTGTCCTTGGCCCAGTTTTGTTTGTTTTGTATACAACACACTTGTCTGATATCATCTCATCTCACTCTGTTCTGTCTCACTCTTTTGCAGATGATACTCGGTTACAAAAGTCTGCAGAACCCAGCCATGTCAACGAGCTGGTTCAGTCAATGCAAGCATGTATTCAGGATGTTAAATCATGGATGACATTTAACAAACTCATGTTAAACGATGAGAAAACTGAAGCTTTAGTCATTTCTTCTCACCAAGAACGTCACTGTCTGCTCCATTACTGGACTCGCTTGTTGTCGGTGATGCCACTGTTCCATTTTCAAAATCAGCAAAGAATCTTGGCGTTGTTCTTGACTCACATCTGACAATGAATGCTCAGGTCATGAACGTAATTCGTACAGTTAACTTTGAGCTCCGTCGTATCAGCTCAATTCGCCATTTCCTCTCAACTGAGGCAACAAAAACTCTCGTTTCAGCATTTGTGCTCTCCCGTCTGGATTATTGCAATGGTCTCCTTGTAAATTGCCCACAAGATCTTATACAACGAATTCAGAGATTACAAAATACTGCAGCACGCCTGGTCTTGAGGTTCCCCGTAGAGACCACATCACCCCCGCATCTCTACACCTGCACTGGCTCCCCATAGCAGCACGCATTAGATACAAAATTGCATGCATGTGTTTTCGCGCCGTCAGTGGATCTGGCCCTGTCTATCTTTCTCACCTGGTTAGCATATACACGCCGGCAAGAACACTCCGCTCATCATCTGACACTCTCACACTCTGCAAGCCACGCGTTTCAACAAAAACCTATGGTGAACGTTCCTTCTTTTTTGCAGCCCCTTCCGTTTGGAACTCTCTCCCACTTTCGATCCGCTCTGCCAAAACTGACTGCTTTCCGCTCTGCTCTCAAAAACCCATCTGTTCAAGGAATTCTTTCTACAGAAAACATTTTTGTCCTGTTATTGGGGTGTCATGGCGTTACGTGTTGTAAGTGTTACACTTGAAAACTGACAGTGTGTGTGTGTGTGCGCGCGCGCGCGTGTGTGTGTGTGGTGTCAATGTTGGTTGGCTAGCCCCCCCCCCCCCCCTTTCCTTGCTGTGTTTCATTGTCATAATTGATGAGGTGACTGGGTTTATGGTTTTGTATAGTGATGTTTGTTTTTGACATGTTTATAGTTAAACATTGTAAATCGCTGTGAGCTCTAGTGAGAAAGGGCGCTCTATAAATGTACGTTATTATTATTATTATTATTATGGTGCGTGTCCTGTAGTCACAACTTGGTATGGTGCGTGTACTGTAGTCACAACTTGGTATGGTGCGTGTACTGTAGTCACAACTTGGTATGGTGCGTGTACTGTAGTCACAACTTGGCATGGTGCGTGTACTGTAGTCACAACTTGGTATGGTGCGTGTCCTGTAGTCACAACTTGGTATGGTGCGTGTCCTGTAGTCACAACTTGGCATGGTGCGTGTCCTGTAGTCACAACTTGGCATGGTGCGTGTCCTGTAGTCACAACTTGGCATGGTGCGTGTACTGTAGTCACAACTTGGCATGGTGCGTGTACTGTAGTCACAACGGTAAATGTGCAGCAGTGCGGGCCCCACTGTGGCCGATTTGCTGATGTAGTTCCTGGAATCTTGAGGATTGTAGGACTGTTGAAGTTTTTAGTGACTCCCCGAATTTGTGGGGCAAATAGGAAGGCGAGATGGGATTAATTACTTGGGACAAAACGCGTCGTTTGAAGGAATTCTCTATACGTTTTTAATGTATCAAAGAAGCTTTCTTAAAATGCTGTTAAGGTGATTAAAGAAGTGTTGAGTTTCGTTGCCCAAAACAGCACTGAAATTGCTGTTTTCCTTATTTGTATATGATAATTTTTTTTTCCAAAATACAATCGGTCCCGCTCCATGGGTAGCTGTGTGCATTTGTACTCATGTTGTTTTGATTCACTGGTGTGTTTTGCGGTTTTTCAAACAAGTGCTGAGGGTATGTGCACAAACTAAACAGATGAAGGGCATCTGTGGAATGTCCGTAGGCACCAGAGACGATCATGCCTGATTTTGATGGCAGAAGACTTGCGTCGCTGCTAGAATTCAAATCGTAGAGTGCGCCACAGGGACAAAAAAAACACAACTGCGTTTGTCGAAAGCAAAATTTTTTTCTCAGAATTATTGTTCTGGATTTGTGATCAGCTTTGATTTATAGCCATATTTTCTTTTTTTCACAATCTCGATTGTTTTTCCCTCTCTCTCTCTCTCTCTCTCTCTCTCTCTCTCTCTCTCTCTCTCTTTCTCTCTCTCTCTCTCTCTCTCCTCTCTCCTCTCTCTCTCTCTCTCTCGACCTGCATTCACGCAAGCTCTTTTTTCAGTCTCATATTCAATCATACATAGACTATGGATCTACTCTATGTGACTCTGCTAGCGCTGTTAACCTCAAACCATGCTAAGCCTACACAAGCGAGCACTCAAATTAGTCCTCCTAAAAAGCGGTAGTCTTCTAGACTCAGACTATAAAAAGGTTCAAGTTCTCCCCTTAAGTCTGAATTAGAATACAACAAAGGGATCACAATGCACAGAATTATGTCTGGGAAAGCATCCTCAACATTAGTTCGCAGATTCTCAATTAATTGTTCAAGACTCTACCCAAACTACATGTCCCTGTTCCTAGAATTGACTTATTCAAATCCAGTTTAACAGTCCCTGTCAATGGAATTCGCTCCCGGAGTCAGCCAAACAACATTAATGCACATCAACCTTCAAACACCATTATTTCAACCATCTTATGTGCAAATATTCGCATACTCTGCCATAAATCCACCACCAACCACTACCACCCTCTTTGCCTTATGTATGAACCTGACTATTATGAAAGTGTTTTGTACTCTCTCTCTCTCTCTCCTCTCTCTCTCTCTCTCTCTCTCTCTCTCTCCTCTCTCTCTCTCCCTGTAATTCCCCTTTGCATACATTGAACAAAGGTGAACAAGGGTGTATTTTACCTTCAAGTAAAATCACTCTCTTGAACAAGTACAAGTGAAATCATTGCACGTGCAAGATGCGTTCACTGGTGGTCCTCAAGCAATATTCTACCTCTGACAGTTTGGATGTACGGTCCAAAGTAACTAGCAATGCGGCCGCATGATTCTCTGCACATGAGAAACCAAGAAATGTAAGAGAATGCATCGATGGATCACCCCTGTACAGCCTCTGAATCGGAAATTGTCAGCAATTTCCAGTCTGGTGTGACGTGTGGGTCTACCTGGGACTGAAACCATTGAATGTACACAGACAACATGCTGTTCAGGTCACACGCACACCCTCCCGACCCCCCCACCCCCACCCCCACCCCCCCACCCCCCAATTCTGTTTTTGCTCTGAACGTTTTTGAACCCTATTCATAGTTTTAAGTTATATTTCCGATTAGAAAGCATCGTTTGTCGCCGTTTGTATATGATGCACCACCTTAATTCCTCATTATCTGGGTTTCCACATTCTTCTCTCTGTCTCCTCTTTCCGTTTCTGTGTCTTTGTCATTTTCATTTTTTGATGTCTCATCTTTCGTACCTCTCTCGGTGGCATTCCCACTGCTCATTCCAGCAATCTCACACACTGGTATTATTGTCTTGTTCTGTTGCTGTGCCTGCAGGGGCCGTCTACACTTCCTTTCTGTGGTGTTCAGCAAGGATGGACGATGACGCGCATCCAGTTTCAAGAGCCTGAACGAAGCGCCGCACACACATGCTGCTCCACTTGGACAGGTGAAGACTTCTATCATTCTGAAAGACTTTAGGTCCAAGCTCGACAAAACATGTGAATTTTTGACAGATGTATACCTCAGCAGATGATGCAGAATAATGCATAAAACAGTATTGCCCAAGTGACAAATGTATACCTCAGTAGGTGATACAGAATAATGCGTAAAACGGTATTGCCCAGATGGCAAATGTATACCTCAGCAGATGATACAGAATAATGCAACAGTATTGCCCGAATGGGGATTGTTTTGTGCTTTGTTGATGTCTGATGTTTGTAACGTGTAAAGAAAGCAGTAGCCAAATATTGAAGGGTCCGTTTCGTATTGTCTATCAAATGTACGTTACTTCACGTTTTGTTAAGTGCGTTCATTTTTACTTCGCCTTGTCTTAAACAACGAAAATATTGCTTAATTGTGAAGATCAGATGTAAAGATTTGGTTTACATCAACAGGACCAAAGAACTCCTGCATCAATGGCCGCGGAAAACGGAGACCAGGACGAGCGAACTCGGGGAATGCAGCTAAGTAGTCTTCTACCTTTTTGTACTCCCAGTTCTTATAGAACAAGGAGTACTTTAGAATGGGAACGAAGAAATGCTGTCTGTCTGTCTGTCTGTGTGTCCGTCCGTGGTCAAAATGCGTTCCACTCGCTCCAGACAAAACTACTGGGCCGATCTTTGTGAAAATATGTAGGTATGTTCATTATGGGCCACGGATGATGCCTGATGTTTTAGTTTACCGTTATAGCCGTTACTAACGGCCTGTAACGGTTTTTCTTCTATATGGAATATCTCGGAAAATACGTGGCCAATTTATAAGCGGTTTGGATGATCTTGTGACAAATCGGAGCCTCTGTCCATATGTAAGTGATGTAATGCTGAAAATGGATTAAACAACCGTTAAAAACCGTTATTCTGCCGTTATTTCTTATATATAGGTGGATTTTAATGAAATTTGTATATAGAAAGGTTATCACACACAAATGGCACTTCCATATAGTGTTTCAAAATGTGACCGTTAAAAACCGTTATTCTTGACATATTGTCCGATTTGGATGAAATTTGATATGTACACAGGCTTTAGCCCAGTGAGGACTAAAATACCGTTTCAAAAGTGTACATCGGTTATATAACCGTTAAAACCGTTATTTTTCCGTATATTTTTATACATTGGTGGGTTTTAATGAAATTTTGTATATAGAAAGGGTATCGCACATAAATGGCACTTCCATGTAGTGTTTCAAAATCTGACCGTTAAAATCCGTTATTCTCGACATATGTCCGATTTGGATGAAATTTAGTATGTACACAGGATTTAGCCCAGTGAGGACTAAAATACCAGTTTCAAAAGTGTACATCGGTTAAATAACCGTTAAAACCGTTATTGTGCCTTTATTTTTTATCTCACAAAGCACTTGGCCGATTTATAAGCGGTTTGGAAAACTGGGAGTACGTTTACATGCTTCTCATCTTGTTCTCTTCCCATTCTTCCACATTTTCGTTCCTTTTTTTTTCCGCTAGTACAGTGTTCCTGTTCTTTCACAGTCGAGTGGACTGATATGGGCCTCTATTGTTCTTGAATACAGTTTAGTACCTGGTATCGGTGTGTTCTTTCAGATTATATTATTGTCATTATTTTGCACCTATCGTCGACTAGAAATCATGGTCCACGTCACATTTACGTACCTTTTAAAGAATGAGGAAGCTCCGTGGTGCATTCCATGTCACGTGCCACTCACAATGAAACATTCTTTTAGAGTGTTTGGATTTGCACGATGTGAGACACAAACATTTTACAGCGGAGTCCATGAAAATCCTGTTCAGGGATGTCCCGCCTGATATCATCTTTGAGTTTTTGAGAGAGATTAACACTTTTCATCTGATTTAAGATTTTACGGACGAAAGATTTTTAACGAAGTTTCTGGTGCGTTTCCAGAAGATCTCATTTAAAGAGATGTGTGAAAGGTTTTTTTTTTTTTTAAATGACTTGTGAGTTGATTTTAACGTGGTGACAGCCCTGATGTGGCCCTTTGGGTCGGCTGGGCTATAAGCAACATTATCTTATCTTACGTCACATTTACACAAGGGGCTTCCAACCTGAGAAGAGCCGAATGACGAGCCGCCTGCTGGTGGGATCATTGGTTTTCCATCAGTCACCGACTTTTGCTTACAAGGCTGAGTGTCTTTTTCCCCCCGAGTTTCATGTCCTCTTTCTACGAGCTTAGTGTCTGTCCCCATTCCCCCACCCCTACACAGTGCTTCATGCCCTCTTTCTATG
This sequence comes from Conus ventricosus, assembly GCA_018398815.1. Lineage (NCBI taxonomy): Eukaryota > Metazoa > Mollusca > Gastropoda > Neogastropoda > Conidae > Conus > Conus ventricosus. The sequence continues at coordinate 88,226,974 of CM031607.1, read as the reverse complement.
AGGCTTAGTGTCTGCCCCACACCCCTACACAGTGCTTCGTGTCCTCTTTCTATGAGGCTTAGTGTCTGCCCCCATACCCCCACCCCTACACAGTGCTTCATGTCCTCTTTCTATGAGGCTTAGTGTCTGTCCCCATACCCCCACCCCTACACAGTGCTTCTTGTCCTCTTTCTATGAGGCTTAGTGTCTGTCCCCATACCCCCACCCCTACACAGTGCTTCATGTCCTCTTTCTATGAGGCTTAGTGTCTACCCCCATACCCCCACCCCTACACAGTGCTTCATGTCCTCTTTCTATGAGGCTTAGTGTCTGTCCCCATACCCCCACCCCTACACAGTGCTTCATGTCCTCTTTCTGAGGCTTAGTGTCTGTCCCCATACCCCCACCCCTACACAGTGCTTCGTGTTCTCTTCTATGAGGCTAGTGTCTGCCCCCCCCCCCCCCCCCCCGCACCCCTACATAGTGCTTCGTGTCCTCTTTCTATGAGGCTTAGTGTCTGCCCCATACCCCCATCCCTACACAGTGCTTCATGCCCTCTTTCTATAAGACTCGTGTCTGCCCCCCCCCCCCCCCCCTACACAGTGCTTCATTCCTCTTTCTATAAGGCTTAGTGTCTGCCCCCCCCCCCCCCTACACAGTGCTTCATGCCCTCTTTCTATAAGGCTTAGTGTCTGCCACCCCCCCCCCACCCCTACACAGTGCTTCATGTCCTCTTTCTATAAGGCTTAGTGTCTGCCCCCCCCCCCCCCTACACAGTGCTTCATGCCCTCTTTCTATAAGGCTTAGTGTCTGCCACCCCCCCCCCCCCCACCCCTACACAGTGCTTCATGCCCTCTTTCTATAAGGCTTAGTGTCTGCCCCCCCCCCCCCCCCCCCTACACAGTGCTTCATCCCTCTTTCTATAAGGCTTAGTGTCTGCCACCCCCCCCCCCCCACCCCCCACCCCTACACAGTGCTTCGTGTCCTCTTTCTATGAGGCTTAGTGTCTGCCCCCCCCCCCCCCACCCCTACACATGCTTCATGCCCTCTTTCTATAAGGCTTAGTGTCTGCCCCCCCCCCCCCCCCCACGCCCCACCCCTACACAGCGTTTTCATGTCCTCTTTCTATGAGGCTTAGTGTCTGCCCCCATACCCCCACCCCTACACAGTGCTTCATGTCCTCTTTCTACGAGGCTTAGTGTCTGCCCCACACCCCCACCCCTACACATTGCTTCTTGTCCTCTTTCTATAAGGCTTAGTGTCTGTCCCCATACCCCCACCCCTACACAGCGCTTCATGTCCTCTTTCTATGAGGCTTGGTGACTCTTTTTCCCACCACTGGCTTTCGTGTCCTCTTTGTATAAGTGTTTTTTGTTCACTCCCTACCCCCACCCCTGGGTTTTGTGTCCTGTTTTCATGAGACTTGGCGAGCCCGTCCCCGCACCCCTTCCCCATCCTCTTCCTCACGGTTTCGTGCCCTCTTTCTGTAAGGTTCAGCGTCTCTTTACCCCAGAGTTTTGTGTCCTCTGTAAGGTTGGGGTTTCTGTTCTACCCCTCCCCCCCCCCCCTCCCCGGGTTTTGTGTCCTATTTCTACAAGGTTCAGTTTTTCTTTTCCACTCAAGATTTCTTGTCCTCTTTCAATAATGTTTCGTATCTCTTTCCCCGTACAGGGTTTCGTGTTCTCTTTCTGTAAGGTTCTGCGCCTATCCCCCACCCCACCCCCCTCACCCTCCAACGGTTTCATGTCCTCTTTCTGTAAGAATCGACGTCTTCCTTTTCCTCGGACGGTTGCGACTCCCGTTATAATGAGGTTCGGTATCTTTTCTCCATCAGTGGTTTAGTTACCTCTTTTAGGGGTTTGGTTTTGTCTCTTTTCGCCCATTCAGAATTTCGTATTCTTTCTTCAAGGTTCGGTGTCTCTTCCCCAACCCTACCCCACTTCAACAGGATTTCATGCCCTCTTTCTACCAGTTTTGGCGTTCCTTATTCCCTGTGACATGGTTTCGTTCCTCACGGTGTCCGCCTCGCAAAGGTTTCGTGTCTTTCTGTAAGGTTTGGTGTCGCTCCTCTCTCTCACCCCCCACCACTGGTTTCTTCTTTTTCTGTAAGGATCGCGCATCCGCCCCGTTTCTCCCGGATTTCCTATCCTCTTCGTTCTCCGCCTCTTTTCCCACCCCAGCCCCCAGTGTCTCGTGTCTGCTTTCAGTAAAGTTCGGTGTCTCTTCATACCCCCACCCCCTGCCCCCAGCCTTTCTTGTCCTCATTCTTTGAGATTTGTTGTCTCTTCGCAACCCACAGAGTTTGCTGTCCCTTTCCTACAACCTTTGTGTCTCTTGCCCCGTCTCCACAGTGTGTTGGTTTTCTTTATAGTTCTCAACACACACCCAGCCCCTCCACCACCTCCTCTCCTCCCAGCCCTCAGGGTTTTGTCCCCTTTCTTTTTCATGTATCTCTTGCTCCCCACAGGAATTCCTGTCCTTTTTCAATAAGGTGCAGTGTCTTTTCCCCCTCCTCCCCGCAGTTCCGTGTCTTTTTTCTACGTTTTCTCTCCCCCCCCCCCCCCCCCCCCCCCCCGCTTTTTGTGTTATGATTTTGTAAGGTTGGGTGTTTATTCCTCAATTTTATTTCCACACTTTGGTCTCCCTTATTTCTGGAAGGTTCAGTATCTCTCTCCACACACACACACACACACACATGCGCGCGCGCGCGCACCTTCCTACAGGTTTTTTCTCTTTCTATAATATTCAGTGTCCTCCAAGCGTTCGGTGTCTCTTTACCCACTTCAAGGTTTCTTGTACACACTTTCTGTGTGTTTATCTCTTTCCTTTCTCATGGAGTTTCTTGTCCTCTCTTAGATTTGGTGCCCCCCCCCCCCCCTCGCCTTGGCTCCCTCCGACTTATGTGTTCTGTAGGTGTAAGGTTCGATGTCTCTTCGTCTACCCGCAAAGTTTGTTCTCTCTTCCCTTTCTGTGTCCTCTTTCTGCAAGTGTCGGTGCCCCCGCCTCCCCCTTACCTCTCCACACACACGTTTCATGTTCTTTTTCTGTTAGGTTCAGAGTTCCTCTTTCAGCAAGTGTCGGTGCCCCCCCCTCCCCCATACCTCCTCCACACACACGTTTCATGTTCTTTTCTGTTAGGTTCAGTGTTTCTCTTTCTGCAAGTGTCGGTGCCCCCCGCCCTCCCCCCCCCCCCCCCCCCCCCCCCCCCCCCCCCCCCCCCCCCCCCCCCCCCCCCCGCCTCCCCCCTTTACCTCTCCACACACACGTTTCATGTTCTTTTTCTGTTAGGTTCAGTGTTTCTCTTTCTGCAAGTGTCGGTGCCCCCCGCCCCCCCCCCCCCCCCCCCCCCCCCCCCCCCCGCCTCCCCCTTACCTCTCCACACACACGTTTCATGTTCTTTTTCTGCAAGGTTCAGTGTTCCTCTTTCTGCAAGTGTCGGTGCTCCCCCCCCCCCCCCCCCCCCCACACACACACACACACCTCCCCCTTAACTCTCCAC
>CM031607.1:88130996-88213496 GCA_018398815.1 Conus ventricosus | reverse complement strand
GCCACGTCAATTCCACCTTCCCCTTCTCCCACACCACTTTTGAAGTGGCTGAGCTATTTCTGACTTTGCAAAATCAACGAATCCGTCTGCTGTGTGTGTACCGGACCCCGCCCAGTAAAAGGAACAAACTGCTTGATTCACGATTCTACGAAGAGTTCCCTGATTTCCTTGATTTTGCCGCCACGTGTGATGGCGATCTTCTGATCATCGGTGACTTTAATGTTCATTACGACGACTTGAGTGATCCCAGAGCTAGGAGGTTTCAGAAACTCTTAGAGACGTGTGGCCTTTCTCAGGCCATTGATGAACCCACTTATCCAGCAAGTGGTCACATTCTTGATCTCGTGATTTTTCGTGACACTGACGGTCTTTTGCATTCTGCTAAGTGTTGTTATGATTTGATGTCTGATCACTATAGTCTAGTGTGCCATCTCAGTGTTCCAAAGCAAAAGTCGGCACCCCAATTCAAATGTGTTCGTGCCATTCATAAGATTGACCCTGCTGATTTTTCTCATGACATCGCTAACATTATCACGCCTGACGTAACACTTACTGATCTGAACATTGGTCTTAGAAAAGTCTTGGATAAACATGCGCCTGTACGTCAGCGGACGGCACACTGGCGTCGCCCGGCTCCGTGGTACAACTCAATTGCACCTGAGCTGCGAAAATTGAAACGCGAGCGACGTCGAGCCGAGCGGCGCTGGTATCATCTAGACTGACAATACACAAGCAAATTTATGATGCTGCCAAACAGAAAGTCGTACAGTTTGTCCATCAAGCCAAAACCGCATTTTATTCTTCCAAAGTTGCAGCAGCATCCTCGTGTAAAGAACTGTTTAGAACTGTCACTAGCATGTTGGGTAAGGCTGCAAGTGTTGTAATGCCGTCCACTCATGAGCCGTCACAGCTTCCTGGTTTGTTTTCTCAGTTTTTCGCCCACAAAATTCAGACAATTCGAAACGCTTTCTCCCCATCCTCAGACACTTCAGATAAGTCTTGTTTTTAACGGTACCACACTCTGTGAGTTCTCGCCAGTGTCCGAGCAGACTGTTCGTAAAATCATCACACAGTCTGCGAAAACATCCTGTGACCTTGACCCCATTCCCACCCCACTCCTCTTTGAACACCTTGACTCTCTCCTTCCTACCATCACCAAAATTCTTAACGAGTCTGTCTTCTGGCACAGTTCCCACTGACTTTAAGACCGCCCTTGTTAAACCTCTACTCAAGAAAAGCAGTCTTGATCCCAACGTTCTTAAAAATTACAGACCCATCTCAAATCTTCCTTTCCTATCCAAAATTCTTGAGAAAGTCATTCTTCAACAGCTCTCTGACCATCTGGCCTCAAACAACCTCCTCACACCACACCAGTCAGCCTATCGCCCTGGGCACAGCACGGAGACCACCATCCTTCGCATTCTCAATGATATTCTAAATTCCTTAGACGAAAACAAAATTTCTGTCCTCCTTTTGCTAGATCTTTCGGCAGCCTTTGACACCATAGACCATGAAATCCTTCTCTCTCGTTTGAAATACACATGTGGCATCAGGGAAACAGCTTTAAATTGGTTTCGTTCTTATCTTCTAGACAGGAAACAGTTCATTCAAGTAGGTGACCACCGTTCTGATGAATCTAACCTCCAGTTTGGCGTACCTCAGGGATCCGTGCTGGGACCTGTCCTCTTTATTTTGTACACCACTCCATTGTCTAATATCATCCACGGCCATTCCGTTTCGCACGAAATGTTTGCGGATGATACTCAGCTGCTCCATTCCTCTGTCATCGATGACTACTCACCCCTTGTTTCTACTCTTCAATCTTGTACTTCTGATATTGAGACCTGGATGTCAGCAAATAAGCTTAAATTAAACTGTGAGAAGACTGAAGCCATCCGGTTTTCAAAGCAGTCACATCATGGCCCTGATCCGCTCCCTTCTTCTTTGACATTAGGTTCCAGCACTATTGAATTTTCAAACACTGTTCGTGACCTTGGTGTTCTCCTTGATAGTGACCTCTCAATGAAACAGCATGTCACAAAAACTTGTCAGTTAGCTTACATGGAACTTAAACGAATTGCTGCTATTCGACCCTATCTCACTGAAGACGCCACAAAAACTCGTTTCATCCTACATCCTCTCAAGGCTGCAACTGTGTTCTCCTTGGCTGTCCCTCAACTGTCATCCAACCCCTTCAATGTGTACAGAACTCTGCAGCCCGTCTCATTTGCAAATCTCCTAGGACCCAACCCTGCAGCCCTCTCCTGAAAAAGTTGCACTGGCTCCCCGTTGAAGAAAGAATTAAATACAAATGTTGTTGTCTTTGCTTCAAGATTTTCACTGGCGATGCCCCTGCCTATCTTTCCGATCTCCTTCAAGTATATGTCCCATCACGAACGCTCCGCTCCTCCACCGACACCAGGACCTTCCGCTTCCCCAGTTACCGTCCCCGTCGTAAACAGCATGGCGAACGAGCTTTCTCATACGCAGCTCCCAAACTCTGGAATAAACTCCCCTACGACATAAGACATTCTCAAACCTTTTCTTCCTTCAAAACCTCCCTGAAAACCCACCTTTTCAAACAATACTAAGAAGACAGTCATTACCAGATAGTTGATTGACTCTTGTTGTTTTTGTGGATCGCTTAATAGTTTTGTGCTTGTTGCGGCTCTTGTGTATTGTGTGTCTGTGCGTGAGAGTGTGTGTGCGCGTGGGAGAGAATGGGAGAGAGCCTTTGTTTTTTCATTTTCTGAGCCGTTTTTTTCAATGCATTTTCTTTACATTTGCAATTTGTATTTTTTTTCTGCCCTTGTAAAGCGCCTTGTGCCGTGGAAGGCGCTATATAAATCCCCATTATTATTATTATTTAAGGCTGAGTTCCCCTCACCCACCCCCCCCCCCCCCCCCCCCCCCCCCCCCCCCCCCCCCCTCCAGCTTTCAGGACCTCGTTCCACAAAGTTTCGGTGTTTCTCCACTCCAGAATGTCGTGACCTACAATGTTCGGCATCAGTTTCGCCGCCAGAAACTGTTGTGTCTTTTTTTTTTTCCTTCGGTTTGGTGTCTTTCTTCCGCCCGCCCCACCCCCACCTGCCCACCCGCCTTCCGGGGGTTTCGTGTCTTTTTTAAAGATTTGATGTCTCTTCCATCCACCAGATTTTGTATCTTCTTTCTATAGGGTTCGGTGTAAACCCCCATTCCCTCTCCCGCCTGGGTTTTGTGACTTTCTTTACGGTTTGGTGTCCCCCAACCCCCCCCCCCCCCCCCCCCCTTCAAGGATTTCGGTCCTCTTTGTATAATGTACAGTGTTTCTTCACCCATCCCACCAGGGTTTTGTCTCTTCCTTCTATAGGTTTCTGTGTGCTTCCACACTAAGACCTGAACCACTATAGAGGGATAGACAGAAATGACAGACCTAGCTAAACTGTCTTCCCGACACACAATGGCAGCATCAATACAAAGGTAATACGTTTATACAGGGTTTATTTTCTTTCCCTCCACACGCATAAAAGTTTTCACACTCACAACCACACACTCATGCACCTGACGAGGAGACTAACACACCCCAACATTACAAATGACCAAGGCAATAAACTCAAATCATCACAATTGACACAATCTTGTCAATCAAAGAAACGGTCCATATACTTGGCTGCATCGAGCCTACGTTACAGCATATATATATATCATCAACCGGGAACCCACATGGCGAACCGAGCCGCCCACAAGCACAGCTGAAGGACAGAATCACACGGCACATTAAACAATGTCGAACCCCCAAAGAACACCACCGAAGGACAGAATCACACGGCACATTAAACAATGTCGAACCCCAGAGAACACCACCGAAGGACAGAATCACACGGCACATTAAACAATGTTGAACCCCAAAAGAACACCACTGAAGCACAGAGAATCCCACGGCACATTAAACAATGTCGAACCCTTGAAGAACACCACTGAAGGACAGAATCACACGGCACATTAAACAATGTCGAACCCTTGAAGAACACCTCTTGAAGCACAGCGAATCCCACGGCACATTAAACAATGTCGAACCCTTGAAGAACACCACTGAAGGACAGAATCACACGGCACATTAAACAATTGTCGAACCCTTGAAGAACACCACTGAAGCACAGAGAATCCACGGCACATTAAACAATGTCGAACCCTTGAAAACACCACTGAAGGACAGAATTCACACGGCACATTTAAACACGTCGAACGGTCAGAAGACGAACTGCAGTTTTGCAAAGCACAGTAAACCATAGCAGAAGAACCGCAGATTCACAAAACACAGCAATCCATAAAAAAAGCAACAACCGCAGATTCATAAAGCCCAGTAATCCACATAGAACCACAAAAGAATACAGCCGAGCTGAATTCCTGCTGATACGGCAGCCACGACGCATCACTGACAAAATCAACCCGATTGAAAACTGCAACGAATGAATAACTAGGCCTAACAAACCCAAAACAAAATACCATTCCAGGCTGGACACAAGGCCCGTCCGTTTCCTCTTTTTCTCTCCTTCCCCATTTTTTTTTTCATTTACGTAATGTTCTACCTAATTTTTACTTTGACGTCATAATAAGTATTGGTTTACGTTGACGTCACAATTTCTTCATCCAAATATAAATGATCGATTCTTCTTTTTTTTTTTTTTTTAAAGAAAAAGCAAACAGCAGGATACACAAACTCAGAAATCATCCATCAAAACGGTACTAGAAACTACAGTTCACACAAGAAAAACTCGCTTGCTACCAACCTACCACAGACAGCATCAAACACAGATACCGGACGATGACAGGGACGAACACTGCTCCGCATGTCAGGAACATATCAGCCATACACTAGGCACCTCACCATCACTTCCAGATGGAGGCTGAAACAGCCTAGCCTAGACAAGGATACACGGACTCCTAATATCTAAAGGCATGAAACCCGAACATAGATATTACTGCTTGCCAAAACGCCATAAGTCAAACCCGAAGATACATCTTATCTACGGAGGAATTGACACACCCAACTGACCAATACATGTGAAAATACATCGACTTGCACTCAGCACAACTCACAATGCACAAGCAAAAATCTAAGAAAACACTGCATGAACAATATTGCAAACTTAACTCAGCACCCAAAATAATATAAACACGCAAACAACAACATAAGAAATCCCTATCTCCAAATTCTGCCTGTAACAAAACAACTGCATTAGTAAATAATGTTTTCTCAGTCAATCCTTTCCTGACACTCTTCCTTCTATAGGTTTCTGTGTGCTTCCACACTACCACCTCCTCCTCTGGGCGTTTCGTGTCTTCTATCGAAAAGATTCAGAGTCCGTCTACCCCACCCCACAGGTTTCATATTCTCTTTCTGTTTGGTTCAGGTCTTGATTGTGTTGTCCTTAAGTTCGGTGCCCCCCCCCCCCCCTCCCCTCCCCGTCCACCCAAGGTTTTGAATCCTCTTTCTGCAAAGATTGGATGTCTGCCCCCCAGCCCCCAACCCCCCCCCCCCCCCCCCCCCCCCCCCCTCCGCCGTCAGGGATTTCCTTTTCCTTTTTCTACGAGGTTCCCTTGTGTCTTGCGCCCCCGCCTCCCCCCCCCCCCCCTCAGATTTCCATTAATCTTTTTAAATAGATTTAGTTATATCTCCCTCTCCTCCCCTCCCCTCCAGGCTTTCGTTTCTTCTTTGTGCGACTCTGTCTCTCCCCCTCCATCCACCCCACTTCTGCTTTGTAAGTCCACTCTTTTGTAAAAGTTGGGTGTATTTCGGTTCCTTCTTTCATAAGGTTAGCTTTATCCCTACGCCCTCCCCCCGTGAGTTTTGAGACCTACCTTTAAGGTTCGTTGTCTTTCCCCGGGCCCCGCATCTCTGGTTTTTGAATGTTCTTTCTAAAGTTTCGGGTCCCAATCCCACTACCCATCCCTTCTGGGTTTTGTGTCTTTTCTTTTTGTAGAAGGTTCGCTGTCTTCCCACCCCCACCCCCTTCCAGTGTTTTGCTCTCTTTCTTAGAATGTTTGCTGTCTCTTTCCTTCCAGAAGGTTTTGTGTCCTCTTCATGTAAGGTTCGATGTTGAACCACCGTCACCCTCCTCTACATTTTGGTGTTCTTCTATGGGATTTGTGCCTCTCCACCACACCCACCCACCCACCACCCTGTCCACAGTTTCGTGTTCTTCAGTACTGGTCACTTTCTTCTTTTCTTTGTCATGTTCATTGTCTCCTCTTTGTCACAGTGTTGGTGTTTTCCTTTCAACGTGTCGTGTCTTCGCTACACTACTTTAGGGTTTTCTCATAAGGATTTACTGTTTTGGGGGGTTTAGTGCCGTTCTTTCAGTAGTTTACTTCTGTCTTTTTCGCTGACTTTTGCGTCGTCTTTTCCAATGGTTTAGCAATCTCATTTCAGAGGGTTTTGTGTCCTTTCAAACAGTATAGTGTCTCTTGTCATAGACCTTCTCTTTCACTATTGTACGGATTGGTTTGGGTCTTTGGGGTTTTGTCTTCTCTGCGATTTATTGTCCTACATTCAAACGGTTTGGTGTTTCTTTTTGTTGAATCCAGTATCCTGCTTTCATACAGTCAAGTGTTCTTTTTCCCTTGGAGGTGTCATGGCGGTGGGTACTACAGTTCCATGCTTTTACCGACACTGACATCTTCAGGTCGAACTCAGCACATGGAGAAAGAAGACACTGACATCTTCAGGTCGAACTCTGGCACATGGAGAGAGAACTAAAAAATCGTGCAGGGCACAAAAGATCTCATAAATTTACGTTGTTTTATGATAATACAGATGATCTTATGCAGCTCCGTTCCGATTTATTTTGTTCAACGACCCTTTTTCTTATGGTGTTTAACATGGAAAACGTGTACGTTTTAATAGGGAAGTTAGTGAAATACTTTAAGTTCACATGATACATTTTATTAACCAAAGTTTTGTCTTTATGGCCAGAAAATAAGAAAAACAATTACGAAAATAGGAACAATTTTGCTGAAGTAGATAAGATCTACTTACACAGAAAGTCAAGTGTTAAAAAGAAATACCAACTTGTCAACAGGAGCAAGAACTGCTTCATCGGCTGCGGAGAGGGTGACCAGGACACGTGAATTCAGCGGATCACAAGCTTCACCAGCATATCGTCCAAAGCAGTGTGGTGAAGCTGTGATCCTGCAGCAGAGAGAGAGAGAGAGGAGAGAGAGAGAGATGGGCCAAGCGCTACCAGGAGCTTTATTCCGGGGAGAATGCGGTCACCCACACGGCCTTCAAGAACACCACACCCCTGTCTGCCATGGAGAAACTCGACTCCCCACCCATCATTGAGGACCTCGGCAAGGCCATTGACTCGCTAGCCTGTGGTAAAGGTCCGGATAGCGACGGCATTCCGGCAGAAATCATCAAAGCCGGCAAGGAGAGTTCTATCCTCACGTCGCCTCCATGAGCTTCTGCTGCAGTGCTGGGAGGAAGTGACCGTGCCCGAGGACATGCGCGATGCAAAAATCATCGCGCTGTAAATGAACGAGGGGAATAACAGCGTTTGCACTATTGCAGAATATCCTTCCTCAGTATTGTTGGTAAAGCCTTCGCCTGCGTCTCCTCAACAGGCTGCAGCTACTCGCCGAACGAGTGTACCCAAAGGCACAGAGCTGCGAGGTGGACGATCGACATGATATTCTCCTGAGGCAGCTGCAAGAGATGTGCCGCGAGCAGAGACGACCCTTGTTCATCGCCTTCATCGATCTGACCAAGGCGTTCGACTTGGTTCGTAGGTCAGGCGTTTCACCCAACTACATCGGATTGGATGATTCCCCCAAGCTTCTGAAGATGAACACGTCCTTCCATGACAACACGAACGGCACTGTCCAGTACGATGGTTCATCTTCGGACCGCTTCCCAATCAAAAGCGGTGTTAAACAATGGTGCGTGCTTGCTCCGACACTCTAAAGCATCTTGTTCTCCCTGCTGCTGCGCTACACCTTCCGACAGTCTGACGACGGCATCGTCCTCCACACTAGGAGTGACGGAAGCCTCTTCAACCTCACCTCTGAGCAAAGACGAAGGTGCGGAAAGTCCTCATCAGGGAGATGCTTTTCGCAGACGACGCCGCCCTCACTGCCCACACCAAGGAAGCGCTACAACAGCTCATCACCTGCTTTGCTGATGCCTGCATCGAGTTCGGCCTCTATCAGCTTTAAGAAATCAAACATCATGGGTCAAGACGTCAGCAGCACTCCCCGCATCTCCATTGGCGATCACACCCTCAAAGTGGTCGACGACGTAGTTCAACTGGGCTCCACCATCTCCATCAACCTCTATCGGGACGCCGAGCTGAACGTGCGGATTGACAAGGCAGCAACAGCGATGGCCAGTCTAGTGAAGAGTCTGAAACAACGCCATGCTAACGTCAAACACCAAGATGAAAGTGTACCAAGCCTGCGTGCTGAGCACTCTCTGTACGGAAGTGAAGTCCCTGTACTCTCGACAAGAACACGGACTAAACACCTTCCACCTGCGCTGCCTCAGAAGACTCATGGTCATTACTTGGCAGGACCGCATCACCAACAAGGACGTTCTGGCCCAGGCAGGGATGCCTAGCATGTTCGCCATGCTCACACAGATACGCCTGTGCTGGCTTGGTTACGTCGGCCGAATGTACCACGGTCGCATCCCAAAGGACTTGCTGTGCGGTGAGCTGGCTACAGGCTCCAGACCCACAGGACGGCCCGCCCTTTGCTACAAAGATGTGTGCTAGCGTGACCTGAGGGCAGGCATCCTCGACCCAGCAGACCTTGAGACGGCAGCTGCAATCGGATCAGCTGGCGGTCCACGATCAAGGCTGGCATCAAACAAGCAGAGCAGAGCAGAGGAGAGGCCCAGAGGGAAGAACGGAGGCAGACGACAAAGAATCGCGTCGGCACCAACAGACATTCATGACCAAGACTTCACCACCGGCAGCTGCAACAGAGTCTGCCGCTCGAAGATCGGGCTCTTCGGCCACAGCAGGTGCTGCAACTCCACAACTGACTGATCCACGGAGCAACACCATTGTCTCAAGACAGACGGATGCCACCATCATCGAGTGCGATGAAGCCCTCCTCTCTTACTGGTTGGTGTCCCTTTCTTTAGGGATTTATGGTCTTCTTTCGTAGCGTTGTTGTACTGTTTTATGTTTTAAAGTGTTCCATCCATAGAACTTATAGCGACTTGTCATAAGGTTTACTTCTCTCTTCTTCCACAGGTTTAGCATTCCCCGTTTGCATAATTTAGCGTTATCTTCTTCCAGAGTGTTAGAGACAAAGCTTTTCCTTGGGGGCAGTGTAACTTGTCAAGGGGTTTAGTTTTGGTCTTCATTCACAGGATTTAAAGTATTCTTTCTTGATATTAAATACCTTTCACTGGCTTTTTGTACTCTCTTTAATTTCGCTGTTTATGAATTGAAGGCCTTGGTGTCTTCTTTGCATGATACACTTTCTTCTTTCTCGTGGTTTAGTGACCTATTCTTCTCAGAATTTAATCTAGGGCTTTTCTTTCGGCAGGCCATAAAGTGTGACCACTCTCCGAGTAGTGTCGGCTACCAGAGAACTATTGTGCTACGTCTTCCAGGACAGTTGCCATCCTCACCAAGAACATACACGTCTGGAAGGATTCACATGACACCACCACCCAAGTGCTATAAGACAACTGACGATGATGTAAGTGCAAATTTCGAACTTTGAAGCCGTTCATAAGCTGGTATTTAACTGATAAGTTTTGCTTTTGCAAGGCAGGTAATAGATAGGCAGGTAGGTAGGATAGGTAGATAGGTGTTGTTACAATAATTTGTTTAATTTCAGGAGTTTGTAGGGTTTTTGCTATTTTTCAAATGGATTCTTGTAGCCCCGTCTCTCCCTTTTTATGCGTTGTTGAGAGGATCTCCAACTCTCCCCCCCCACTCCTTCATCCCTCCATTCTCCTCACACCACCTCTCCGTACCTCACCACCTTTTTTCCTGCCCCTTCCTTACCAGCTTCCTGATTAATGTATTACAGGGAACTCGGCTGTCAGTTCTTCAGTAACAATGCTGAGGAAAACATTCTCGCTTTTTTCAACCGACAGATCATAACTGCCCTCAAACGCATATTCTGGAACAATAGGAACAGAGAAAAGGGGGTGGGGGGGGGGGGTTGTTAGGAAATTCTGATATTGATTTCAGCAACAGTGCAGAAATGAGATTGACATTGCAGGTGAGAGATGGAGAAATGAGGCATGATGGATGATCATGCTAAACCATGCGAAAGGGGGATGCTAAACCTGATGAAAGAAGAGAGCGTATACACTTTCTTAGTTAATTAAGCACACGAGCGCGCGGTGTGCACACACACACACACACACAACACACACACACACACACAACACACACACACACCACACACACACATGACTGAAACCAATTTATTGTCAGATTAACTCAAGGTTGTACTGACACACACACACACACACACACACACACACACACACACACAAAACACACACACACAATCTCCCACAAACACCACACTCCTCAGCTCTACCGACACACATGTGCACTCAAATCTTACTTTACAAGTGTAGAGATTGCAAGCATACGGATTGGTAAAAAATGATCATTTGTTGTAAAAGGAAAGAACTGCACACACATTAAAAGTCAATTAGTTTAGTGAAGTTTGTATTTGAGAAGTATTTGCACAAGAATTCACTTGTTTAAAATATTTGTTTACATCAACAGGGGCAAAGAACTGCTGCACCAACGGTCGTGGAAAAAGGGGAGACCAGGATGAGTGAACTCGAGTAATGCAGTCCAGCACTAGGATAGTTGGCACGGTGGTCTTGTACTTCACTATTTTTCTCTTTTTTTTTCTTATTCCTTCTCCAGCACGTTTGTAATACAGCCCACCCCCGACCCACCAGTTTTTACATATATTTGTTGTGCATTAGACCTAGAATCTTGTTTGTCAATAGAGTTCAATACCTGGTCCAGTGGAGAGGTTCAACGAGTGCTTTTCAGATGGTTTGCCTTCATTTCCTGAGGATTCAGAGTTTTCTTCCTTCACAGTGTTTGTCTTTTTTTCAGTTGTTTTGTCTCCTTCATGACATGGGCTTGGTGTCCTCTTTGTCAGGGTTTGTCTTCTTGGTTCACAAAATTCAGCGTTTTCTCTCCACGCGTTTTGTACGTCTTTCTGGCGTTTAGTGTCGGTCGTTTATAAACTTTACATAGTTCTGGTTTCTTATGCCAGTGTTCCCTCCGGGGGTTGCAACCTTGCCGTGGTCGGAGGGCTTGCGTGGTCCTGTGATCCCTTAGGCTTTGCTGGCGGGGGCATCAATACTTGAAGATAGGCTAGTTTTTAAAAACTGCTTCTAGGCCTGAGAAGTCAAGATGCTGTCTGGCCTAAGCATAACGTGGTAAGGAGTTGATGCCCCTGGTAGGGCTTCCCATGTCAGATAGGCTAAGGGTGAGGATCCTGACTAAGAGTAACCCGCCTTTCTCCTTTTCTTGTTTTCTGCCTTCCTTATTTGGCCCTTTTCTATCTTCGTCTCCCTTCAAGTCTTCTTTTCAACACTCCTTTTCTCTCTGTGGTCTCCTTAAGATCCGCCGCGTTGCCGTGCGGTGCGCCCTGTGTCGGAGGGGGATGAGATCCTGGTGATTGAGAGGGCCAGCGCTTCAACACATCACTTTGGCTCGGACCTCTCCATTGACAGGAAGTACTTTTTTGGCCCGGGTGTACTAATCGGCTCCCCTTTTTGGGGCTGGGTCAAGACAGACAGTTCCCCTGCTGGCCAAGTAAACCCCTGCAGTGCTCAGCTCTCTGTCCCCGGGAGTTGAGCATGATCAGGGGGATAGGGTTGGTGGTTCTCTGTCGTATATCTCTCCAAAGCCTGGAAGGGGTCAAGACATTGGTTTCTTGGCCCTGGCCCCTTAGTTGGACTCCAAGGTGGGTGGGTAAGGGAGGGATGAATTACAATAAATTAAATATGACTTCTTTAAAAAATATCCCCCCCAAAAGGAAGAGGAAGGCAGTCTCCCTGTTTCAGGGATTTCGAAGGTGACAGCGATCAGATACTGGGGTACGACAGAGGACAGGTTTCTGGGCTTCCTGGCTCGTGGTGGAAGGGACGGAGCAGGAAAGACCCCTTTCAGCTCTGAGCCCTTTTGCTGTCCAAAAGGGCTTTCAAGGCTTAGCAGGTGACCCTCAGTCCGTCAAAAGGTTGCGAAATGGCTCATTCCTCATTCAATGTAGATCAAAAAAAACAGTCTGAACAGCTGCTGAAGGCAACAAAATTTGTGGATAGGGAGATCAGGGTGACTCCCCATAAACAGTTAAATTCATCCAAAGGTGTGATTCGCTGCAGAGATCTAATGGGTGTCTCAGAGGCAGAAATAAAAACGGACTGGCGTCCCAGGGTGTGACGGAGGTGCACAGGGTGACAGTCAGAAAGGTGCAGAGAGAGTGGCCACCAACACCCTCTTTCTGACCTTCTGCAACCCTGTGTTGCCTCCGGTCATCAAGGTTGGCTACCTGAACGTCCGCGTTCAGCTGTATGTCCCGTCCCCATTGAGATGCTTCCGGTGCCAGAGGTTTGGACATGTCAGAGACCGCTGTTCTGGGCAGGAGGTGTGCGGTGTGTGCTGCAAGGCAACCCATGATGGGCCGTGCAAAGATCCGGCACATTGTGCTAACTGCAGTGGCGACCATCCCTCCTCTTCACGAAACTGCCCTCTTTGGATACAGGAATCCACTATCCAACGAATTAAACTGAAAAGAAAATCTCCTTTTTTGAGGCCCGCAAACAGGTTGTGGGCAGTCAGACGCCCACAGCATCTTCATATGCTTCGGCCGTAAAGAATGTATCCACTCGGTCAGTTTGCTGCCAGACTGATAATTTATCTTTTCCAAGACACTGCAAGGAACAACTGTCAGCTCTGGTGGAAGCAGGTCCACCACCTCCCAAACCAAAGTGAATGCCCCTGGTGGAGGCAAAAAATCCGCCACCCCTCAGACTGCCCAGCAGTCTACAACATCTGCTGCTGGGCAGATTAAAAAACCAGCCCCCCGACCTCGAACTCCTCTGTCCAGTGCCCGTGCGGGCAAGGGAGTTCAACCCAGTGTGGAGATGGTGGAGATGAGGAAGAAACTTCCACCGTCTCCCAAACCCAGACCTCCTTCACCAGTTGGCAAGTCTGCCAGCAGGTCTGAAGGCCACAGTCCAGTGAAATTAAGCAACAAATTTACACCTTTGGAGGCAGATGCTGATGAGGAGATGACCTGATCTCTCTCCTTTTCGCCCTCTGCACCATGGTTTAGTACAGTATTCCATTGGAATATCCGTGGTCTAAATTCCAACTTCGAGGAGCTGCAGCTTCTGTGTCAATCTAAAAAACCTTCCGTCGTAGCTCTTCAAGAAACTCAACTTCAAAGCCAGAAGACCTTTACTCTTTCTGGCTTTAATATTCTTTCAAAATCTGCACAACCATCCACGTTGGGACTGTCGGGCGGTGTTGCCCTTCTCATACACAAAACTCTGCTGTATAGTCCTGTCGCTCTGTCTACCTCCCTTCAGGCTGTAGCTGCGAGAGTCACGCTCCACAAGACTGTGACAATCTGTTCTTTATTTACCTCCTTCTGTCCCGGTTTGTCGTCAGGACCTTGTCAGTCTGATAGGAGAACTTCCTCGACCTTTTTTGCTGTTGGGTGACTTTAACGGTCACAATCCTCTTTGGGGTAGTGTCAGTACGTCACCCAGAGGTCTGCTAATTGAGGATGTCCTTTCAGACTTGGATTTGTGCTGTCTGAATGACGGATCTGCAACTTACCTCCACTCTTCCTCAGGTTCACTTTCGTGTTTAGATTTGTCGGTTTGTGACCCCTCGCTGGTCCTGGATTATGAGTGGTCCTTCCATGACGATCTGCACGGAAGTGACCATTTCCCTGTCCTTCTACAACCTGTCATAACTGAAACACGTCTCTGCCTCTCAACATCTAAATTATAAGAAAGCAAACTGGGATCTATTTGCAGCCACTATTTCTAAGGAATTCCAGGACACTGATTTTTTTCAGAGTCCGGACCCAGCTGAATCATGACTAACGCTATGATCAAATGTGCTAAAGCCTGTATTCCAGTGTCTTCCGATAAACTTCAAATGCCAAAAACACCCTGGTTCGATTCAGAATGCCAACAAATTTCCAAAGTTAGAAAACGGGCTCAGCGTCAGGTATACCAACGACCTTCGGGTCCCAACGCTCGAGCCCATCAGAAAAATCCGTGCTAAATCAAGACACACTTTTAAATCAGTAAACGTCGGTCCTGGAGAAGCTTCTGCTCCAGGCTGACATCAAAAACTTCCAAGAAAAAAGTGTGGAACATCATTAAGAAAATCAAGGGAAGAACACCTGTCCCACTGTGGACCATCTCAAGTTTTCGGATTCTTTAATAACAGACAAAAAGCAGTTGCTAATCTGCTTGCTTCAACCATTGAAAAGAATTCCTCCTCTTCTAATAAATCAGCCACTTTTGTCAAAAACAAAGCCCTAAAAGAAAAATCACCCTGCAACTTTTCATCCGACAACATGGAAGACTACAATCTTCCTTTCACGTTAAACGAGCTGAAATCTGCCTTACTTTCTTGCAGCGATTCCTCTCCAGGTATAGATGAAATCCATTATCAATTGTTAAAACATCTTCCGCAAGAAGGTCTGAACATACTGCTACAAGTATATAACCATGTGTGGACTACAGGTTTCTTTCCACCTCTTGGCGGAAAGCCCTCATTATTCCAATTCCCAAACCTGGAAAAGATCTTTCTAATCCCTCCAACTACCGTCCCATAGCTTTGTGACCAGCTGTGTTTGTAAACTGATGGAGAAAATGGTCAATGCTAGGCTCATGTGGAAACTCGAAACCGATGGCCTTTTGGCGAAAGAACAGTGTGGTTTCCGCAAACATCGGTCTACAGTTGACCATTTGATTCGTCTGGAATCTACACTTCGGAACGCCTTTCTGAACAAACAGCATGCAGTGGCAATTTTCTTCGATTTGGAGAAGGCCTACGATGCCACCTGGAAGTCGGGGATACTTCATGATCTCCACGATCTGGGTTTTCGAGGTCATCTTCCGCTTTTTATTCATAATTTTTTGGCAGAACGACAGTTTCAGGTCCGGGTTGGCACCACTCTCTGATGTCCACGAGCAGGAGTTGGGTGTTCCACAGGGGAGCATCCTGTCTCCTGCCCTCTTTAGTATTAAAATCAACAACATTGTTCAATCAGTTCAGCAGGGTTCAGACTGCTCATTGTTTGTGGATGATTTCGCTGTCTACGCAACTGGAAGCCTGTACCGAGTATCCAGCGCAGGCTCCAGCTTTGCGTAGATAAAATCCATCAGTGGGCGACTGAAAACGGTTTCACCTTTTCTCCAACAAAGGCGCAGTGTATTCACTTCCATAATTTCCGTCAGTTTTTCCCAGATCCTGAACTTCAAGTAGGGAAATCTCCCATTCCAGCTGTTAAAGAGGCCAAATTTCTGGGAGTCATTTTTGACCAGAAACTCAACTTTCTCAGCCACATCAAAAACCTCAAAACTTCTTGCCAGAAAGCTCTGAATATTCTGCGGGTCGTAGCGCACACGACTGGGGCGCTGATAAGAAAACTCTGCTGCACCTCTACAGAGCCTTGGTCCGTTCCAAACTGGACTACGGTTGTGCTGTCTACGGCTCCGCAAGACCCTCTTACCTCAAACTCTTGGACCCTATCACCATCAAGGGCTTCGTCTCTGTCTTGGAGCGTTCCGCACCACCCCTGTGTACAGCCTGTACGCAGAGGCGGGCGAACCTTCATTGTCCAACCGCAGGCTGAAACTGTCTTTAAATTATTATATCCGACTGTTCTCAGAACCGCAGAATCCTGCCTATGACTGTGTCTTGACCCTCCGTTCCAAAGTAAGTTTGAAAACAACCCGAAATGTATTCCGCCGTTTGGTCTTCGTATGCGGCCTCACGTGCGGAATGCAGATCTAGACCTAGGAGTTGTGTCTGATTTTTCCAAGTTTCCGGATTAACCTCCGTGGACCTTCTTCACACCAGAGATTCGTTTCGATCTTGCAGCTTTTCGCAAAGAGTCTACCAGCTCTCTGGCGTACAAGGCTTTGTATGCTGAGCTCTGTTCTAATTCCCATCCTATCAAAAAGTTTTCACTGACGGTTCCAAGTCTGAGATGGAGTGGCCTGTGCAGCCTACTGCCCTGGGGCTCCTTCTCAGATACTGTTGGAACATATACATTCCGATGCTTCTGTCTATTCTGCTGAACTTACTGCTCTTGTTTTGGCCTTGAAGATAATCTCACATTCTTCAAAGAGGGACTTTCTGGTTCTGTCGGATTCGCTGTCAGCTTTGGAGGCCATAGCTTGCCGCAACCTTCAGCATCCAGAACTTTTACTTTTTTTTGTACTTTTTAGCAAGTTGAAGGCGGACGGTTACAACATTACTCTTGCTTGGGTTCCTGGTCATGTTGGCATCGGCGGGGAACGAAATGGTTGATCGTTTAGCCAAGAACGCCACAAGAGAGAAACTGTCCAACACTTATATCCCTGCTCAGATGTGAAACCCAAAATTAACAATTTTTGTGAGAGACCTCTGGCAGGAGGATTGGAACACACAGACGAGTAACAAACTCTTTCAGATCCGTCCAAACCTTAAGGAATTCCTCCCATCCACGTCGGGAGGTCGTAAAGAGGAAACGGTTCTGTGCCGGCTGCACACCAGCCATTCGTATTTTACCCATGCTTACCTTTTAAAGAGTGAAGAAGCTCCGTGGTGCATTCCATGTCATGCGCCACTCACAATGAAACATGTTCTTTTGGAGTTTTTGGGACTTGCACGATGTGAGACACAAACATTTTACAGCGGAGTCCATGAAGATCCTGTTCAGGGATGTCCCGCCTGATGTGATCCTTGAGTTTTTGAGAGAGATTGACATTTTTCATCTGATTTAAGATTTTACGGAAGAGAGATTTTTAACAAAGTTTCTGGTGCGTTTGTAGACGATGTCATTTAACGAGATGTATGAAAGGGTTTTTTTTTTTTTTTTTTATATATATGACTGGTGAGTTGATTTTAACGTGGTGACAGCCCTGATATGGCCTTAGCGGTCGGCTGGGCTATAAGCAACATTATCTTATCTTATCTTATGCCAGTGTTCTGTGGTACAAGGACACAAAACAGGGGGTATCAGAGGAAATGTTTTCTGGAGGAGCATAATGGTTGACTCCGCTACGTGGCAGGTCTCCTATTTCAGGGATCAGGAACATGGACGCATGTTTTCAGATCATCTGGGACTGAGCTGCAGAAGTGTTGAAGTCCGTTTGAGCTCTTCCAGAAATGTTCCCCAGTGCGCACCTGGTACCTCCTGATCCGAGTGTCCTTTAATACACGAACATCCGTGGCAGCGTCAACCTGTGGATCCTTTAATACGTTCTGCTGCCCTTTTTTCAGCACGATTTGGAGTTGTCTTTCAAATAGTATTTAATGTTTTTCTTTTATGGGCATACATATGCTGTTGTTTAATGTTCTTTCATAGAGTTGGGGGATCCTGCTTAATTAGTGAGTTTTGTCCCTCTGGACGGCCTGGTTCTTCTGTTCAGACTTTACTGTTCTTTTTCCCCTTAGACTTAGTCTCCTTCTTTCATGGCAATTGGTTACGCTTTTCTTTCAATGTGGTTTATATTTTTGTTGGGTTTAGCGTCATCTTTCCAAGAGGTTTAGTGCCCTTTCATATAGTGTTTTGTTGGGGCTTAGTTTCCTCTTTTCACAAGGTTTAGGGTCCTCCTATGTGGTTCAGTGCCCTTTAAATATTCTCAATTTGTTTTTTCCCCTCAAGTAAGTTTTAGCATCTTTCCTCTGTAGGGTTGACAGTCCTTTTTGTCGTAATGTTTATCTTCTCCCACTTAAGTTGGTTTTAATGTTCGCCTCTCCTTTAGTTTTGTGTAATCGTTCAGAATGACAGAGTCGTCTTTCCTAAAGTTGATTTCCGTGTTTTGTTTAAGGCATATGCTTCATTCACAGGGCATAGACTGTTCTTCCCAGTTTTAGTGGTTTGTTTTATAGGCTTTGATGATGTTCCACACACAGTGTTCATGAACTTTCCTCCTAGGCTTTAGTATCGTTTTCATAGGATTTAATGTCTACATTCTCACGGTTGAGTGATTTCTCCTTCGTCAGATTTTATTAGCTAGATATATTAAGAGTGATCACTCTCCGGGAATCAGAACCAGTCTGCCTGAGGACCATTGTGCTACGTCTTCCAGGACAATCGCCATCCCCACCAAGGGCATGCAAATCTAGGGTCTGGTTATTACTAAGACTGTCACTGTGTTCAACGCAGCAGTACTAGAAACTCTCGAAGAACCGTTCCCCAGGGGATGCATGAAGCCAGGGATGTCTTAGATTTTGTTTTTTGAACTGTTAAAATCACCATTTACAGTCCTTGAACAGGACATTGGCCAAAAGTTGAAGATTGTCCTTTGCCCTTCAGCCAGCGCGGGCGAGTGGAGTAGACGTCCGCAGTCCTGACAGGCATGCCGAGAACAGTTGGAGAGGTGCTGGTGAACTCACGACTTCCCACGGAAGTCGGCGACGCTAACCACTTGGCCACGGCAGCTGGTTACTTTTCTTTATCCGACACTCCAAGTGTTGTGCAGGGTCAAAATAGTCTTGCGTAGTGTTTAGTTCGTGGTTCTTTGGACGTCATGGACATGTTCTTTCAGATGGTTTGCTTAAAAATTAACATTGTTGATTCAATTCAACCGCTTCCGACTGCTCGTTGTTTCTAGATGATTTTGCCTTCTGTGCAACGGGAAGCTTGTATCCAAGTGTTTAACGCAGGCTCCAGCTTTGTGTAAATAGAAAATATCTGTGGACAGAAGAAAATGGCTTTACCTTTTCTGCTACTAGGATCCAGTGCACTCGTTTTCATGATATTGGACAGTTCTTTGTTGATCGTGAAATCCAAAATAGGGAAATATACTATACCCCCTGTAAAGGAGGCCACATTTTTGGCAGTTATTTTTAATCCAAAGCTCAACTTCCTTAGTCACACTGAACACTTAAAAACTTCTTGCCAGAAAGCTCGAAACATTCTGCGGGTCGTAGCATAGACTGACTGGGGCGCTGATAAGAAAACTTTGCTGCACCTCTGCAGAGCCTTGGTCCATTCTAAACTGGACTATGGGTGTGCTGTGTACGGCTCTGCAAGACCCTCTTATCTGAAACTCTTGGATCCTGTTCATCATCAAGGGCTTCGTCTTTGTCTTGGAGCATTCCCCACCACCCCTGTATCCAGCCTGTATGCAGAGGCATGTGAATCCTCATTACCCAACCGCAGACTGAAACTGTCTTTGAATTACTATATCAGACTGTTCTCAGAACCGGAGAACCCTGCCTATGACTGTGTCTTTGACCCTCGGTTTCAAAGCAAAATCGCAAACACCCCTAACCGTATTCCGCCGTTTGGTCTTCGTAAGCAGACTCATGCGCGGAATGCAGGTCTAGATCTAGGAGTTGTGTCTGATTTTTCCAAGTTTCCAGATAAGCCTCCGTTGAACTTTTTCACACCAGAGATTCGTTTTGATCTTGCAGCTTTTCGCAAAGAATGTACCAGCTCTCTGGCATACAAGACATTGTATGCTGACCTCTGTTCAAAATTCCCATCATATCAGAAAATTTTCACTGACGGTTCCAAGTCTGAAGATGGAGTGGCCTGTGCAGCCTATTGCCCCGGTGCTCCTTCTCAAATACTGTTAGAACATATTCCTTCAGATGCTTCTGCTTACTCTGCTGAACTTACAGCTCTGGTTCTGGCACTGAGGATAATCTCACAATCTAAGAAGAGGGACTTTCTGGTTCTGTCAGATTCACTGTCAGCTTTGGAGACCATAGCTGGCCGCAACCTTCTGCATCCAGAACTTTTACACTTCTTTGAACTTTTTACCAAGTAGAAATTGGAGGGTTACAACATTATTCTGGTTTGGGGTTCCTGGTCATGTTGGCATCAGAGGGAATGAAATGGTTGATCGTTTGGCCAAGAATGCCACAACAGAGAAATTGTCCAACATATATATCCCCTGCTCAGATCTGAAACCCAAAATTAACGATTATGTCAGAGACCTCTGACAGGAGGATTGGAATACACAGACGGATAACAAACTCTTTCAGATCCGTCCGAACCTTGAGGAGTTCCTCTCATCTACGTCTGGTGGTCGTAAAGAAGAAACAGTTCTGTGCCGGCTGCACACTGGCCATTCATATTTTACCCATTCATACCTTTTAAAGAGTGAAGAAGCTCCGTGGTGCATTCCATGTCATGCGCCACTCACAATGAAACATGTTCTTTTAGAGTGTTGGGACTTGCACGATGTGAGACACAACATTTTTGCAGCAGATTGCATGAAAACCTTGTTCAGAGATGTTCCGCCTGACGCGATCTTTGAGTTCTTGAAAGAGATTAACATCTTTCATCGGATCTGAGATTTTACAGTGGAAAGATTATTAAACTTTCAGATGGGTTTTCGATGTATTTTAAAGAATTGTGTGAATGAATTACTTGAGTTGATTTTAACGTGGTGACAGCCTGATGTGGCCCTTTGCGGTCGGCTGGGTTATAAGCAACATTATCTTATCTTAACCGCAGGCTGACACTGTCCTTAAATTACTATCTCTGATTGTTCTCTGAACCAGAAAACATTGCTTGTGACTGCATTTTTAATCCTCATTTTCAAAGTAAATTTGAAGAAAATCCCAACTGCATTCCTAAGTTTGCCCCATGAGCAGAATGCATGTCTTGATCTAGGAGTTGTCCGACTTCTCCAGATTTCCAGAAAAGCCTCCATGAACCTTTAAGCTTTTCACACCAGAAACACGCTTTGATCTGGCTGCTTTTCGTAAAGAATCCACCAATCATCAGGCATGCCAGGCATTGTTTGTCGATCTCTGTACAAAATTCCCATCCTCTCGGAAAATGTTTACTGATGGTTCAAAGTCCAGTGATTGAGTGGCTTGTGCAGCCTGTTGCCCAACTGTTCCTTTTCCAATATTATCAAAGCATATTCTGTCAGATAGTTGTGTTTACTGTGCTGAAACTAACGGCTTTGGTTCCAGCGCTGAAGTTTATCTCGCAGTCTGTAAACAAGGACTTTTTGATTTTGTCTGAATCGCTGTCGGCTTTGGAGGCCGTAGCTGGCCATTACCTCCATCACCCTGAACTTTTAAACTCTTTAAAACAGGTTACCTCTTTGAAAGCGGAAGGTCACAGCATTGTTCTAGCTTGGGTTCCCGGTCATGTCGGCATTTGGGGAAATGAAATGGCTGATCGTTTGGCCAGGAATGTCGCAACGAAGAAACTGTCTAGCATATCTATCCCCTATTCAGATTTGAAACCGAAGGTTAATGGTTATATCGGAGACCTGGCAGGGGGACTGCAATACACGGACAGATAACAAACTTTTCCAGATCTGACCAAACCTAAGTGTTCCTCTCATCTCCCTCTGGTGGTCACAAGGAAGAAACAGTTCTATGCCGGCAGCACGCTGGCCATTCGATTGTAACTCGTTCGTTTCTTTTAAAGAGCAAAGAGGCTCCATGGTGCATTCCATGTTATGTACCATTCATAGTGAAACATATTCTTTTAGAGTGTTGGGACCTGCATGGTTTGAGACATAGCATTTTACAACAGACTCCATGAAAACCTTGTTCAGAGATGTCTCACCTGATGTGATCTTTAATTTTTTTTTTCAAGAGATCAGCATTGTTCATCTGATCTAAGATTTCACAGAATAAATGTTTTAAACCAAATTTCCGTTATGTTTTTAGGTGTATTTTAAAGAGTTGTGTGGATGTCTTCAACGCAGTGACGGCCCTGACATGGCCGTTTCTGGCTGGCTAGGCTATAAGCAACATTACCATAGCTTTCAGATGGTTTGGCATTTTTTGTTGTTTGTCTCGTCTTTTCTTAGGAATTCGGGGCCTCTTCGTTCACAGGTTCATTCTTTTTTTCCAGGCTCCGTGCCTCCTCCACACAAAGGTTTAATGTCATCTTTATCTAGCTATAGTGTTTCCTTCATTCGCGGGTCTTATTGTTTCCTGGCTTCAGTGTCTCCTTAATTCAGAGATTTACATGGCTTCTCTCTTGGGCTTAGAGTCTTCTTTTCTAGGATTTGGTGTCTATTTTAATTATCATTATTATGAATACTTATATAGCGCCCATCCACGGAAAGACAAGTTCTAAGCGCTTTACTATCCACACTCATTTTTCATATGGCCATGACGATAAGACAGTTTCCAATGTCGGTGTTCTGGGGATCAAGGATACAAAACGGGGAGTACCAGAGGGAATGTTTCCTGGAAAGGCATGAAAGGCTGACTCGAGGTCTGGTGCAGGTCTTGTGAATCAAGGGATCTGGAGCATGGACGCATGTTTTCAGATCATTTTGGTTGGGGCTGCAGAGCTCTTGAGGAAGTTTTTGATCCTCTTCCTGAAATATTTCCTAGTGTGCACCTGGTACTCCTGATCTGAGTGTCCTTTATCCACAGAGAGCCTGACATGGTAATCAGTTAGCATGTGAGTCTTTTCATAGCTTTCAGATTTCACAAATAATTCTTAGCGAGTCCATCAAATTAATTCTTAACGAGTCCGCCGAAACCAAGGACAAAAGTTACAAGACAATTTTGATTTCCTACACTTAAAGGAGCTGGTGGTCACCTTTCAAATAGTCAAGTACTCTCGACTTCCTGTGATAGCATTTGCTCTCCTTTAGTGTTCTTTCACAGTGTTCAGTGTTCTTTTCGAGTGGCTATTGCAGTCGTTTTAGGCAGCTAAGTTCCCCCTTTTTTTAAAGTTGTAGTGTTTTCGCTCTATTGATAAGCATCTTCCTTTCAAAGATTTTAGTGTTCTTGTTTCTTACAGCTATGGACTTCTTTTATCAGTTAACTGTCTTGTTTTGATAGGTTTTAGTGCCTTCCTCTCATAGGGTTTGTCGGAACAGCTGCTGAGTGCCATAAAACTGTTAGAGAGATCTGGGTGACTCCTCATAAATAGTTGAGTACGTCCAAGGGAGTCATTAGATGCTCAGATCTTAGATGCGTCTCAGAGACTGAGATAAATACAGAACTTACATCCCGAGGTATATTTTCAACATGCATAGGGTCACAGTTTGCAAAGGAGAACGAGTGCCCGCCAACACCCTCTGACATTCTGTACCCCTTCATTGCCATATGTCATCAAAGTGGGTTCTTTGAATGTGAGCATTCAACTTGACATTCCGTCTCCGTCTCCAATGCGGTACGTCAAGTCCCAGAAAATTGGGCACGTCAAAATTTGCTGTTATGGGGAGGAGGTGTGTGGTGAAAAGTCATGATCAATCCGTTTCCTAAGCCAGGAAAAGGCCTTCCCAACCCTTCAAACTATCGTCTGGTGGCTCTGTCAAGCTTCCTCTGCAGGCTAATGGAAAAGATGGTCAAACCCCGTCTAATCTATAAGCTGGAAACCAATAACTTTTTGGCCAATGAACCGTGCAGGTTCCGGAAGTACCACTCGACCGTTGACCATTCAGTCCGTCTGAAAACCACCATCTGCAATGCGTTCATCAATAAACATTATGTGGTTGCTATCTTTCTTGATCTGGAAAAAGCGTGTGATACCACTTGGAAATCTGGAATTCTTATAGACCTCCATAAACTTTGCTTTCGCGGTTGTCTGCATTTATTCATTCAAAACTTTCTGGCTGATCGGCAGTTCCAAGTCTCTGTTGGCACCACTTTATCGGACATCCATGGGCAGGAGTTGGGTGTACCTCAAGGGAGCATTCTTCCTTTGGCTCTCTTCAGTATCAAAATTAGTGACATTGTCAGTTAAGTAAACCGGGATCCCGAGTCCTCTCTGTTGATGACTTCGCACTCTATGCAGTTGGAGCTGCTTATGCCAGCATTCAGCGTCGACTCCAACTTTGTGTGGATAAGATTCGACAGTGGGCTGAGGAAAACGGGTTTACTTTTTCAAGCACCAAAACACAGTGTATTCATTTTCACAATGTGCGTCAATTCTTTGCTGATCCTGAAATCCACCTTCCCAGCTGTGAAAAACGCCATAGTTCTGGGTGTTCTTTTTTTTAAAATCAAAAACTGAACTTTAAATGTCACATCCAACACTCAAAAACTGCTCGTTAGAAAGCACTGAGCATTCGGAAAGTTCTGGCACACATGGATTGGGGCCTGATGAGAAAATTCTTCTCCATTTTGTACAGGGCTCTAATCCGTTCCAAACTGGACTATGGGTGTGTAGTCGTCTAAGGCTCGGCGAGACCTTCCTACCTGAAACGTCTAGGTCCCATCCACCATCAAGGGCTTCAACTCTTATCTGATTGCATTCCGCACCATCCCTGTTTATAGCCTGTGTGCTGATGCAGGAGAACCATCCCTCTCGATCCGTTGGCTGAAACTTGCCTTAAACTACACGTCGTGTTTTATTTATCCAAGCGTCCTGATGACCACCATGGACTTTCTTCACTCCAGAGATCCGGTTTGATTTAGCCTTGTACCGTAAAGATACCACTAGGTCCGTGGCGTACAAGTCCTTTTTCGCCAAACTGTGTTCGAAGTTTTCATCCTTTGGAAGAATTTTCACTGACGGTTCCAAATCGGAGGAGGGGGTTGCGTCAACTGTGTATTGTGCAACGGGTCCTTCTCAGAGATGTTCTAAACTCATTCCCACTGACAGCTCCATCTACACTGCTGAGTTGACAGCCTTGGTTGAAATAGTCTCTAATTGAAAAAATGGATTTCCTCATTTTGCCGCGCTCACTTTCTGCTTTGGAGGCCATTGCCAGCCGTAACCTCAAGCACCCACAACTGATTGAATTATTCAAACTGTACACCTCTCTGAAATCAAATGTATATAACATAGTTTTGCTTGGGTTCGCAGACATACGTGAATTTGAGGCAACGAGTTGGTTGATCAACTTTCCAAGAGTGCCACAAGAAAAGATAAGCAGATTGTCTATCCCTCACACCGATATGAATATCAAATCCCAGGCTTACGTCAAAGACCTCTGGCAAGAGGAATGGAACTTGCAGACGGATAAAAAAGACTATTTAAAATCCGTCCAAACCTGAGTTTTTACCATTTTTCCTAAGCGGCCATAAAGAAAAAAGTCTTGTGCTGGTTGCATACAGGCCACCACTCCTTTTACACCCATTCTTTATCTTTTAAAGGGGAAGAAGGTCCGTGGTGCATTTCCTGTCATGCACCACTCACAGTTGTAGTGACATACTCTTTTAGAGTGTTGGGACTTGCATGATGTGAGACATAAACACTTTACAGCAGACTCCATGAAAACCCTGTTGAGAGATGTTCCACCTGGTGTGATCTTTGAATTTCTGAAAGAGATCAACATTTTTCATCTGATCTCGGATTTTACGGAGGAAAGATTTTTAACAAAATTTCCTGTATGATTTTAGAAGGTGTATTTAAAGGGTTGTGTCATGCTTCCCGGAGTCGTGCCACACACGCATGCACCACCGCCAAAGCAAACTCCGCGAACGCGGGCAATCACTCTTTTCACCCAAGGCGCGTCAAATAAAAAACAACACCGAAAAGCTGGTTTTTCCTCCCCTCCTACGGGAGAACAAATATGATTAATACATACAATGCTCAGATCAACTTATCCACACCTCCTCTCCAATTGGGGAGGCAACACAAAATAAACACAAACACACCTCCTCTCCACCAAGGAGGTAACACCCGGTACTGTTTCCCCTTCAATTGACACGTACATAAAACATGGGGTCTGTGTCACTATCCATCATCACCGTATCTATATCATATATCATTAGCTTATAACGTCAACACAGGAAAACAATCAAATCCAATTCACAACAGTGGAGGTCGTAAAGTAGAGTTGTTACACTATCCGGGAATGCGCCAGAGTCATTCTTCATCCACATGGGGAAATACGCCAAAGACATTCTTCATCCACATGATTCCTCCTCCTTCAGGAATGTACTGCGGGTGAGGTCCGCCACCCGTCCCAGGCTGGGGTTAGGTCCAGCACCTCCGCCACCTTCAGTCACTCCCACCCGTGGCCCGGCGTGAGACAGGCAACCTGTCAACATACTCGGAACCACGTGCAGTTCTACAATAACTAATTATAACGAGACTCACTTAAACATGAAGATGTAAACGGTAACCTTTTCTTATAAGTTTTTACTTTTAAATATTACTTTTCCTTTCTTTTCCCCGTTCTTTTATAAAGAAATGTTACAGGAGTAACCACACTGGTTCTTGTCCGTTTCTTTTCTTTTGAATACAAATGTTTTCATTTTTCCGCCAAAGATTTCACTTCTCTCTAGTTACACATTAATGACAAAAATACCTCAACGATGCATCAGCCTTGCATCGGTCCTTCAATCGCCATAAACAAACAGACCATGCGACTCCGCGGCTGGCGTAGAGCAAGTGATTATAGAATTTTCTAGCTAAGTTAAATAGCGCGCTGCGCTTCCAAGCAGTACTCACCCAGGCCACTATCCAACAAAACAACGCCATACAATCACATGATCTCTTTTCTCTCAATACCCCAATACCGCTGACGTCCAATCTTAAAACACTAAACATGTGCACACGACACCTTCACACATCCTGTGCACGTGACGCCCCCATCACGGGGTAAACAAAAGGACATCATGTCGGAGAACCAAGTCTGAGTTCTCAGGATTACATCAATAGCATAAACTAATAGTATTTTAAGTTTTCTCAATCAATGGCTGTCCAACCAGTTGAAAGTCCATGTTGTATTTGAACCAATACAGCACAATCTGTGATCACACACATAACCAACCATTTAGACCTACAGCGTTGAAACATTTTCTCAAATGAATTACAATTCATTTGAAATAACAATGTGAGAAAAAAAATCAAAAGTAACCATGAATCAAAATAATGTTTGTAATTGCACTCACAATGGTTCAAATAAGTGCCAAGCAATCCAGGCAAACATGTTCATTATGACATAATCAAACATGGAAAGTATGGATTCTCAATACACAAATGACACTAAGATAGATATGTTCATGTCTTACAGAGTACCATATGAGTATATAAATGACAACAACAGAAGAAAAAAAACTTTCATTTGGCACACCAGACCATGTGTAAAAACAATTGTCATACTGACACACAATCTCAAGTAGCAAACCCTTCACGTATTCCATCCAGCAGATATGTCCGTAAAATAAGACGGGTAGTGATTATCTAGGTATGCTCTAGATAATGGATCAGCCAACAGGTTGGACGTACCTGGAATGAGTTCAATACGGAACCGGAATTCCTGCACAGAGAGAGCCCATCGCAAGAGACGACTATTCCTGTTTTTTTATGTTTGCAGGAAAGTCAACGGTCTATGGTCCGTTTGCAGGATGAATTCTCTCCCTGTCAGAAATCTTGCGAATTTTTCACAACCCCAAAGAATGGCCAGGCACTCTTTCAATCGTGGAATTCTTCCGCTGACTAGCGGATAACTTCTTACTGGCATACTGAACGGGATGAAGAAGTCCATCTTTGTCTTGAAGGAACACGGCTCCCATGCCCTGCGAACTGGCGTCTGTGCCGAGGATGAAATCCTCGGCAAGTGACGGTAGTAACAAAACGGGAAACGTATTCAGCGTTCTTTGTACATGTTCAAGAGCAGACTGACACTCTTTGATCCAAATAATCTGTTTATTCAAATCGTCACAAACCACAACATCTTTGTATGTCTCTCCACGAACTGTCAGAGTGGGTAATACAGATGAAGTGTCACAGTCAGTGTCGGACAACAAACCAACAGACGCAGTCTGTCCTGAAATGGAAGATCAACAACAGCATTCACAGGCAAGACATCCGACAAGTCGGACGACAAAGACGGAAATGTTGACACACCTGCCACCTCAACAGACCTGTTGATAGCAACGTTGACTCTCTGCACACACAACGTGAGCATGTTAATGTGGAATGTCTTAATCTGTCCATTCATGTCAATGGCATAATTCACTGGTGACAACTTTGACACAACAGAAAAAAGAACTTTTCCACTGAATTCGTAACTACTTGTGATTATCTGATATCAGTCAACAAAACCAGAACTTTATCACCAACTTGAAAACAACGTACCTTGGATATTCTGTCTGCATACTTTTTGTATTTGTCAGTCGTGCTGTCAGCGGTTTCCTGCGCAAGCTGACAAGCATCCTTGATCCTGTTTTGCAAATCAAAAACATATTGGTAAACATTTTTAGTATCAGACACAGAATCCATATTTGTACCCGTCCATTTGTTTGCCAGCAGGTCAAGTAGGCCCCGAGGAGAATTACCAAACAAGTTCAAAAGGGGAAAATCCCAGTGACTCATTCGGGAGTTCCCGGTATGCAAAAAGTAAAGCAGGAGTGTACCTATCCCACTCACGAGGGGCCTGAACAGAAACTTCGCGAAGCATGGCTTTCAATGTTCCATTGAACCGTTCGACCATCCCATTTAACTGTGGATGGTACGGCGTTGTGGTCACAGACTTCACTGACAATAACCTGTATATTTCCGACAACAAATCGGAAACAGAGTGCCACAATCTGATAGAATCTCCTCTGGAAGACCAACACGGGGAAAAATAGAAAGGAGAGCTTCAGCAACAGTAACAGTATCAATCTTTAAAGGAATCGCTTCAGAAAAGCGTGTAGCTGTGTCCACAAGAGTTAACACATAACGATTACCTGACGAAGATGGCTGAAATGGCCCAACAAGATCGATTGCAACACGCTGAAATGGAGTTGAAATCACAGGCGTTTTATGAAGAGGCGCACAAGGAACTCTGTCTTTATGTGAAGACTTCTGGCACACATCACATGACCGGCAGAACTGAACGACATCCCTGCGTACTGTGGGCCAGTGGGACCGTCCAAGAACACGCTGCAAGGTACGTTTGACTCCACAGTGACCTGCGAAAATAGCATCGTGAGCAGTACGTAACACCGTATCTCTCAAAGACAGTGGAACAACAATTTGGTTGACAACGCTCCCATTCCGCACTGCACACCTGTACAGTACACCATCCTGTACAAAGAACAAAGGAGTAGTTCCAGGTTTTACCTCACCAACAGTAACATTCTGAAATAGTGTTCTCTCAGAGTTTTGTCATCCTTCTGTAACTTTTTCAAACCTTCACAGTCTATGTCAAGAACAGAACAATCTGGTACCGACAAAGGTTTGGGTGCAGACTTGTCTTTTTCTGTCTGCGCTCTTGTACTGACCATAGTGGGAACAAAAGAACCACCATGAACATTTGACACCCCAGGTAAATTACCCAAAACAAGGTCACAAACTGGGTCATCAATGACACAAGCAAGAATGACACCATCGAAGTAAGGTGTGTACACAGAAATGCGTGCAAGAGGAAATTCCTCGATATCACCTCCAACAGTGCGACATTTCTGTGTTTCAGCCAACAACTGCTCTGGAAGGACAAGACACTTACGTACGCCAGCAGTCGTACACCCTGTGTCTCTTAGTACAGAAGCCTCGAAACCGTTCACCATGCCCTTTTCCAAAACCAAACCTGAAACAATCACCAGCGTCAAGAACATATGTTACTTCAGACTTGTCCACATGAGTAGCTACATTTGCAGATTCTGACTTCTTAACATATATGGGCACTGAGCACGTAGGTGGAATTTACAACCACATTCGTAACGTGTCTTTTGCTTATTACCACCCTGTTTACCCTGACCCGTAGGTTTGGTAGGGGAGGAAGAAGTCACAGCACCTTTCTGCCTTTCTGCCACCCTGAGATGGAAGTAATTGCGAAGACCCTGAAAACGCACCCTTGAACTCCTGTCGTGGCTGAGAAACCCTCTGCTATGGAGGATACCTGAAAAAACGAAGCTGATGGTTAGAAAAGTGTGGCGTAGGTTTTTGAAAATGGGGTCTAGAACTATTGCCCTGGGAAACAACGTTTGCATGAAATACGGTGAGATCACTTTTCCTGGCAGTGTTCTTATGCGGGTGAGCAACCCGGTACTGATCCGCCGCACGGCACATGTCCTCAGCTGTTTTAAATTCCCTCTCTCGTAGGAAAAACACACAAATCCTTGCTTACACTCTCCAGTAGTTGCTCTTTTAAAAGTAAATCTCGGCGACCTGTAAAGTCATGTGTTGTCTGTGACAGATCAATCCATCTGTCTAAGTAGTGTGAGATACGGATGAGAAAAGAGGGAAAAGACTCGCTTTTGTCCGGGCGAACAGCACGGAATTTTTCCCGAAAGCCGTCAGCTGTGCACTGGAAGTTCTCGAGGAGTTCCTCTTTCAATGTGTCCCAAGTGAGACCCTCTTTTGCTGCCAGTGTGTGGATAGAGGAGTAAAGCGCCCCCCTTGAACAAAAGCAACATACAATGTCCATTTTTCCTTTGGCCAACCGCAAGAAGTGGCATGATTTTCAAAACGGAAAAGGAACGAATCGATGTCCGTCTTTGTGTTCGTCAAAAGGGGGAAGTTTGGGAATGTAGGTAGATTTAGGATGAGTATTTTGAACCTGAACAGAGGTGTCCAAACTAGTATCTTGTCTTGTTTGGAGTTATTTACTTTCCCTCTCTATCTCAAGTTCCATTTGTTTCAGCTTAAATTCATGCTCACGTGTCTTTCCAATTCTCTGTCTTGCTTCTCTCTTTCTGCTGCTAATATATCTGTAAGTCTGTGTGCCTCTGTTCCTTCTCAGCGTCTAATCTTTCCTTTTGAAATGCTCTTTCTCTCTGCTTCTCTACTCTCTGTTTCTCTCTCTCTCTCTCTCTCTCTCTCTCTCTCTCTCTCTCTCACTCTCACTATATCGCTCTTCCCTATCCATACACTGTTGGACATATTCACCAAGTTTCTCGCCGGTATATCCAAGGCGAGTTGCCTGATCCATGTATTTGTCAAATGGATCCATACTGTAATATAATCAATGGAGTGTCAAATTAGCAAGAGGTAATAAATAGGGAATGAAAAAAAAACAGATAAATAATTACTTTTTTTAATAAAAGTTAGAGCACGAATATAGATATCAAGAAAATAAAAAATGCAAAATCATGAAATGAATGCGCGCTCTAATACATTGAATGAATGTGACAACCGACAAACAAATGGAATGACAGACAGTTAAAAGGAGGGGCACACGGAAGTCTAACCAATAAGCCTTAATAAAATATGCAGTGAATATAAAGAAACTGTATAGGAGCTTATTGAAGAGAAAAGTAAGAATTGGAAGAAAACTGAGGTGAGCGGAAACTCGAGAGAGCAGAACCGGTACAGAAAAGAAGGAAATGAGGCAAGGAAAAGAAAACCCTCAGATAGCACTCTAGAACCAACTATCTCCCGTAAAGCTGGAGACGGGGTAACTAACGGAACACAAAACAAAAAACACAACAGCAGTAAACAAAAGTATAAATGAAATAATTGTTTTCAAAGGGAAGAAATGTTTAGAAATATACTGTTCAAAAAAAGAAACGCAAAATGCCAAGCTGCCGATTTGAAACACAATTTATTGAAGCTCAGTGTCACAACACGTTTAATGTGAAAATGACAAAAACAGGTCATCAGTAGGACAGAAGTCTCCCCTGTAATGCTGTGGTAAAGAACCAGCCCCAGACCCTCAGGGAAATCGCCAGGCCGCTTCCAAAGTCAGTAACGGGTGTGACCCCCTCTGGCTGCAATGGTAGCCTGGCATCTGCGGGGCAATGAAGCAATAATGTTCCTGATTTTCTGCTGTGGGATGGCCGCCCACTCGGCCTGCAATGCCCGGAACAGTTCATTTGGAGTCGCTGGGGCGTTGGCCCTCACTCTCAGGCGTCTGTCCAAAACGTCCCAAACGTGCTCAATAGGATTCAAATCCGGGGAAAGAGAGGGCCAGGCCAGGGTGTTGATGTTGTTGGCGGTAAAGAAGGCTGTGGTCAGGCGTGCTGTGTGGGGCCTGGCGTTGTCCTGCTGGAACACGGCCCTGGGAGTGGCCATTAGAGGCAGGACGTGTGGCTGAACAATGACCTGGATGTACTGCTGGGCTGTCGGGTGACCTTCCACGCGCACCAGCTGGCTCCTGCCTGTGTTGCTGATGGCCCCCCATACCATGACATTGCCGCCACCATGCGGAGGTGCCTCGTCGACGCAGTTCTGCTGGCTGCGTTCATTAACCCGGCGGTAAACCCTTCGCCTCCTGTCATGGCGCTGCAGCAGAAACTGTGACTCATCCGAGAACCAGACGTGTCGCCAATGGTTCCTCAGTGTCCAGTGTCTGTGTTGCGTAGCCCATTGCAGTCTGGTCTGTCGATGGCGCCCCGTCATTACGTTGCCACGTAGGGGCCTGTAAGCCCTCAGCCCCGCAGCATGCAGCCTGTTCCAGACAGTCTGGTCGGAGATGCGACGGACACCAGCGCATGCCTGGACAGTGGACGAGGCCAGCAGGAAGCGATTGCGGAGATGTCTGAGCCGTATAAAGCGGTCCTGGGCTGGCGTTGTGATATGAGGTCGGCCTGACCTCGGGGCATCAGCTGATGACCCTGTCCTCTGGAAGCGAGTCCAAAGTCGGCATATGGTACTGGGGGAGACATTCAAAGCATGGGCCACATCAGTTGCACTCTGACCAACTTGCAAACGACCCAGGGCGTTTTCTCTCTCTGCTGGGCTCAAACGTGGCATGCTGTTTTTTGGTACGGTGTGCCTGCCGGTTGCCAAAATGACCCGGCTTTTATACTGCACTATGACCATGGTGTGTGTGTGTTCACCACCGAGTTGGGCAGCCTTTGCAGGCGAAACAACAAAAGCACAACCCAATGTTTGCACTGTCGCACCTGGCCCACAACACGCACGTGCACATAGTGACAACCTGAATCAATGTTATACTAGCACGTCGACGTTCAAGACATACATCAGGGGCGGTTTTTGGCGTGTTCTCAACTGTATGGTCCACCCCAGGTGGCAAAATTTCATTTTGCGTTTCTATTTTTGAACAGTATATATTTACTGTACCCAAAACCCGAGGGAACAAAATGAAATTCTACCAATTTAGAAATTTTGAGTCGGATATGGGATCACACTCACTCACACTGGGGAAGGGACAAATTAGAATTCTTCCTACTGGGGCTAAAAGGAGTCCAAAACAATATTACGAAATTAAACTGCCATACTCTAGGGGTACAAAACAAAATTCTAACTTGGGGTCAATAAGTCGGGGTCACCACTGTCGTGCTTCCCGGAGTCGTGCCACACACGCACGCACCACCGCCA
Source organism: Conus ventricosus (assembly GCA_018398815.1). NCBI lineage: Eukaryota > Metazoa > Mollusca > Gastropoda > Neogastropoda > Conidae > Conus > Conus ventricosus. Next base: position 88,180,163 of record CM031607.1, on the reverse strand, counting down.
AAGCAAACTCCGCAAACGCGCGCAACTCCTTTCGCCCAAGGCGCGTCAAATAAAATACACAACACCGAAAAGTTGGTTTTTCCTCCCCCTCCTTTGGGAGAACAAATATAATTAATACATACAATGCTCAAATCAACTTATCCACACCTCCTCTCCAATTGGGGAGGCAACACAAAATAAACACAAACACACCTCTCCACCAAGGAGGTAACACCCGGTACTGTTTCCCCTTTAATTGACGCATACATAAAACATGGGGTCTATGTCACTATCCATCATCACCGTATCTCGTGGTAGGAATTGATTCCACTGGTAGGTTCTCCCATGTCAGAAAGGTTAGGAGTGAGGGCCCAGACAAATAGTAACCCACCTTTTCCTATTCTATTTTCTGCCGTTCTTAACGGATCTTTTCTTTCTTCGTCTCCCCTTCAAGCCTTCTGTTCAACACTTTTTTTCTCTGATACTTGAGTCGCGGCCGTAAGCAGCGGGGAAGCCCAAGTTACCGTTACCTGGCAAGGGGATGAGTGGCTGATCCCAATTCAGTCGCTAAAGTGCACTGTCTGGTTTTCATGCGAGATGGTACCAGACTCACGGACGAAAGAAAACTGGGTTCCGACCCTTCCAGGGATACGGACTCGGATTCAGACACAGAAGTCCGGAAGACAATAGGTGCTTGGCTCTCTTGGCTGATAATCCAGTCGGCAGAGAGTGAACGACCTATTACCAAGTTGAGTCCCTTTGCTGTTGCAAAGGGGCTGAAAGGTCTTGTAGGCGCAGAGCCGAAATCGGTGAAGAGGTTGAGGGATGGTTCCCTGCTCGTGCAGGTTGACCGAAAAGTCCACTCGGAGAACTTAATGAGGTCAGAAAGTCTTGTAAATTACCCGATCCAGGTGTCCCCTCACAAAAGTCTAAACTCCTCGAACGGTGTCATCCATTGCCGAGAGTTGTTTGGGATATCTGAGGGAGAGATAAAGGCTGAGTTGGCTGATCAAGGAGTGGTAGAGGTCAGGAGGGCGACTTTTCGGAAAGGTGCGGAGAGGAAACCGACCAACACTCTGTTCCTCACTTTTGCTAAACCGACTCTTCCACAGTCCATAAAGGTGGGGTACCTGAGAGTGAAAGGAGCCCTGTATGTGCCATCCCCACTGAGGTGCTTCACATGTCAACGGTTTGGACATGTCAAAGAGAAATGCCTGGGAGAGAAGGTGTGTGCCACCTGCAGCAAAGCAGTTCATGATGGTGGATGTGAATCTGCGAAATGCGTGAACTGCGATGGTGACCACCCTTCTTTTTCAAACAACTGCCCTGTTTGGCGAGTAGAAAGCGAAATCCAGCGCGTAAAAACAGAAAAAAAGATTTCGTTCTTCGAAGCCAAAAAGCTGGTGCAGGAGCAGAAGGGAACCCCGCTCCTTTTCTCGACAGTGGTCAAAAAGTCGCTTTGAACACCTCAGGTAGAAGCCAGCGTTCAGACAGACCCATGTGGTCTTGAACCGTTGAAATGTCTTCCGGCTTCAGAGACATTGCAAGGGAAAATGGCCATTGGTGGGGGCCTTAAACACACCAGAGGATGCACCTCCAGTGTATCCACTAAGCCTGCGGCTGTGCAGGCTGCCCAGCATGGGGTTTGCCCGAGACGGCCCCCAAGCCGAGACCACCTCCCAAGGGAGGTGCCCCGACAGTGGCTTCAAGCAAAGTGGCGTTGGTGGAGTGCAGGGGAAAGCCTCCACCAATGCCATCAAGACCATTGGGTTCTTCCCCTCCAGGGAAGAAGAAACTTCCGATTCCATCAGACAGGCCTAAAACGCGAAGCTCAGACTGCAAAATGCGTTTGAAGCTCTGTATGATGAAGAGGAAGAGGACGTAGACATGGACGGTTAAATCCACATCGACAAAGGATACAGTCAAACAGTGGAATATCAGGGGACTGTCTTCCAATTTCGAAGATCTGCAGCTCTTGTGCCGTGCAGCTAGGCCGATGCTAATTTCACTTCAAGAAACTCTTCTGAAGTCTGATAAACCTTTTTCACTTTCTGGCTACAGCTCTCTACACCAACCTGCACAATCTGTTGAACATGGCGTTTCTGGTGGGGTAGCCTTATTCATACACAACTCTGTTCTGTACAGCCCAGTTGCTCTGCAGACTCTGCTTCAGGCAGGGCAGCTCGGGTTACTCTCCACAAGACAGTTACTATCTGTAGCTTGTATCTGTCTCCAACCCTCCGGGGGTTGCGACCTTGTCGTGGTCGGAGGGCTTGCGTGGTCCAGTGATCCCTTAGGCTTTGCTGGCGGGGGCATCAATACTTGGAGATAGGCTGGTTCTTTCAAACTGCTTTTAGGCCTGTGAAGTTGAGATGCTGCCTGGCCTAAGCGTAACGTGGTAAGGAGTTGATGCCCCTGGTAGGGCTTCCCATGTCAGATAGGCTAAGGGTGAGGATCCTGACAAAGAGTAACCCGTCTTTCTCCTTTTCTTGTTTTCTGCCTTTCTTATTTGGCCCTTTTCTATCTTCGTCTCCCCTTCAAGTCTTCTTTTCCACACTCCTTTTCTCTCTGTGGTCTCCTTAAGATCCGCCGCGTTTGCCGTGCGGTGCGACCTGTGTCGGAGGGGGATGAGATCCTGGTGATTGAGAGGGCCAGCGCTCTCAACACATCACTTTGGCTCGGACCTCTCCTAGACAGGGAGTACACTTTGGCCCGGGTGTACTAATCGGCTCCCCTTCTTGGGGCGGGGTCAAAACAGGCATTTCTCCGGCTGGCCAAGGTAACCCCTGCAGTGCTCAGCTCTCTGTTCCCGGGAGTTGGGCATGATCAGGGGGGATAGGGTTGGTAGGTTTTTGTCTGTTGTATGTCTCTCCTGAAGCCTGGAAGGGGTCAAGACAGTGATTCTTGGCCCTGGCCCCTTAGTTGGACTCCAAGGTGGGTGGGTAAGGGAGAGATGAAATTTTTGCCTATAAATATGACCTCAATCAAACATCATCCCCCCAAAAAAAGGAAAGTTCAGTTATTTTCACAAAGGTCGTCACAGGAGTCCGATGGAGACTCTGATTCTGAAAATGAAACAAGGCAGTTGTCAGGATTTTGGTCTTCTTGGTTGATCATGGAAAGTAAGGAGCAGGACAAACCTCTTTCTGCACTAAGCCCATTTGCAATACAGAAGGGCTTCCAAGGTATTGCAGGAGACCCACAGTCCATTAAGCGACTCAGAAACGGCACCTTTCTCATCCAGAGTAAAACTAAAAAACAATCAGAGCAGCTGCTGAAAGCTACAAAGCTGATAGACCGAGAGATCCGGGTGACCCCCCATAAACAGCTGAATTCCTCTAAGGGAGTCATTCGATGCCCAGATCTTAGAGGTGTCTCAGAGGCAGAGATCAAGGCGGAACTGGCATCCCAGGGTGTGACAGAGGTGCATAGGGTGACAGTGAAAAAAGGTGCAGAAAGAGTGGACACCAACACCCTCTTTCTGACATTCTGCAACCCTGTGCTGCCTCCTGTCATCAAAGTAGGATATTTGAATGTCCGTATACAAATGTATGTTCCGTCTCCAATGCATTGCTTCAAATGCCAGAAGTTTGGTATGTCAGAGACCGCTGTTCTGGGCAGGAGGTGTGTGGGGTTTGTTGCAAGGCAACCCATGATGGGCCGTGTAAAGACCCGGCGCATTGTGCAAACTGCGGTGGTGACCACCCCTCCTCTTCACGCAACTGCCCTGTCTGGAAACAAGAGTCAACCATCCAAAAGGTAAAAACAGAAAAGAAGATCTCGTTTTTTGAAGCCCGCAGGCAAGTTGTTGGCAGTCAGACGCCAACAGCATCTTCATACGCTTCGGCGGTAAAAAAAAGTATCGACACGTTCAGTCTGCTGCCAGACTGACGATTTTACTTTTTCTAAAATTTGGAAGGAAGACAGATAAGCTTTGGTGGAAGCAAGTCCACCACCTCCCAACCCAAAGTGGGTGCCACTGGTGGGGGCAAAAAATCTGCCACCCCCCAGACTGCTCGGCAGTCTACTCCATCTGCTGCTGGGCAGATCAAAAAGCCAGCCCTCCCACTTCCATCTCCCTTGAGCAGTGCTCGTGCAGGCAGGGGAGTTCAACTGAGTGTGGAGATGGTGGAGATGAGAAAGAAACCTCCACCATCTCCAAACCCCAGACCTCCACCATCTCCAGACTCCAGGCCTTCGTCACCTGCGGGCAAGTCTGCCAGCAGGTCCAAAGACCACCAAAACAGTCCAGTGAAACTAAGCAATAAATTCACTCCATTGGAAGCGGACGTTGAAGAGGAGATGACCTGATCTCTCTCCTTTTCGCCTCTGCACCATGGATAGTACAATATTCCATTGGAATATCCGTGGACTAAATTCCAACTTTGAGGAGCTGCAGCTTCTGTGTCAATCTCTAAAACCTTCCGTCGTGGCTCTTCAGGAAACTCAAATTCAAAGCCAGAAGACCTTTACTCTTTCTGGCTTTAATATTCTTTCAAAACCTGCACAACCATCCACGTTGGGACTGTCGGGCGGTGTTGGCCTTCTCTTACACAAAACTTTGTTGTATAGTCCTGTCGCTCTGTCTACCTCCCTTCAGGCTGTAGCTGCGAGAGTCACTCTCCACAAGACTGTGACAATCTGTTCCCTTTATCTCCCACCTTCTGTCCCGGTTTGTCGTCAGGACCTTGTCAGTCTGATAGGAGAACTTCCTCGACCTTTTTTGCTGTTGGGTGACTTTAACGGTCACAATCCTCTTTGGGGTAGTGTCAGTAACGTCACCCAGAGGTCTGCTAATTGAGGATGTCCTTTCGGATTTGGATTTGTGTTGTCTGAACGACGGATCAGCAACTTACCTCCACTCTTCCACAGGTTCACTTTCGTGTTTAGATTTGTCGGTTTGTGACCCCTCGCTGGTCCTGGACTATGAGTGGTCTGTCCATGATGATCTGCACGGAAGTGACCATTTCCCTGTCCTTCTACAACCCGTTACAACTGAACATGTCTCTGTCTCTCAACATCTAAATTATAAGAAAGCAAACTGGGATCTATTTGCAGCCACTATTTCTAAGGAATTCCAGGACACTGATTTTCTTCAGAGTCCGGACCCAACAGAATCACTGACTAACACTGTGATCAAGTGTGCTAAAGCTTGTATTCCAGTGTCTTCCGATAAACTTCAAATGCCAAAAACGCCCTGGTTTGATTCAGACTGCCAACAAATTTCCAAAGTTCGAAAACGGGCTCAGCGTCAGGTGTACCAACGACCTTCGGGTCCCAACGCTCGAGCCCATCAGAAACTCCGTGCCAAATCGAGACACACTTTTAAAATCAGTAAACGTCGGTCCTGGAGAAGTTTCTGCTCCAGGCTGACATCGAAAACCTCCAAGAAAAAAGTGTGGAACATCATTAAGAAAATCAAAGGGAAGAACACCTGTCCCACTGTGAACCATCTCAAGTTTGCTGACTCTTTAATAACAGAGAAAAAAGCAGTTGCTAATCTGCTGGCTTCAACCATAGAAAAGAATTCCTCCTCTTCTAACAAATCAGCCATTTTTGTCAAAAATAAAACCCTTAAAGAAAAATCACCCTGCAACTTTTCGTCAGACAACATGGAAGACTACAATCTTCCTTTCACTTTAAATGAACTGAAATCTGCCTTACTGTCCTGCAACGATTCCTCTCCAGGTATATACTCCCCGCAACAAGTTAAGGAACGCCCTACGTTTTTTGTATCTTCTTAAATGAAATGAGTAAAAAAGGCCAGGCCGCCCATTTTGGAAAAAAAATGCAGCAGAACGGTACTTGAAACATTGCTCGACACACCGGTATGATTCCTGTACTCACCACTCTGCCACTCAATGCCTCGCCAGCGGCGGGACATTCGTGCAAATGAGGAAATTGCACTGACCGTGGAACAAGCCCCTGCTGACCAGACCGGGCATGTGCAGCGATTCGGCAGGTTGCACGTGCAAGCACTGACAACTGTGAACACTGACCCGCACAAACTGAACCAAAATGGGTATCAGAAAGGGCATTAAAACGACACAACTAGACATGCCTCCAAGAAGACGACTGAGTGCAGTGGACTGCGGGCGCGCTCTGGCGTGGCTAGCAGAGGGTGTGTCTTTACGAGAGGTGGCAGACGTCTTCAGGTGTCGGCCTCAGTCATTCACAGACTCAATGAACGTTATGCGACAACAGGCAGGACGGAAGAACGGGCGCGCACTGGACGTCCTCGTTGCACCAGTCGACGGGATGACCGATTTCTCTACCTGTCAACTTTACGGGACAGAACAGTCACAACACCCATGCTGAGACGTCGCCTTATGCAAGCAGCAAATGTCAATGTCAGCGTTTCCACTGTCCGCAACCGCCTTCATGAATTTGACCTCCAGTCTCGTCGGCCAGCCATCCGAATTCCACTGACTCAGGGTCACCGACAGGCCCGCCTGGCGTGGTGCCGCCTCCATCAGCATTGGAACAGGCAGCAGTGGTCGAGGATCCTCTTTACCGATGAGTCACGTTTCACTGTCTCATTCAATGATGGCAGGAGACGAGTCTGGCGCAGACAAGGAGAACGATTCACTGCCGCCACCATTCGTGAGGTCGACCGTTATGGAGGTGGTTCGGTAATGGTGTGGGGTGGTTTTCATCTCCATGGCAGAACCCCCCTGTACGTCATCCAGGGATCTTTGACTGGTCAGCGTTATCGGGATGAGATCGTCCGCCCCATTGTGCAGCCAGCTCTCCAGGCTATGGGTCCTGGTGCGACTCTCCAGGACGACAACGCCCCTCCGCATCGAGCCCACGTGGTACGAGACTTCTTTCAGCAGCAGGGGATCCAACGCATGGAATGGCCATCGCGCTCTCCAGACCTGGCACCGATAGAGCACCTGTGGGACGTCCTGGGTAGACGAGTTGCTGACAACCACCCTCCGCCCGCTGATGTGGCCCAGCTGACCCAGTTCCTGCAGCAGGAATGGCAGGCCATCCCGCAACAGACCCTTACAACCCTGGTTCATTCCATGCGGCGTCGGTGCAGAGCATGTGTGGCTCAGAATGGCGGCCACACCCACTATTGACTGCTGCTGACTTTTCAAATGGGGGCGTCTCTTTTTTATTACTGATTGTTCAACGACGTGTGAATGGCTTTCATTGAAATTGTAGCCACAGGTGGCTGAATGACTGGGCGAAACATTCGAGTAAACTGTTTTCCTCTGTCTGTATTAAAACACATTTAACAGCAATTTCTGTAAGCGTTCCTTAACTTGTTGCGGGGAGTGTAGATGAAATCCATTATCAACTGTTGAAACATCTTCCGCAAATAGGTCTGAACATCCTGCTACATGTATACAACCATGTGTGGACTACTGGTTTCTTTCCGCCTTCTTGGCGAAAAGCCCTCATTATTCCCATCCCCAAACCTGGAAAAGATCTTTCTAATCCATCAAACTACCGTCCCATAGCTTTGACCAGCTGTGTCTGTAAATTGGTAGAGAAAATGGTCAATGCTAGGCTCATGTGGAAACTCGAAACCGATGGCCTTTTGGCGAAAGAACAGTGTGGTTTCCGCAAACATCGGACTACTGTTGACCATTTGATTCGTCTGGAATCTACACTTCGGAACGCCTTTCTGAACAAACAGCATGCAGTGGCAATTTTCTTTGACTTGGAGAAGGCCTTCGATACCACCTGGAAGTCGGGGATACTTCATGATCTCCACGATCTGGGTTTTCGAGGTCATCTTCCGCTTTTTATTCAAAATTTTTTGGCAGAACGACAGTTTCAGGTCCGGGTTGGCACCACTCTCTCTGATGTCCACGAGCAGGAGTTGGGTGTTCCACAGGGGAGCATCCTGTCTCCTGCCCTCTTTAGCATCAAGATTAATAACATTGTGAAATCAGTTCAGCAGGGTTCAGACTGCTCATTGTTTGTGGATGATTTCGCTGTCTACGCAACTGGAAGCCTGTACCCGAGTGTCCAGCGCAGGCTCCAGCTTTGCGTGGATAAAATCCATCGATGGGCCGATGAAAACGGTTTCACCTTTTCCCCAACAAAGACGCAGTGTATTCACTTCCATAATTTCCGTCAGTTTTTTCCAGATCCCGAACTTCAAGTAGGGAAATCTCCCATTCCAGCTGTTAAAGAGGCCAAATTTCTGGGAATCATTTTTGACCAGAAACTGAACTTTCTCAGCCACATCAAAAACCTCAAAACTGCTTGCCAGAAAGCACTGAATATTCTGCGAGTTGTAGCGCACACCGACTGGGGCGCTGATAAGAAAACTTTGCTGCACCTCTACAGAGCCCTGGTCCGTTCCAAACTGGTCTACGGTTGTGCTGTGTACGGCTCCGCAAGATTGTCTTACCTCAAACTCTTGGACCCAATCCACCATCAAGGGCTTCGTCTCTGTCTTGGAGCGTTCCGCACCACCCCTGTGTACAGCCTGTGCGCAGAGGCGGGCGAACCTTCACTGTCCAACCGCAGGCTGAAACTATCTTTGAATTATTATATCAGACTGTTCTCGGAACCAGAAAACCCTGCCTATGACTGTGTCTTTGACCCTCCGTTCCAAAGTAAGTTTGAAACAACCCTAAATGTATTCCGCCGTTTGGTCTTCGTATGCAGCCTCACGTGCAGAATGCAGGTCTAGACCTAGGTGTAGTATCTGATTTTTCCAAGTTTCCGGATCAACCACCGTGGACCTTTTTCACACCAGAGATTCGTTTTGATCTTGCAGCTTTTCGCAAAGAGTCTACCAGCTCTCTGGCGTACAAGGCATTGTATGCTGAGCTCTGTTGAAATTTCCATCCTGTCAAAAAGTTTTCACTGACGGTTCCAAGTCTGAAGATGAAGTGGCCTGTGCAGCCTATTGCCCTGGGGCTCCTTCTCAGATACTGTTGGAAACATATTCATTCAGATGCTTCTGTCTATTCTGCTGAACTTACTGCTCTGGTTTTGGCTTTGAAGATAATCTCACATTCTTCAAAGAGGGACTTTCTGGTTCTGTCGGATTCGCTGTCAGCTTTGGAGGCCATAGCTGGCCGCAACCTTCAGCATCCAGAACTTTTACTCTTTTTTTTTACTTTTTAGCAAGTTGAAGGCGGACGGTTACAACATTACTCTTGCTTGGGTTCCAGGTCATGTTGGCATCGGCGGGAACGAAATGGTTGATCGTTTAGCCAAGAACGCCACAAGAGAGAAACTGTCCAACACTTATATCCCTGCTCAGATGTGAAACCCAAAATTAATGATTATGTGAGAGACCTCTGGCAGGAGGATTGGAACACACAGACGAATAACAAACTCTTTCAGATCCGTCCAAACCTTAAGGACTTCCTCCATCCACGTCGGGAGGTCGTAAAGAGGAAACGGTTCTGTGCCGGCTGCACACCGGCCATTCGTATTTTACCCATGCCTACCTTTTAAAGAGTGAAGAAGCTCCGTGGTGCATTCCATGTCATGCGCCACTCACAATGAAACATGTTCTTTTAGAGTGTTGGGACTTGCACGATGTGAGACACAAACATTTTACGGCAGAGTCCATGAAGATCCTGTTCAGGGATGTCCCGCCTGATGTGATCCTTGAGTTTTTGAGAGAGATTAACATTTTCATCTGATTTAAGATTTTACGGAAGAAAGATTTTTAACGAAGTTTCTGGTACGTTTCTAGATGATGTCATTTAAAGAGATGTGTGAAAGGTTTTTTTTTTTTGTTTTTTTTTGACTGGTGAGTTGATTTTTAACGTGGTGACAGCCCTGATGTGGCCCTTTGCGGTCGGCTGGGCTATAAGCAACATTATCTTATCTTATCTTATCTGTCTCCAAATATCTTCGTCACCAAACGGGACCTCATTTCGCTCTTGGAGCAGCTTCCCAGACCCTTCCGCTGTTAGGGGATCTGATGGTCACTCTCCTCTATGGGAAGTGAAGAAGAGAACTAAAAATACCAATCCAAACTCACTTCGCCCTAAAAATATTTTTTGGGCGAAGTGACCTGGGTTGGTTTTTTTATAGTTCTTGACAGGTAAACTTCAATAACCAAAAAAAAAACGATTTTTTCAAATTTTGCAAAAATCCAAAAAATTATCCAGCATGTCTTCCACTGAAACCCATTTTGAAAAAAGTTTTTCTTTTTTTAACTGTTCTTTCTGCCGAACAGTCACATAATAAATAGTGTCGCTTCCCTCAAACAATTTTAACCCATCAACCATAAATTAACAAAACACGCGGCAAGGGCGGACAGGTAAGGGACCCCCAGGCGGCAATTAGTGGCTTTGCGGGCACAACGGCTTTTAAAATGCTCTCAGCGGGGCCCGTAATGTCCCCCTTTAAATGTTTCGTTTCTAGTTCTCTGAGAGAGAATTAATTATTAAAGTTTAAATTTTTATATTAATATGCAAAGATTTAATAAAAAATATTGAACAAAAAGGGACTAAGGAAATTAAGATACGTTGTTGTTGGCCTTTAAAAATATTCATTTAAATAAAAAAAAACTTTATCAACATTTACACGGCACCAAGAATTGTGAAATTTTTAATGTGTTGGGTTTATAATACTGTTGCAAACTGTTTGTGAAATCGTGTATTTTAGCAGCAAGAGGGCGGGAGGATTTAGTGGCTCACGTAACTATGTCAAAGGGTTGGCATCCCCGTTTGAATAATTTGCAAGCCCTCCCCCCATGTCAAACGGCATGAAAAAACCCGTTTGCATAGTTTTGCAAGCCCCAAAAATTTAGTTTAGTTTACTCCTGCTGGAGTTTTCCAAAAATCAATTTAGCCCTCTAAGAATACCCAAAATTTTAGATTTTTGGAAAACCCCGGGGGGAATATATTTTCACTGGCACGCGGCGCCCCCCGCATGCTTTTTTGTGTAATTTGACGCGGGCTGATTTGCTTTGGCTGGGCCCACAGTAAAGTGACAAATGCGCGCCCCAGCTCGCAATTTTGTGATAACTAAAATGAAGGGCCCCACAAAAGGGAAAGCATGAAGAAAAAGAATGTAACAAGGGAAATTGTGTTTTATTTTACTTTTCATCAAGCGCCATGGGGTTCTTACAAGTCGCTATCAAGCGTTCTAATTTTAAATCAAGTAACCTCTAAGTTCTTAATCAAGCAACCCCAATTCTTAATCAAGTTCTTGCCAAGTCACCTCAATTTTTAAATAAGTTTTGATTAAGTCACCTCAAGTTCTTAACTCAATTCCCTCCAGGGCGTTCAGAGCAGGTTTTTATTTTTCAGGAGCAAGAGAGCTTAACCTACCCGCGCTGCACAGGCCAAGGCGGGGGAAGGCAGTGTTTGTGCAGGCCGCTCCCTCCCCGCTACTAACTGCGCTGTACACACGCTGCCTGTCTGCAATGCGCACAGTCGTCTACAGCCTGTTTTGGGCCTTGCTGAGGGGGCCCGTTAAAAACGGGGTTGCCAGTTTGACAATTCTTTGTTGTCATGAAGAATAAATACTTAACGCCCTGGACGACTGTTTTGGCGAATTGCAGAAAATTTATTTTAATACCAAAACTCGCCCAGGTTTTTTTTCCTGCAGAAACGAAGAAACGCATGACATTGTGTACGTAAGGGTTTTAGGCAAGATTAAAAACAATGACAATACACACAAAATCGGTAAAAACTAACTCACATCAGGTTAAAATGGCAACAAAATTTTCCCTCATTATTAGTATAAAAGTTTGATACATACCTCTGCTCAGACTACAACAACAAAAAGTCCGGTCAGAAACTTTTAAAAAGCTTGTTTTTCCCAAAAATGCGAATGTAACGACAATCCCCTTCCTCAGCTAAATTTCCCGGCAGCCGCATGCTCGACATCCCAAAAGTTTCAAGTTTTGCATAAAAAACCAGAAGTAATTTTTTTGCGGACAATTCAAAAACCCCTGATTTCTTCGTAAAAAAGACAAAATAAACCACAGTTTTATGATTTTTTCATCACAACACACACACAACACACACACAACCAAACACCACACCACACAAAAAACCACACACTCACTATAACTGGAGCAAAAACGCCGCCGCATTACAGCAGCATCCCCGTCTGCACGACTCATCCGTGACCGCGCTTACACCACACACACACACCACACACACACACAACGCCGCCGCACGCACAATATATTTCAATATGTAAAAAAATATACATTTTTTTTTTTTTTTGAATGAAAAATGCATGTGTTGGCTGTTGTTTCTTAGTGTTTTAAATTTGCTAATTCGATTTAAAGGATTAAGGGTTATCGTTTTTTTGTGTGTGTGTGTGTGGTGTGTGTGGTTGTGTTGTGTGTGTGTGTGTGGTTGTTTCTAATTTGGTGTCCTCATGATTTTCAATGTCCTTGCTTTGACCCTCATTGATTGGAATTAGTAACATTTTCCCCCCATTTTCCCTTGAAATAAATTTACATTTTAAAGCTCTTGTACCACCCATGCCAGTCCCCCGGCATACCCCCCCTTAATAAAACAAAAATGCAGTCAACTCCTTCCCACCTACCCCCCCTTCCCTTTCCCCCCTTCTTCCCACGTCTAAATCATTTTCATGAACAGACTTTAAAAAGAATAACAACAACCAAAACGGTACAAAAATGGGTATACTATAGCTGAAAAAATGTGTGTGGTGTGTGTTGGTGGTGTGTGTGTTGTGTGTGTGGTGTGTGTGTCGGCGTGCGGCCCCCGGCCGGTGCGGTTAATGTGCATACGTCGCGGCGAGTGTGTGATGTGAACCGTGAACACATTCCTGCTTTTTCAAAAATGGGAACGTGTGTAAGCTGGGCGCATAAGAAAATTAAGAAATGGGGCTCTTCCCAAGCCAGCCCGGGCCCTAGATGGAACCACAGTCCCTTCCTTGCTCTGCGAAGACAGCATATTGCGGTTAGTAAAAAAATGTCCAGCTACCATCACGCGTCGGATCCCGCACGTTGAAACAAGTGAACCAGCTGCAGATTTTCGCTGGTGCCCCCGGGCCCCTCGAAATAGAAGACCCATGCACACCAAGGGTGTCGATACACACTAGACACCGGGTTTAGTTTTAAAAACACTAGTGAGCAAAAAAGGCAAGCCCGGAATGGGGGAAATGTGTTGTGGGGAAGGGGGGGGGGTGAGGGGGGGGGGGGGTAGGGGATGCCCCGGCAGATATTGTCCCGAGGGAGGAGAGGGGGTTTTGAGGGGCTGGCAGATGTATTCAGGACAAATTTTTTCTTTTACTTTTTTTAAATTTCATTTAAAAAACAAAAATTTAAACAGATTCTCTTACAAAAAAAACATAACAAAAAAACCACACACACAACACAAAACACACACACCACACCACACACACACACCACACACACTCTTTCTCTCCCTTTTTCCTCTCACCACACCACACACACACACACCACACACCACACACACACACACACAACACACACACAACAAATAGTTTCCCAAAGCAAAAAAGGGCACAATAAATAAACTGCAATACTCCTGTTTCGTTCTGCTCTCCGGAACTGTACCCGGGCATTCCTTAGCCAAAAAATGATTTGCCTGAGCATGCCTTTTTAATGATGTGCAGTAAAAGCTTCATTTCAAACCCCTGGTACGTGGTAGCTCAAAAATCTGATGTCTGAAACATGCTTTGTGGTACCCCTTTTACAAAAAACCCACAACACATGAAAAACCACACAACACCCCAAAAACCACACACACACACACACACACACCCCAAAACACACACATAGAACAAAAACCACACATGAACACCACCACACACACCAACACACAACACCACACACAAAACACACACCACACAACCCCCCACATATGAACAACACCACACCACATGAACACACACAGGAGAGAGAGAGAGAGAGAGAGAGAGAGAGAGAAGAGAGAGAGAGAGGAGAGGGGAGAGACAAAACACAAATGAGGCCAGCCAAAATGAGTGAGGGAGAAAGAACACAATGATTTCACCCAACAGATTAAGTATATGCAAGTTGAAGAAACAGAACCTTTTATGATTTGCACACAACACACACATACACCCCCAAACACCACCAAACACTCTCTCTCTCTCTCTCCCCTCTCTCTCTCTCTCTCTCTCCCTCTCTCCTCCCTCTCTCTCTCATACACACACACAGAGTCACAGACACACAAAACACACACCACACACAAACCACACACACACACACACCACACCACAACACCACACACTCACTCACTCACCAACACACCCCCCATGCAAAAATCACTTTGGGGGTTTCCTTCATTTTCCAAAGCCATAAAAACTTTTCATACTGCCCATCCCAAAATTTGCCCAGATCAACTTTAAAATCGGCACAAGTTCGTGCCTTGCTTTTTTTAAAAGGGTCGCCCTTTTGGCTTGTGTCGCCTAATATGTAAAAGTGTATGTGTGCTTTCTCACCCCAAATCAAATTCATGATCTTGACAGTAAGATATTAAATAACCGGGTTATATCCCCCTAAAAATCTTCAGCAGATGTGATATAGATAGATGTCATTTTTTGTAAATAAAAACATAGTAAGTTTATAAACATGTAAAAAACTGGGAGCCGTGGGAAGGATCAGCGTGCACACACACAACAACACACACACACACACAACACAACAAAAATGCGAGTGCTGTAAGTGAACAGGGGCATTTTTACGTTTTTTAATTTTAACTGCTCTGCGGGCAGTGGCATCAGACCTTGAAAAAGGGGGGGAACAATAGCCATGTGCTCTGACATCAGAACGCAATTTCTCCTGCTCTGTTTTTAGCCCCCCACACCCTTCTCTTCAGCGATTGATAACGCAGTTTTCCTCCCCCCCTTGTTCCCCATGTAGAGCCACCAAAAGATTTTGACGGATAAAAGGAACACAAGGGTTTTTCTAAATACTGCTTTGGGATGATGCCGACGGGGGAATTTTTTTCAAAAGAAAGAATTATTTTTTTGATATACATCCAGTGTGTCAAGCACTCCCCGTCATGGTTTTTTTGATGTGAGATTTTTGTTGGTTGTGAGAATAGTGATTCAGCATTTTGAACTGTTAATATACCCCTACTCTGAAAAGGTAGCCTTTGTCTTGAGTCAGCCCTTTTTTTTTGTGACACATTTCACATACATTTTTAAATTTGTCTCGGGCTTCAAATATTTTTTTGCAGGGTTGCTATGAAAGATTTCCCATGATATGCCGCTGTGGTTTTTGTTCGATCGGGAACATCTAAATCGTGTGACAGGACCGGACAAGCTTTTAAGTCAGCTGTGTTTTCCTGTCTTTTTTTTGTTTTCTTTCTATGTCCCTCTCCACATTTTTGTTGTTCTTGCGGGAAAACACCAGGGGGTGCGTCATTTTCAGATCATTAAACACTTTCTTGATTCCAGCTCCCTTTTCTTACTTCAAAAGATTCAATCTCTTTATTTTAAAACAAGTCAGAAAAGGCGACTTGTCTCTACCTGTTTGCCCTCATCTCAAAGGATTCTGCAATTTCTTTATCTAGAGAATGACATCCCTTTCCAGCAGGCATGGTGCTTTTTTCCCACCCCCAGAAGAATGTGCAGATAGGGAGGGCCACAGGGTGGAGTGAAATGTCAATGATAGGTTTTTCTGATGACATTATTGTGCAGCTTGGCAATTTTTCTTTGGAATTTTTGTACTTTTGTAATTCTCTGATGCCCTGTAAACTGCCTGTGTATGTTGCCTTCTTAAAAATAGGTGGAATGTGTTTTTGGGCTTTTTGAGTGGGCATTAGACAGGGGTGTGTCCCCTGAGCACCTGACAGCCCAACAGCTTGAGCATAAAGTCATAATCACCGAACACAAACTTTTTTTTTTGTCTTGTTTCCCTGTCATGGATTTTCACGCTCCAGCTGTTCTTTGAAGGTCCATGTTTCTTTAAAATTTCTCGGGGCTGCCCTTGCAGTCTACAGGGCCCGGGACACAAGTGTTGTTTTTGGAGTTTGGATGTGAGATTTCAATCTGAAATCATTTTCGTACACCATAACGGGCCCCTCATTTCCATCGCATCTTGGATGCACTTCGCCAGACCCTGTTCCTCTGTTACTGCGACATGACATGGTCACTCTCCTCTTATGGGAAGTGAGTAAGATACTATAAAATACCAATCTAACTTTCACTTCGCCCTCAAACTAGTTTTCGGCGAAGTGACCCAAGGTTTGTTTTAAGTCTTCTTCTGTACAGTCAAGACTTCATAACCAAAAAATACGATTTTTTGATCAAACATTGACATAAACCACACACTTTCAAGTCACCCTGTTTCCACTGCAAGCCATTTGACAAAGATTGTTTCTCTTTTTGAACTGTCTCTTTTCTGCCGACATGTTCTATAATAATCTGTCACTGCATTCCTCAAACAATTTATATACCAGTCTATCCATAAATTAACAAAACAGCGCACGGCGACAGATTAGGAGGCGATCCTCAGAGCGGCAATTAGTGGCTTTGTCTGGCACCGAACGCTGTTAAATGCTCTCAGCGGCCCCGACTTGTCCTCGCCCGTTAAATATTCCTCTGGGATTCATAGTTCTCTCCGAAGAGATTAATTATTAATAAGCTATATTTTTTCATTGAATATGCGAAGTATTACATAAATTTGAACGTTCTAGTGATTAGGTATGTAAGATACAGTTGTTTTGGGCTTTTAAAAATATTTACTTAAATAAAAACAACTTAGCAACATTTACACTTGTCACATAGAATCTGTCAAAGCTTTCAATGTGTTGGGTTTATCCCCTATACTGGTTGCTATAACTTTAATGTGAATGAGTCGTGTACTTTTTAGCACAAGAGGAGCTGGATGATTGTAGATCTCACGAACTACAATGTCAAACGGGTTGGATCACGTTTGACATAAGGTTGCAAGCCCTCTCAACTATTCATACGTGAACATTCAACACGTTTGCGATAGACTTGCTGCCCTCCAGCATTAAATTTAGTTTAGTTACACCGTGGAGTTTTTCAAAAATCTAATTTAGCCCTCAAGATTTCCTAAAATTTAATTTTTTGAAAACACTCCCAGCGGAAATATATTCACTGGCACCGGCGCACCGCTAGCATTTTGTGTAATTGACGCGGGCTGATTTGCTTGGCTGACGCCATACTATAAAGTGACAAATGCGGCAAACACCCACAACTGCAATTTTAGTGATACGTGATAAAGAAGGGCCACAACAAAGGAAAGCATGTAAGGAAAAGAAATGAACAAATGATTGTGTTTTTATTTTACTTTCACAAGTCGCCATAGGTTCTTATACAACGCTACAGATCGTCTACAAGTTCTTAATTCAAGTAAACTCTAAGTTCTTAATGCAAGTCACCCCTAATTCTTAATCAATTCTTGGCACAAGTCACCTCAAGTTCTTAAGAAAGTTTTGATAAGTCCCTCAAGTTCTTAACATCAAGTTGCCTCAAGATTGTAATTAAGTCATCCTCTAAGTACAACCAAGTTCTTATTCAAGTTATCTTATAATTATCAGAAAAAAACAATACAATCTATGTTTTTATCTTAAATAGTAGATGTCTAATATAGTACACACACGGCTCAAAAAACGCGTCATTGCTGAGGATGTTTTGCTTAGCGTCCTCTGCGCAAGATTGGTCAGCATAAATCTTAATGAAGTTCTTACATCCTAAGCAACCGCATTGATTACAATTCTGGTCTATGGAAATGTCTTTTATAGACTCCATGTCTTTATTTATTGACTCCATCATTTTAAACAAATAATAATATGCCATGGTCTATTTTTATCAAAAAAATTTTAAAATTAAGTTCTTAAAATATTATTGCATTTGAAATGGATCAAAATGATCTTTTGTTGTTGGTGGTTCTGGCATGCTTTTGTCTTCTGTATTTAGTGGTTCAGATTTTTTTGACTGCTTTTGTTTTCGCCAGCGTTGTTTATATATTTTATAACCGTAATAACCGCCCCCAGCAGCAGCAAGGGCGCCAAAAATGACAACAGTTTTAAGTTCAATATTCCATGAAGACTTTGGCGCTGTAGGCCTTGAATCACATGGAGTTTTTATAGCTGGCATTGAATCAACTTGTTCTGGCGTTGGCGGTGTTATGTTTTCATGATGAGTTATAATCTGTGATTGTAACATTAATTTTTCTTTGTCTGTTCCACTCTGCTAATTTTTTTCCTGCTTCAACACGCCCAGGATGAGGATGCTTTTCACTGGTCACTTTCTCCACCTGATTCAGTGTTTTCTGATTCTGCTGATTTTCCTGGCTTGGTCATTTTGAAGGGAAATAAAATCTATATGATTAAAAGTAATTAATCCCATGATTAATGGCGATAACAATGTTCCGAATCTGTAATATAGATCACAGCTTAGAGACTCTAATGACTTTGTTAAAACTGGATCCTGCGTTAAATCATACATAAAGTCTTGTTCAGAATCAATGGGAGCAAATCTACTGACTAGTTTAGTGTACAAACTAAGAACCGTTTGCCCAACACTTTTTAACCATTCTTGATCCTAGTTGCGCTTCATACCTGTTATGATACTTTACAATGTCTTGTGGCGACATCTCTTGAATTTGTTCTATGCTGAATTCAGTTCCGAGGAACTGTTTTGTTTTTCCACATGCTGCCAAAGAATACAGCCTCTCCTTTTTGGACATAATAGCTTGGTCATCAACTTCTTCATTTGTAAGTCCAAGACGGTTTAGGCCGCTCTGTAGCTCTAGCAGATCATCGGTGTTCATGTTTTTTTATTAATTATAATTATTTTATTTTTTAAAAATGAGCACCAAAAAAACTGGTACCAACCTTGTATACCATTCTGCTGTTATTGGAGGCCTAAGTGTAGTATACACAATGCTTGGTAAAAGCCTGTTAAAAATAAAACCGGCAGATCTTGGCAAACTAGACTTTGAGGATTCGGCAAAGCTGATTGCTGTTATTACAGCTTCGTTCGCTACGAAAGATTTTTTAGTTAAGCAAGGAATAATTCCAGAGAATATAAATATGTAAAATTGAAAAAATACATTTATAAAAATGGCTTCACTCATAATGATGATAGGTGGCGCTGTGGTTAATGCGCTTGCTTTTAGCGGAAGTAATTACGCATTTAGTAAACTGCAGGATGATGGCGAGAGAAAAAGACATAACAAAGCTATGGAGCAACTAGCTGCAGCACAAGATCACTATGAAAAGCAGAGAATTGAGCAGTTAGATTTTATTAATAACAAACTGAAAAACAGGGGCATGCAGCTTACACGTTTAAAGATGTTGATCAAGCAATAAAAGAATATTACCTTGTAACAGGCAAGCCAATTGAGACATTGCCCCCACCAAAATTTAGCGACTTTTATCATCCATCAGAAAAACAAAAGATGCAAGAAATCGCGTTTATTGTCTTTGGTATGACTGTTGTGTATTTTGTTGCGCATAATATTGGCTGAATAAAAAATGAACAAAATCTACTATTCGCCAAAAGGATATTGGAAGGGAATTACAGCAATTAAAAAGCTAAACCAAGCAGCAGGAGTTAGCGAACAAACAGCAAAAGAATGGTTATCTAAACAAGCGATTTGGCAAATTTATCTACCTGCGCCTAGACGAATACAGAGACCACACTTTGTGAATACAATACCGAACGACACCCATCAAATGGACCTTCTATATTTACCCCATGATACGATTAGACGAAAAAGATTTAAGTACGCACTTACAGTCATTGACATAGCTTCAAGATACAAAGATGCGGAACCATTAACACAAAAGAGTGCTTCTGCTGTTGCCATACAACTGATATACCAACGAGGTCCTTTAACTTATCCTCGCATGATTCAAGTCGATGATGGAAAAGAATTTAAAGGCCGAGTGAATCAGTTATTGTTAAAACATAGAGTTACCATTAAAAGAGGCATTCCGGGAGTTCATAGATCACAGGCTTTAGTTGAAAACTTTAACAAACAGTTATCTGAGAGACTTTTCTCCTACCAGTATCACAGAGAGCTGATTGACAATTCTCGCAACACAGAATTGTTAGAAGACTGCCCTCGGTTCTATGTGCAATGAATAATGAAGAATTTAAATTAATGGGGCTAAAACCAGTACAAGCAATCAAAAAACAACAATAAATGTTGCTGAAGACTCCAGTACAACCAGCAAACTATTGCCATTTGGTTTGAAAGCAAGGTACCTTTATTTGCCGGGAGAAGCAGAAGGGGACACTCGCATCAGGGCAACCGATCCAGTTTGGAGTGTTGACCCATATGAAATAAAAAGAATTGTAAAAATGAATCCGCCCGTGTATTATTTTCGAGAAACTGACACAACAAAACAACCGGCTCCTCAAAGATCTTTTGTGAAGGAGGAACTACAGATGATCCCACCAGACACAGTTCCGCTTAATTAATTTACGTAAATATATTTGAGTTAAAATGGAAGCTCACAACGAAGAAACCTTACGTATTGAGGCACAGAAGAAAGAATTCTTACATGGAACTAAACCGGAAGCAAGAATGATAAATGAAAAGACCTTAGAATTGATGCAGGATTCATATGATTTGAATTCTATTAGGGCAACATTTGCGAGGACTCATCAGCACATGGCAATGCATCCAGATAACCTACAGCCCCAAATCCCAAATTTTGATTATCAAAAATGGGATAAAGAATATCTTGAAATAATAAAAAAAATTCGAGCACATCAAGCAAACATGAGAAAAATTTTGGATGAATTGGATATTGATGCGATTGAGCTTATAGATAAACTTCGGGAAAAATATAAACCCGAACCCGCGGACAAAGAAGATATATAATTATGCTGTTCTCCAATGTCCAATTGCATATGAAAACTCGGGATTAACAAACACACGTTTTGTGTTTGTTCTATCTAATGACTTCTTTGTTACAACCGTTGTGTTGATCTCATGTAGATTAGATCGTAGTTTTACGTTGTCATGATGAAAAGTCTTATTGCCAAACAATGCTTCTTTGTAGTTGTCATGTGATATGTTTGACTGCACAACACTGCGAGATATCCCCTTTGCTTTCTTAATGGTTTTCTCCTGGCTCGAAATACAGTACATTTTCGACCTTAAACCAATAAACTCCTTAATCACCTTTCCAGATAATTCATCCTTCATCTTTCCTAAAACCTTCTTGTTAGTAATTGAATGCAAAGGCGAATCTTTAGGATAATCAGATGTGTCGTACCATCCCGCATGCCCTTTAGCTACTTCTAATTCCATGTCTTTATAGATGTCTTCAGTAGGGATATCTATAACAAAACTGTATCTGTGTAAAGTACTTTGGACTCCGGATACAAGGGTTTAAAGTAGTCATAAAGAAATTCTAACATCAAAAGCTTTGATAATTCTAAAACAGTAAACCCAATAAATACAGGTTTGTCTAATTTGACTTTCTTTTTTTTCATTATTATGCCAAAAAGCTGATCATGAAATCTTCTTAAGTCCTGATAATTTGGTTTTGAAGTCAGCTTAATTGCTTCGTTCTCTCTGGTGACCAATCTGACGTCTTTGCGCTTGTGTGGATTTTCCATAGTCTTTCCAAAACAGCTGTTGTTCATCAGCTTGAAAAAGTCTTTTTCTGAAGCATCTGTGGATTTAGTTCTGAGATCAGTGTTCTTCATGATGTATGGTTTCATAAACTGTTCTTGATCAAAAGCAATTATACGATGAACAGCTGCCAACTTCAAACCGTGTCTTAAATAAAATTGCAGAAGCCTGTAATGACAGACATAATTTTTTTTGCCTCGAAGATTAGGCACAAGTTTAGGCGGCTCTGTTTTCGCCATCTTTAGACTTTCTGCAGCTAATGGATAGTCATTATTTAGGTCATGGAGTTCATGAGGATATTCTAAGTCAACTTCTAGAATGTATCCACGCTGTTGACCCGCGTCAAACTGCTCAACCACTTTAATGCTTTTTGAATATTATTTGTACCGCCACCTGTGTACATTTTAAAGTTGCGTAATGGAAGCGATTGCGCCATTGCCCATCCATACAGATTGTTTGCATCTAAATACATGAGATAATTGGACCTTTTACTTGGATCATAATCATCTAGGTATTTGTTGTTTGCTTTACAGTAATGATGCGACGCCATACTAATTCCTCCGCGCAATCCGTTTTCAATCATCTGAATCATTGGTAGGTCAGACAATAAATCAATCTGTACTCCAGTAAATTTTAAGAAAGCGTCCCAACTCATTCCGGGCGCAGAAATGTAATGCGCAGGATCCAGGCTATAATGTTTCATGCAGGTCTTTCTATAATTTTCAAAGACGTCCGCCAACAAACATACATCTGCCATCAAGTATGAATCATGATAGTCTCCCATTGTTTTACACTCTAACTTCTGCCACGCATCTTGAGCATGCTGGTAATCGGAGTCACTGATTTCCTTTCCTCTAAGACTAGAACAGAACGCAACTTTAGGAGGAAGTGTGTCTTCGTCAAACCTTTCCCAACTGTTCATGTATTCATAAGGGTAAACGCCCTTTCTAACAAGAGTTGGGTCAAAATATTCTTCCGTTATTGGGCAGGATTTTAAGGACATAGCCAGCGACTCTAATGAGCCCATCATGTGCTGCATAGAGTCATAAAAAGACATGTTATTTAAAGTGAAACACATGTACTTTTCTGATGACTGTGCAATGCATGACACCCTAAAGGCGTCGGTTACTGCTTGCATTATAAGGTGAGAGTCGTAACCTCGCAAGTTGTGAAAGAATATAGGCAGCTTCCATGTCTTTGGTTCAAACTTTAGTTGAAGATTGCATTTACTGTGTGCTGCTCCTCTGAACTTTCCACTAATGTGATCATGGTCTCTTACTGTCGGATTGGTTTCCTCACTGTTAGACATTAGTTCTAAACTGCAAATCCAACAATGTGTGGCTGATTTATACTGTTCTTGGTCTTCGGGCGTCATTATGATTTCAGATAAGTTTAGATTATTAGAACAGTCATTACGCACTTTCTGCATGCGTTCTAAGAAGTATTCTGCAGCATCTGGTCCTCTATACAATTCTGGTGCTGAATGGGCGCCATCCGACCTGACAACAATGAAGGCAAATGAACAAATCTGATGATTACTCATTAAGACTGTTTTTCGAAGTTTTTGTGGCACTGGCCCTTCATAAGGAACAATAAGCGACTCGAAGTCTGCGTAAACAACATATGGAGAATTTTGCATCCGTTTCCAGTTCTTAAAACTAACTTTAGATCCAGGTGGGGGCGTAATTAGTCTGTATTACAGTCAACTGGGCCGATACAATGTTTTCTTATGTTCGCTCACGGCTTGAACGGATGGAATTCTTGTTAAACATTTTCTACAGAATTCTTGTTTGTGCCCATCTTTTGAAGTATCTGCATTAGTTTACTCATTGTTCGTATCAATGTGTAATGTGGTAGCCCCGCTGGTGAAAAAATCAGTAAATAAGTCAACAGATTTTTTCTGGTTCGCCAATTTTTGGGCTGTTCTTGGGCACCTGATGGGCTGTAGAATTGTTTCCTCACCCAAGTGTAGATATTAACAGTTATTGGTTGGTTTTGTTTCTTCAAACGTTCAATTTGATCTACCTAACAGGAAAGGATATTCCACGAAAAATTAAGATCATTGATGCAAGGCTGATAGTTGTCACTCTCTCTGCGTTTTTGCGGACGTGATGCAGCCTTGCGAGAACACACCACATGAAACATTTGTTGTCTGTATTTTTTATGTTTTGAACTGCTCTTTTCGCTACCAATGCTGGGGGCAGCGGAATGTAGCCTGCCTACAATCGGCCCCATACTTAGACTGTTTAATCTGATCTCTAAGACTTCGCCCTCGACCAACCAGAGCCTCTCATTTTGGCTTCTTCAGCGGCCACATCAAACTGTGTAAGCAGTTGGTCTGCCCAACCGGTGTTAAGTCATTTTGAGAAAGAATAGTCTGTTGTTTAGTTGAGACCCAGACTTCTTGATTTCTTTATTTATTGTTATATAGTCGATTAAAACAGCTAACATTACTTTAACTGGCGGTCAATTGTTAGTTTACTGGAACTTGAGAAATAGCATGAGCAACACTTGACTTTTCCTGTACGTTTGGGTGGATCAATGACTTCTAGACTGATATCATTTTAAAACTTTTTGATTTTAAACTTCTTCCCTTACCATTGGCTTCTTATAAAACCCGCAAAAAACCAAAAAGATAAATAAAAAAATTTTTTTCCCAAGCCAAAGGAAAAATATAAAACCGGGTTTTTCAACCCAAAAAACCAAAAAACCCGTTTTGTTTTTTGTTCTAACAAATATTCTTTTTTAAACCTTTTTATTTCCAAAATTAATCTATTTTTACTTGAGAAAAAATTTATTCCCCAAACAATTTCTTTGATTTCAGATTTTTGCCCTCACCATGCAGTACCCCTTTCTTTTCTTAAGTTTTCTCCGGTCAAAACAAACTTTTTGCCCTTAAACCATAAATTAAATATTTCCCAATAAAAAACCTTTTTTTTTCCAAAACCTTTGAAAATTTAAACGAACCCCAAAAAAATTTTACAGGTTTGTCTTAAATTACTTTTTTTTTTTCATTTTAAAAAAAACTGATTTTTAATTTTTTCCCTTTTAAAAGTACCGAAATTTTAAAAGCTTTTTTTTTTTTTTTTTTTTTTTTTTTTTTTTTTTTTTTTGGGGTTTTTTTTTTTTTTTTTTTTTTTTTTAATTGTTTCTTTCCTCGGTGACCAATCTGACGTTTTTTGCGCGGGGATTTTCCATATCTTTCCAAAACACTGTTTTTCTCAGCTTGAAAAAGTCTTTTTCTGAAGCATCGGGGATTTATTTTCTGAGATCTGTTCTTCTGATTATGTTTTCAAAAAACTGTTCTTGACAAAAGCAATTATACGAGAACAGCTCCAACTTCAAAC
Organism: Conus ventricosus; assembly: GCA_018398815.1. Lineage (NCBI taxonomy): Eukaryota > Metazoa > Mollusca > Gastropoda > Neogastropoda > Conidae > Conus > Conus ventricosus. The sequence goes on along the minus strand of CM031607.1, from coordinate 88,155,305 downwards.
CGTGTCTTAAAAAATTGCAAAGCCGTAAGACAGACAAAAATTTTTTTTTGCCTCAAGATAGGACAAGTTTAGGCGGCTCTGTTTCGCCACTTTAGACTTTCTGCAGCAAGGGGATAGTCATTATTTGGGCATGGATTCATGGGGATTTTCTAAGTCAATTCAGAATTACCAGCGTGACCCGCGTAAAAACGCTAAACCCTTTAATCTTTTGAATATTTTTTTGGAAAACCCGCCCCCTTTACATTTAAAGTTGCGTAAGGGAAGCGTTTGCGCCATTGCCCATCCATACGATTTTTTTGCACAAATACATGAATAATTGGACCTTTTATTTGGGATCATAATCCTAGGTATTTTTTGTTTTTTTTAAACAGTAATGATGCGACGCCAACTAATTCCTCCCCCAAATCCCGTTTTCAATCACTAAAATCATTGGTGGGTCAACAAAAAATAATCGTACTCCATAAATTTTAAAAACTCCCAACCTTCCGGCGCAAAAATTAAGCGCGGATCCAGGCTATAATTTTTCATCACTTTCTAAAATTTTTCAAAGACCCGCCAACAAACAACATCTCCACAAGTATGAATCATATAGTCCCCCATGTTTTACCCTAACTTTCCCACCACGGGCATCGGGTAACGATCACTGATTTCCTTTTTCCTCTAAACTAGAACAAACGCAATTTTAGGAGAAGTGTTCTTCGTAAAAACCTTTTCCCCCAACGTTCTTAAAAAAAAGGGGAAACGCCCTTTTTCTAACAAGAGTTGGTCAAAAATTTTTCCCGTTATTGGCGGGTTTTTTAAGGACATGCCGCGACTCTAATGACCCCAAATTTTGCTGCATAAGCATAAAAAACATTTATTTAAAGTGAAACACAAAAACTTTTGATGACTGTGCAATGCAGACCCCAAAAGGCCGTTACTGCTTTGCATTAAAGGTGAGAGTCGTAACCTCGCAATTGGAAAGAATTAGGCAGCTTCCATGTCTTTGTTAAAACTTTATTTGAAGATTGCTTTTACGTTGCTGCCCTCTGAACTTTCCACTAATGTGTCAGGCCTTATGCCCCGGTTGGTTTCCCACTGTTAGACATTAGTTCTAAACTGCAAACCCAACAATTTGGCGTTTTATACGTTCTTGGTCTTCGGGCCATTATTTTTTAAATAATTTAATTATTAAAACATCATTACGGCATTTTCTGCATGCTTTAAAAAGAATTTCGCATCGGTCCCTATACAATTCGGGTGCGAATGGCCCACCGACCGACAACAATGAAGCAAATAAAACAAATCTAGTTACTCATTAAACTTTTTTTCGAAGTTTTTGGGGGCACGGCCCTTCATAAGGAACAAAACGCTCAAAGTCGGAAACACATAGGAAAATTTGCATCCTTTTCCAGTTTTTAAAAACTAATTTTAATCCGGGTGGGGGCGAATTTTTTCTGTATTACAGAAACGGGGGCCGAAAAAAGTTCTTATGTTCGCTCACGCTTGAACGGAGAATTTCTTTTAAACATTTTTTTTCAAAATTCTTTTTTGTGCCCATTTTTTTAAAGTATCGCTTTATTTTCTCATTTTGTATCAATGTGAATGTGGTAGCCCCGCGGTGAAAACACAGTATAAGTCAACATGATTTTTGTCTGGTTCGCCAATTTTTTTCTGTTCTTGACACCTGATGGGGTAGTTTTGTTTCCTCACCCAGTGTAAAATAACAGTTTTTGGGGGTTTTTTGTTCTTCAAATTTTCAATTTGATCTACCTAACGGAAAAGGATATTCCAAAAATTAAGACATTGATGCAAGGCGATGTTGCACTCTCTCTGCTTTTTGCGGACGTGATCACCCTTTGCAAACCACCACTAAACTTTGTTTGTTGTTTTTTTATGTTTAACTGCCTTTTTTTCGCTACCAAGCTGGGGGAAGGGGGAATGTAAGTTGAAATGGCGCATATTGACTGTTTAATTGATTTTCAAGTTTGCCCTCTGAAAACCAAGTTATTTTGTCCAGCCCCCAATAAAGGGAAAAGATTGGTTGCCCAACCCGGGTTAATCTTTGAGGTAGTTTTTTGGGGGGGGTTTTGGAAGATTTAGATTTTTTTATTTTTTAAAAAAGTGATTAAAACGAACTTTTTTATGGGGGTTTTATTTTTTAGTTTCGGGAATTGAGAAATACTGAGCAACATTGTTGCCTGTCTTTTGGAATCAATTGATTTAATGAATTTTTTGTTTTATAAATTTTTTTAATTTTAAAAATTGTTGGTTTTATTTTTATTGCGATTTTTTTAAACTAAAAATTTTTTAAATTAAAAAAAAAATATTATAAATTTAAAAGGGTTTTTTGGTTTGATAAAAATAAAGATAAAACCCCCCTTTCTTTTGTTAATTTGGATTTTAAAATTTTAATTTTTGTTATTTTTTTAAACATTCCTTTTTTATTCCGGGCGGCTTTTGGAAAAACTTGCCCCTTGCCTTTCTTTGAAGATCAAACTTTTGTCTTTTGATCATAAAACAGCCTGAAAAACGAAAATTCTTCTTGTGAGGAGCCTAGTCTTTATTTTTTTTCAGTTTTAAAAGAACAATTTTACTGTTATTAGTTAAAACCAAGGCTGGTGTTTTTGGGGGAAGTTTTTATTTTTTTTCAGCAGCACCTACGCAAAACCGGGCCCGAGAGCTAAAGGCAAACCGCCTAAAAAACGCGTGCCCCAAACACCTTTGCTAAAGCCCTACACTTTTTCCCGCCGAGCAGCGTTTAAGCATGCTCCAGTATTAACATGGGACAGCTTTAAAAGGGCAGCAGAATACCTTCGTTTGGTTTTGCTGTATTTTGAAAGGTCCTGCTCATTTTTTTTGCATTTGGAAATGTTTGTTAATCAAAGGGTTTTTTATGCGGGGGTTTTTCTACAGCCAGGACAACCCGGGTAAATTTTCCTTCTAAACAGCGAGTTGCCTACTCTCTTCTTTAGGTACTTTTGGATAAGCTGAACAGACATTTTTTTTAAAATAAAAAAAATTTGGGTAGGGCACTTTAAATCTTTAAACCCAAGTCAGCTGCGCACATATATTAAAAACAAAAAACACGTTTGTGGGGTTTTCACCTCTTTTTTTATCAATTGAATTTTATTATGTCTCGACAGTTCTCCCGCTTCATGAACTGATTTTCCTCTGTTGACCTTTGGTCAACCATAAAACCCTATTTTTGTTTTAACTAATACAATCTAACACTGGGAAGATTAGACTTTAGACACAAGTAACTTTTTATTTCTACCCTCCCCCTCCAAAAAGTTTTCTTATTTCATCAAAAAACGATAAGGTTTAAGCCCACTAGCGAGATTTGGTTTGGACACCCTCAATTTTACATTGCACTTTCGTTATTTTAGGATTTTAAAAAATTTCAAATTTGTCTTTTTTAAAGGTTTCTTCATCTTTTGCACAGCAAAAAAATACCCTTTAAACGATCTTGCGGGCACAAAACTAAAATTCCAAATAAGTCTGCCCGCTTTTAGGATATTTAAAAATATGAATCACTCTTCGTAATAATGCTAATTTTGACTGATATTGTTGCCAATTCCCCCCGCTAAGTAGGGTTGCAAAAACGTCAAAACCAACAGAGTAGAAAGCGTACTTTTCTTCGGTGTCTGTAATATAATAACATGTTTGTAGTCATTAAAATTATTCATAGACAACGTCCCCTTAAAAAGCCCTTGAAAGTATGGGGCAAAACGCTTTAACAAACCAAAAACTAAGGTATGGAAAAGCGATTACCAACACATAAATTCAGCACTACCTTTTGCCGTCTTTTCATCCCGCCTATTTTATGGTTAGTGCATCTTCATTTCGATTCCTTAAAAGCAAGATCGGCCCTTTCGTTCCCGGGTACCAAGATCAAAAAAGGTTAAAAATAACGCATGGTAAAAAAAAATTTCTTGCCCTCAAGTTTTATAGAAATTTTCTTAAAGTTGCCCCCCCAATCGGGGCAACTGTTCTTTTGGGGCGTTGTTGAAACAAGTTCTTTTTTGAAAGTAAGCTTCAGACCTGGCACAATCACTTCACCGCCCTAGGTCGAAAAACAACAGAAGAATTGATCTGCATCAAAGAATGGATTATTTGGAAAAGTAAAATTCCTTTATTTCCCTTCAAAGCCAAAGGGTTCTTTCTCTTCTATGGGGTAAGAATCGAGCCAATGTTTTTGACATTTTATAAAAAAAATAAAAATTAATTATTTAAAAAAATTTGGGAGGCATTGGGGTAAGAAGATTATTGTGTTTTTTTTCGGGGAACGACAAGAGTGAAATGACTCCTTTGACAAGCATCCTCGCGATCCATGCGGCCGAATAAAAAAGTACGGCCGACATTTACAAAAGTTTAAACCTAAAAACCTCCCGACTTTTAAAAACCCAAAAAATTTTGAAAAAAAAATAAAAATTTGTATGTGAAAAACAACAAAGGGGAACAAAACAGCTACGCATAAACGGACCCCCTCAAGGTTTTTAGGCATGAAAAACAAAAAACAAAGGCTCAGTGCAAGCGACGGAAACGCCCCTTTGGGTTTACTGAACCAAAATTAAAAAAGATTTAAGTTTCTCAACTTCAAAAAAATCAACAAGAAATCCCAACGCTAACCAAAAACAAAAAATGGAACCGAAGTTTTAAGTCAAAGAAAAAGTCAAAAAAAAAATGCAATAAAGCAGAACCCCTGAAGAAAAAAAACAGCATTAAAACATACAGACCCCGCTGCCCATGCGAGAATTATTTGCCCTTTTATCGTCTTTTAAAAACCATCAATGGGAATTAAAACAATTTGCAAAACTGACTGAACTAAAGGGGCGTAAAAAAAAAAGAAAAAATTGCGAGCGACGACCCAACTTAGGCCAGATTTAAAAAAAGAAAAACAAAGACTAGAGAAAAAAATAGAAAGATTAGCAACTAAAGTGTTGAAAACTAAACCGAAACAATTACAAACTAAAGTGACGAATAAGAGAAACAATCCCAAAAAAATTTATATGAAAAAAACAACGCAGCAAACGAAAAATAAAGCTGTTTTAGAGAGCAGGGGGTCACATTAGCAACGTTATAACTGTCCTTTGGATTTTAATAAGTACACTGGGGTTGGCTATTAAGGGGGGGGGTCAAAGTTCAGTACCTCCACCGCCTCGCCTCCATCACCACCTGATAAATCCGGGTAAAAAAAAAAGCTTGATCACTTCCCAAGTTTTTAAAAAATTAGCCGGAAAAACTATAGACTCTTTACCTGGGATATTAGGAGTACGTTAGCGGCTTTTTTCTACTGCAAGCAAAGATTTGGGTTTATGGCCGAGCATTATGGGCATTAGTTTTCTAATATGGGTCATTTTAAGATAAAGCCAATAATCCTAAGCCTTTTTTCCAAGAACAATTCGTCTTTTAATTTATGGGGCTTATTTTTTTCTTTGGGACTTCAACGGCTTTGGCTTTGGGCCCCCGGGATTGGAGACTTTAACTTGGGGGTCACGGTTTTTTTTTTGTTTGTAATAACTGGGTCAGAATTTAGTCGTTTTTCCGATCTTTGTTTTATTTTCCTGCCACAAAGGGTTTCTTTATTGTAGTTTTTTTATTGTACCACTGGGGTCTGAGGTCAGAAGGGAGCATGTATAAACCATGCCAACAGCAAAGTCTACTTTCGATCTTGCGAATTGTAAAACCTGTTGGGACCTTTTAATACTTTAAGGCAAATCAACTTAGAATTAAGGCGTCCCTCTAAATTTGCCAAGACTGTTTTTGTGCTCAAAGCCATAAAGGTCGTTTGCTCGATCTTTCCCGTGCTTTCGAAAACCTACAAAAACCAAACGTAATACGAAAAGCTTATTCGTTCTATTCCCCCTTAGTTAGACCCTTAGAACGTCTAAGATAAATGTTTCCCTGCTGTTTTATCTCTTGCTCTATGGCCCGAGGGGAACGCCTGTGCCGAAGAGAAAGATGTAAAAGGAGGGTGCCATCTAGTTTTTCTTTTTGTCACCCCCAAAAAAAGGGGGGCTAAGCCTGATTAAGGGCCAACTTTTTTTTAAATCTTCCTTTAAAATTTAAATTAAATTCGTTACAGATCCTTTCAAAAGCCCAGTCATTCGTTGCTAAAAGGATTAAAAGGTTTTCATTTGGAATGGTGCTTGCAGTTCTCAAAATACGTCAAATGTGTAAAAAATGAAAACTTACACACCCCCCAAGTCGGAGATTTAAAGATCACAACGACACCCCCCCAGTTTATGCACAAAAACAACAAAGTTTAACTGGTTTTTGATAAAACTGCCGGGTACTAAACCCCACTTTCGCGAGAGCTTTTTTAAAGGGGGTTAAAATATCGTTTTTAATGGAAAACTCACCTTTACTTGAAAGGTGTCAGTCTGGCACAGAAATGTCGAGGGGGTTTAGTTGCTAATTTTTAAGATTATAGTGCGGCCCAACAAAATTTTGCACAGTAATTTGAACCTCATTTTTATTTGTTTTTAAAAAATGTTTGTAACAATAAAACTCAAAACCGCCCTTTGGGGTTTTTTAAAAATTCTATTGAAAAATTGCGGAACCCAAAAGGCGCACTCCACGAAATTTTTTACAAAGTCGTAGGTTTAATAAATGAATCCCGAAAAAATAATAAGATCAAAGTTGACAAAACAGGGGGCCCAAAATTAGCCATAAAATACCTATGGTTTTTATGGGTTTTGCTCACTAAAAAAAGCAATGAGTAACTTCGACATTACTCTCAAACTTAACAATGCGAATCTGAAAACAATGTTATCATTCAAGCCTGAAGAAGAAGTAGGTTACTATTTTGATAAAGAGCTAGCTAAAATGTTAGGCTTTGCAGCTAACAATCATCGATTTAGAGTTACACCAAACAAAACTACTTATGAGGGGAAAGTCCGCTCAATCTTGCATTACATTCATTACTCTATGTTCATTTGGATGAGCTGAGCACTGATGAAAACTTACATGATGGAAGGCCCTCAACTGTTTTAAGAGCTCTTCCGTCAGGCAAAGCTGCATATTGCGATTATGAAATTATACAATTCCCTAATTTACAGTTTAAAAAATTAGCTTGTGGGAGGGTCAGATCATTTAATATAAAGATCACAGACAAAACAGGAAAAGTCGTAAAATGTGATAACCTACACATTGTTTTGGAAATAAAATAATAAGTTGTACTAAAAAATAATGTCGCGTGGGCCAGAAGAATCAGGAGTTACATTGGCGCCTGTAAGGTGTATAACCTTAGAATTAAAAGACCTTGCAGACGTTGCGGACTTTGAACAGAACGGTGAGATAGGCGCTTTGTATGGTTTTTGAGTACACTAAAGATGGTGATTATAAAACGCAAAGAGGTTGGCGACAGCAAAAGGTTTCCTAAACTAGAACAACTATGCAATGTAGAAGCAAATAATGCTGGCCAGTATAAATATAAAATAGTTTCGAAAACCTGACAGCAAATGGCACTTAGAACCATATATTAGAATGGGACATAAAATTTGAATTCATAAGCCCATCTACATTTTTAGCCGTCAAAAAAGTTTCAGAAAAGCATTCAACTCTGGCCCTTTACATGTAAGTCTTATGCCAGAGGACAATAGTCGAAAGAGATTGAAATAAAGCCGTATGGGAATAAACAGCACATCCTCCACAGAAGAGAATCAGTTTTTGAAAGATGCTTCTACAAAATTACAGTTCATTCCGCAAATGAAATTAGGAGATGCGTTCACAATGATATTTGAAATTTCTGTCTTAAAAGATGAGGGGAGGGATGGGGTTGTGGGCGTTAGTGACGTCCTTCTAAAAGGAATTCTAATTAGCTGGCAAAACTTAGACGTTGAAAAACTTAAAGTTACCGTCGTCATTCTTCACAATGGCGAGGATATTAAGGTCATAACAACAAGCAACAAAATCAATATTAGTCTAAATGAAACAATCTTACAGAACTAAATTGATTAATCTTACACATTTAGATCTTATAGGATTTTATTATACTGAACAAGTTTTGACAGAGAGCATGATAAAAACAATAACTGGATTAGATTAAATTCTGTTATAAAAAAAAACTATGAAGCAGTTAAACTTTATGACAAAAGAGCCTCATTGTTCATTAATTTGTGGACAAACTGGCTGTGGAAAAACAATATTTGTCCTAAACCTATTACAAACAGTTTATCGCTATAATTTTGATTATATTGTAATTTTCTGCCCAACACTTAAATGGAACAAAGCATATCATGATAGAAGGTTTATGGGCGGATGATGACATATATTTAGTTGATCCTAGCAATAAATTGAGTGAGTGTTTAGAATACTTTTATAGACTGTTTGAGGGAACGCAGACACTATTTATTATAGATGACTGTTCGGCAGAAAGAGACATAGTTAAAAAAAGAAACACTTTGTCAAAACTGCTTTCAGTGGAAGACATGCTGGGATAAGTGTGTGGATTTTATGTCAGAAATATAACTCGGTTTTAAAAGACTTTAGAGAACAGTTAAAGACTGTAGTTTTATTTCACATGAAAGACAGAGACGCATTTGATGAATGTTTGCGCGAAAATAATGTTATTAAAAACAAACAAGAAAAACAAAGGATTGAAGCAAAACTACAATCTGAAAAGTTTAGTAAATTAGTATTGAAAACGGATAACCCTACACAGTATGTTTGTTTGTAGATAATCGTTATTTTTTGGTTATTGAAGTCTTACTTGTCAGAGAACTATAAAATACCAATCCTAGGTCACTTCGCCTGAAAACTAGTTTGAGGGCGAAGTGAGTTAGGATTGGTATTTTATAGTTCTCTAGAGATCTTCACCAAGGGGTCTGCTTTTTAGAGGAAGTGTTTTCGGAGCTTGATTTGTGTGTCTTGAATGGGAAATCGCCAACTTTCACTCCGCTAATGGCACCACATCTTGTCTGGATCTTTCTGTCTGTGACCTATCTTTGTTTTTGGATTTTGTTTGGGAGGTTGATGAGGACCTACATGGTAGCAACCACTTTCCTGTGTTGCTTCGGTATACGAATGCAGAGAGTGAGTCTTTACCAGAACGCCTCAATTTTAACAAAGCAGATTGGGACCTCTTTGCCACTAGGTTTCTTATGGATCTGGAAGAGGACAAGATCCTGCAAAGTGAAGATCCGGCAGGAAGTCTTTCAGATTTCATACTGAATTGTGCAAAGTCAACCATCCACACATCGTGTGTGAATTTGGTGTTGTTAGATTTTCTATACCCAGTATTGATTTTTGCAGATTACAGTTGGTGATTTCAACGTGTTGGTTTTTAATCCTAGGATTAGTTCTTTTAATCTGTTTTTAATGGGTTGGGTAAGGTTTTGCTTTTAATCCTTTTTAACATATATACGTGGTAGTTTGAAACGTGGTGACAGTCCTGAGATAACCTCTGCTGTTGACGGGACTATAATTTTAATCTTTATCTTAACCATCCACACATCTTCCAAGAAGCCCCAAATGCCAAAATTTCCTTGGTTCAACTCTGAATGCAGGGAAATTAACAAAACCCGCAAAAGAGCTCAACGTCGGGTCTCCTGCAGACCTTTGATGCCCAGCGTCCGAGCACATCAGAAACTGAGGGCCAAATCCAAACAAGTTTATAAAACCAGTAAACGTTTATCTTGGAAACAGTTTTGCTCAGGTCTCACATCCAAAACATCGAAGAAAAAAGTGTGGAAAATCATCAAGAAAATTAAAGGGAAGAACACCTGCCCCACTGTGAACCATCTTTAGTTTTCTGAATCTTTAATAACAGAGAAAAAAGCAGTTGCTAACCTGCTTGCTTCAACCATTGAAAAGAATTCCTCGTCTTCTAACAAATCAGCCAGTTTTGTCAAAAACAAAGCCCTTAAAGAAAAATCACCCTGCAACTTTTCGTCAGACAACATGGAAGACTACAATCTTTTTTGACTTTAAACGAACTGAAATCTGCCTTACTTCACTGCAGCGATTCCTCTCCGGGTATAGATGAAACCCATTATAAACTTTTGAAACATCTTCCGAAAAAAGGTCTGAACATCCTGCTACATGTATACAACCATGTATGGACTACTGGATTCTTTCCACCTTCTTGGCGAAAAGCCCTCATCATTCCCATTCCCAACCCTGGAAAAGATCTTTCTAACCCATCAAACTACCGTCCGATAGCTTTGACCAGCTGTGTCTGTAAATTGATGGAGAAAATGATCAATGCTAGACTCATGTGGAAACTCGAAATCGACGGTCTTCTGGCGAAAGAACAGTGTGGTTTCCGCAGACATCGTACTACAGTGGACCATTTGATCCGTCTAGAATCTACGCCTTTATTTTAGTCTTTCAGCATCCTATGGCCCTGAATGTTCAATCATATCAGAGGAAAAAAGCGAAGGCGAGGTTGTAGAGGAAGTAGACGAGTGTCTCGGAGAAATTTCTGCTCTTCCCTCACATCAAATATTACCAAGAAAAAAATCTGGAGAGTAGTTAAAAAAAAATGAGGGCAAGAACAGCTGCCCTTCAATCCATTTAAAACTTGATGATACACTCATCACTGACAAACAAGCTGTGGCTAACTTGTTAGCTTCCACCATAGAAACCAACTCTTCCTCTAGTCAAAAATCCACCGCGTTTTTAAACATCAAAACGCAAGCAGAAAAAAAGAAGCTGGACTTTTCCTCACCCAATCAAGAAGACTACAACTTGCCCTTTAATTTAAATGAACTGAAGTCTGCCTTGCAGGCGTGTCATGATTCTGCTCCTGGTCTTGATGAAATACATTATCAACTCTTAAAACACCTTCCTGACTCAGGTCTTAACATTCTGCTTCAAGTTTATAACCACGTTTGGACGTCTGGGTCTTTCTCAGCTTCATGGAAAAGGGCCGTTATTGTTCCCATTCCGAAGCCGGGGAAGGATCATTCAAACCCAACCAACTATCGTCCAATAGCCTTAACAAGTTGTGTTTGTAAGGTGATGGAAAAAATGGTCAATGGTAGGCTCATGTGGAAATTGGAAACTGGTGGGCTTTTAGCCATGGAACAGTGGTTTTAGAAAGCATCACTCTATCATGGACCATTTAATCAGATTGGAAACCACTATTCGAAACTCTTTTTTAGATAAAAAGCATGTTGTTGCCATTTTCTTCGACAAAGAGAAGGCCTATGACACGACGTGGAAGTACGGAATCCTGTCAGACCTCCATGGGATGGGTTTCCGTGGCAATCTCCCAGTGTTCATAGAACAGTTTTTGGCAGACAGATCCTTCTAGGTCCGTGTGGCGACAACATTGTCAGAAATTCATGAGCAGGAAATGGGTGTTCCACGGGTAGTATCCTTTCCCCAGCCCTGTTTAGTATAAAAATAAATGAAATTGTAAATTCTGTCAACCAAGGTTCAGACTGCTCTCTTTTTGTTGATGATTTTGCCCTTTATGCATCTGGGAAGACATTGCTGGTGTACAGCACCAACTCCAGTTGTGTGTCTATAAGGTCCAACAGTGGGCAGTCGAAAATGGGTTCAAGTTTTCATCAGTTAAACAGAGTGCATCCACTTTCACAATTTCGGACAACTTTTCCCGCCACCAGAAATTTTCATAGATAAGGCTAAAATTCCTGCTGTCACAGAAGCCAAATGTCTGGGTATTACCTTTGACCAAAAATTAAATTTTAAAGCCCATATTCAGAAGTTGAAAACATCGTGCCTCAAAGCCATGAATATCCTCCGTGTAGTGGCTCCTACCGATTGGGGTGCAGACAAATGCACACTTCTCCATCTTTACAGGGGATTAGTTCGATCCAAGTTGGACTACGGCAGCATCATTTATGGCGCCGCTAGAGCCTCGTATCTAAAAGTCCTAGACCCAGTTCACCATCAGGGACTTCGCCGCTGCCTTGGCGCTTTTCGTACTACACCTGTTCATAAACTATATGCTGAGGCAGGGTAGTGTTCCCTCTCTCATAGAAGAGTCAAATTAGCTTTAAGCCGGAATAGCTCAGTTGGTAGAGCGCCGGACTCGTAATCCTGGTGATCCTGGGGTTGCGGGTTCAAACCTCCGCTGGGGCGTTTCGGTACAGGGGGATTTTTCCCTCGGAGTTAACATTGGTTCTGACTCCATTTCCCATACAGTCCTTCGAATGAGACTATAAACCGATGTTCCGTGTGTGAACGCACGCATAACATCTTGCACACACGTAAAATCCCATCACCAACTTTCGGAAGAGTAGGCCAGTTTGGCCGTTGGTATGGATGACACGTTACACATAGCATGCACCCTGCGTGAGAAATGGAAAGAATGAAGTAAGGAAAATGAGTGATCGATATTGAACGATACTGACTGGATGACACGGGAAACGACTAAATGAAGCGCCGGCTGGCAGCTCTTCAGTCGGCACTACCCAGGTAGGCAGCCCGTTGTGTAAACGAGTGTTGATTGTAAAGCGCTTAGAGCGTGGTCTCTAGCCGAGAATAGGCGCTATATAAGTATTCATTATTATTGTTATTACACACAGCTTTTTTCAGAACCAAACAACCCTGCCTACGACTGTCTTATGAATCCTCATTTCCAAGAGAAATATGAAGTCCATCCAGTATTCCCCCTTTCGGTATTCGCATCCTTCCTTTTCTGGAGGAGGCGGATATTGATGTTGGTCATCTCTGACGTTTCCAAGTTTCCTCAACAACTCCTTGGACGTTTTCGTCTCCTGAAATTAGGTTTGATTTAACCGTGCAGCACAAACAGAACACGAGTTCCTTAATTTATAAACAACTTTTTTAGACATGTGTTCTAACCTTAAAGAATATGTTATTTTTACTGATGGTTCAAAGTCTGATGATGGTGTAGGGTCCTCCGCATATATTCCAGCTTCAGGAGAAAAAATGTCCAAACACATTCCCTCTGAAAGCACTATTTACACTGCGGAACTTGCTGCACTACTTTTGGCTTTGGAGTTGATCGGGCAGTGCCAGTCTAGGAAATTCCTTATTTGCACAGATTCTCTTTCAGCTTTAGAGTATATTGGAGCAAGAAACACAAAACATCCGGCCCTTATTAAGTTTTTTACCATGTTTTCTTCATTAGTTTCAAGGGGTTTTGATATATTTTTGGCCTGGGTGCCAGGTCATGTGGGGATCAGAGGCAACGAAGAGGTGGATCGACTTTCTAAAGAGGCTGTCCGCCTTCGTCCTTCCAAACTGCTTGTACCATCCTCGGATCTAAAAGGCAAAATAGCTTCGTATGTCAATTCTTTATGGAAGGAGGAGTGGAGCCTCCAAGAAAACAATAAGCTTCATCAAATACGACCAGATTTAAAGGAACATCTTCCCATGGCTGCTGGCGGTCGAAAGGGACAAACAGTATTGTGTAGATTGAGGATGGGTCATGCCTATTTTACTCATTCGTTTTTATTGAAGGGAGAAGACCCGCCTTTCTGTGTTCCCTGTGATAGTCGGATATCTGTCAAACATAGTCTTTTAGACTGCTGGGATTTATACGACATTAGAAGGAAACATTACACTCCAGATAATATGAAGATTCTTTTTCGTGATGTTCCCCCTGACAATATTTTTAACTTCCTAAAAGAAGTGAATTTATTTCATCGTGTGTGAATTTGGTGGTGTTAGATATTCTATACTCGGTATTGATTTTTGCAGATCTAGATTACAGTTAGTGATTTCAGCGTGTTGATTTTTAATCCTAGGATTGGTTCTTTTAATCTGTTTTTAATGGGTTGGGTAAGGTTTTGCTTTTAATCCTTTTTTAACATATATACGTGGTAGTTTGAAACGTGGTGACAGTCCTGAGATAACCTCTGCTGTTGACAGGACTATAATTTTAATCTTAATCTTAATCTATCTGTGTGTGTGAATGTGGGTGTTTCTGTGTGTGTATATATATCTATATATCCATCTATCAATAAACACACACACACACACACACACACACACATCCCTCTGATATATTTATCTATATGTGAACACACACACAGGCGCGCGCGCACGCACACACACGCGCACACATTTCTACAGTGCCGCCCTTAACTACGATGCAGGGCGCTTTATAAGTTTAACAAATCATTGTCTGAAATATACCGAACTTTTCAATCAAATTATAAGAGAAAGCAGACGGATATGAGCCCAGCGAAAAGAAAATATTGATGCAGAACAATATGGTCGCAGGTGGAAGGGTAGCATGGGGCCAAACGCCCATCCCCCGTATTTCGAACATGTGATGTAGCAAATCACGTGATGTCCGAAAGTTCCTCTATTCTTCCCCAAGCCAGTGTGTTGCAAATGATCGACTGGCGTTTGACTCGGATGCAGTATGGCTTACTCGTGCATTCCGCAGGAAAAAAGTCAAATATTAATGAAAAATAATTGTTCACTGGAGATCAGCATTGGACGGTTTATCACAGAAGTCAATTAACTGAAAGATGGCTTTATTAAGAGCATGCAAGACATCAGTGAACTAAAAGAAGACGACACAAACATTCTGGACAGACTAGATCATCTGGAAAGAAAGCTGAAAGCCGCCGAGCAGGATGCAAAGGCATGTATCATACGATTCCTAAATGTTGAAGGAACTGACTGGGAGGACGAGTATGGAGTACGTGCAAAGGTAGTGACCAATGTCAGTTAAGTTCTGATATTCCAAGTGGACTCCAACCCAACGTATCCAGTACTTCCTCTCTCTTGATGATGAGATAATGAGAGAAAATGTCAGCCCGACTAAAAACGTGACTGAAATTTATTTGTATGGTTTACCCTTGTATACACAAGTAAGGTTGATGGATGAAAGTACACTTAACTTGTGTTCTTCTTTGTTGTTCATTCAGTATTGAATGTCTGAACTTGTCTTTAATTCTGTCACTCGGATCTACAAGTACTTTTAAGTGCACAAGCCTGAGAAGAATTAATCCTGAACTACTCTTGAGTATTTGTAACAGTCCCGAGAAAAACAAAATTTCCTTTCAATGACTAGTACTAGAAAGTTGTCCCTTCCACCACTAGTAAGAGAGAGGAGGTGAAATTTCAACATGACTGAGATTTCTTATCTTGCCAAATGCTGATATTCATTTTCTACATTAGTTCTTTCGAAGCTCTGGATTTCTTTTTTTTTCTTTTTTTGTGTATGGGTTTTTTTTCATTAAATCTTTCCGAACATAAAGGTATATCAGAATTTATGCGAAAACAAACTGGTTGAAAGGCAACTAAATAATCAAAATAAATGAAATGAAATAAACACCAACTTTCCGGCTCTCTCTCTCTCTCTCTCTCTCTCTCCTCTCTCTCTCTCTCCTCTCTCTCTC
The DNA here is from genome assembly GCA_018398815.1 of Conus ventricosus. Classification (NCBI taxonomy): domain Eukaryota; kingdom Metazoa; phylum Mollusca; class Gastropoda; order Neogastropoda; family Conidae; genus Conus; species Conus ventricosus. The sequence continues at coordinate 88,140,027 of CM031607.1, read as the reverse complement.
TCTCTCTCTCTCTCTTCACCACCCACACACACACACACACACACACACACACACACATGCACGCAAGAGACAATAGTCAACTTCTGGTCGACACAAGAAAGAAAGATAACTATGCAAGGAAAAAGGAACAGTTATTTCCCTTGGAAGTAACACGAAACCACTGTTGATCAGTAGCTTGAGTGGCAGCAGGGAATTTTGAGTGGCAGCCGTTTTCTTGTACTTCTGTGTTTGTGTGTGGCACTGTGACGCGGGGAGGGGGTCGGTAAAACACCAGCAAACTCCTCCCCCCTCCCCCCAGGAGACAACTGAGTTACTGTAATTCAGAGGCAGGGCACAAGGACCGGCAAATGTTCTCTGGTCACAAGAGTCTGGTTCTGATTCAGCTGTGATGAGGAACAGCAACATGAATGAATACTTATGTACCTCCTTTTCAAATGTGTGTGTGTGTGTGAGTAAGCGCGCACCCGCGTGCGGAGAAGAAGAAGAGGAAGCAAAAGAAGAAGAAAGCAAAAGAAGGGGAAAAAAAGAGAAGAAGAGGAAAGAGAAGGAAAAGGAGGATAAAGAAGAGGAGAGGACCAGCAAAATGGTTTCCTCATGTGTTAACGCATGTCTGTCTCCCCTCCCCCTCCCCCCCCCCCCCCCCCTCCCCTACACACACATACACACGCAGAAACGCGCGCGCGCGCGCACACACATACACATTGCGACCAAATTACTACAACTACTACCTCTATTGCTGCTGTTGCTGCCATTGCTACTACCTGCTGCTGCCAATACTTCTGCTTCTGCTGCTTCCGCATGTTTGCTGCTACTGCTGCTGCCAACACGTCTGCTTCTGCTGCTTCCGCGTGTTTGCTGCTGCTCCTCCCCCTCATACTACTACGACTACTATTGCTACTCCTGGTGCTGCTGCTGCTACTGCTGCTGCTACTACTACTACTCCTGCTACTACTCTTGCTATTGCTACTACTACTACTGCTATTGCTGCTGCTGCTGCTGCCACTGAACTACTGCTGCTGTTATTAACATACCCCTGCTGCTATTGCTACTACTGCGTCAACCACTACCACCACTGATGTTACTACTGCTGCTGCTGTTGTTGCTGCTGCTATTACCACTATTTATGCTGCTACTGCAGCTATTTTTACTAAGACTGCGACTAGTAGTAGTCAGGAGTATGAAATGCCTAATGTCCAAACAGAGGACAGGACGGGGGTGGGGTGGATGGAGGGAAGCGGGGAAGGGAAGGAGAGGAGGATTTCTTTGTGCATTTGTCTCCCTTAGTCTCAATGTGATTTACGCGAACGGAAACCGGAATTGAATGTGGTGCCTAGAACAGCCGGGCTGTGGAGAAGGCAATGCATTTGTTCGTCATTCTGTGTGTACTTCTTACCTAACAGATTTACTTCCCATGGACACGCTCCTGGTTCTATAGCGACGCTTCCAAAAATGGACACACAAGAGTTCAGCGGACGGTACACTGTGAAATATTTCATAACGAAGGCTAGAGTGAAGAGTGCATATACCCATCAAAGTCCAGCAGATCATGGGGGTGTGCTTTGGTCGTCATCAACATCATCATCATTCTCGTCATTATTATTATTATTATTATCATCATTATTATTAAGAATACTTATATAGCGTCTATCCTCTGTTGAAGACCAACCTGTTACCGCTTTACCATTCACGCTCTCCTTTATACAACTGGCTGCCTGCCTGGGTAGAGCCGGCTAAAGCGCTGCCTGCTTGCGTACATGTAGTCGTCTCTCGTGTCATTCGGCCTGTGATGGACCAAGGTGGGTGGGTGGTGAGAGCGAGACGGAGACTGGGAGAGGTCGGAACGGCCGGCGTGGAACTGTTACCTGGCTTTCAGCGCCAGCTGTTTAACGAACCGAATTTAAAGGGCGGTAACTGTAGGGGAAAGTAGAATGGAGTATGGTGTGGAGAGGTGAAGATGGTGGATCCCGCTCAGGCCAGGAACATACAGACGGAGCACAGTCTGTTGCTTGTCATTTGTTTTATTGACATAAAAGAAGACTACGTAAGGAGGACACAACGCAACACAATGGTGTGCGACAAAGAATGGAAAATGTAACCCAACGACAAAAGCACTACGAGTTATATCAAAAGTACGAGTTACATCAATAGTTAATAAAGCTTCAAATGTCTGCTACAATGCATGTTCTCTTGGAAGAGGCGATGAGATCTTACGTTAAGTCATTGGATTTGCGACAGACTGGGAAGAGACCTCAAAATAGATATGTAAAAGATTTTTTTAAAATCATACTCGGATTATTTTAGATTGGAAAGAGGAGAAGGAAGAAGAGTAAGGGGAATAGCAGGAGGTGGAAGAGAAGAGAAATGGAGAAAGGTGAGACAGATAAAGGGATGAGGAAAAGGAGGAGGACGGCAAGAAAGGGGGAAAATGGGAAGAAGCAGGAGGAAAAGGAGGAGAAGAAATAAAAAGAGGAATAGAAGACAGAGAAGGAGGAGGACGAGAAGGAAAAGGAAGAAGGGTGGAAAGAGGAGAAAGAGTAGGAGAAAAATCGAGTACCAGAACGAGAAGGAGACAAGAAGGTGGGGGGGGGGGGGGGATGAGGAGACGGAGCAAAAGGCGAAGAAAAATGTGGAGCAAGAGAAGGGGAAGAATGACAAAAAGGAGAAGAGGGAGACGTAAAAGAAGGAAGGGGGGGGGAAAGAATGAAGAGAAGTAAGAAAATGAAGAAAAGGAAGTGGAGGAGGAGGCGGGGAGGGAGAGAAGGAGAAGAAAGAAAACAAAAAGAGGAGAGGAAGGAGAAGGAGGAAAAAGGAAAAGGAGGATAAGGACGACGACTACTACGAGGAGAGGGAGGAGGAAAGGGCGGAGGAGGAGGAGGGGAAGCAAAAGGAGGAGCAGGGAGGGAAGAAGGAAGGAAAGTGATGGACAAAGAAGGAAAAGAATGTGAAAAAAGAAAGTCATGACCAAGGCATGCTCTTAGCCCAGACGCCCATTGACGCTGAAGAAAGGCCGAAGCAAGATGGAGAAAAGGCTTCAGCATATCTGAAACACATGCAAATGGCCGGCTCTGCCCCCATAGTGCACCTCGTAGCGTTGCTCTTTCAACAGACGCCATTTTCCTGTTGTCACGTGGCGTTCCACAGCGGGCTGCCATTGGCTGGCGTACTCGTGGCATCTTTCCAGGAAGTCGGCGCGAGTCAGATTGACAATGTATCCGCCTGTGCACATGACAGCACACACACACACACACACACACACACACACACACACTTCAAATGAACAGTGAACAAGATTAAGAGCTAGGAATAACAGAGAGAGAGATTTTGAACGCGTATACGCGCTACTGCGCTTGAGATTTTGAACACGCTTGCGCGCGCAGTAGCAGTGTGTGTGTGTGTGTGAGTGAATGACAGATAGACTATTGCGCGTGAGAGTGACAGAGAGAGAGAGACGGGGAGAGAGAGAAATTCTATGCGCGCTACTGCGCGTGAGAGAGTGAGACGGAGAGACAGAGAAAGGAAGAGACGGAGAGAGACTGGAGATGCAAACCTCGGCTGTTGTCTTTGCTTGCGAGTTGAGATGGTCTAGTTGTGTGGTAATTTGTCTCTTAAAGAATCTGAATGTACGAGGCACGTCTTCCATGCTGCTGTACCCTGGATACAGTGAATCTCTCCACAGTTTACCGTCCCTTCGGCCATTAAGCTAGGAGACTTTAACACATTGACCATTAACCTTAAATTGATCCCATGTCTCCCGAATCAAAACGTTTCGTTTCGTCATTTCCACAAGCATGGTCTTTTCCCGCATTCATGTCACTGATCTCTCCTTTCTTTGTAAAACAACATGAAATGTGAAACTTCTACCGCCCGAGAACGTAAGAATAACTTCTCCTCCATTGCGTTTCAGCAGTGACCGGTTTCAAACAGAACACACCCCTCAGTGCTTGAAGGAAGGCACGGACTGGTCGCTTTGTCTTCCAGTGAACACAGGCAGTCAGCAGTCACTGGCTTGCTGACCATGTCATGGGAAGTAGGGAGGACTGGACGTGTACTTTCAAACCGGTCATTGAGAATCCGTCACACGTATTTTGAGATTGACCGTAGCAATATTTCTTGCGACATGTCCTGTCAGACTGATCGCTTGCTGGTGACGTCATGATCGTAGTGTGTGTCTTTGTGGTAAGTTACCGCCCTGCTTGAGCATTCTCATGCCGTGTTGTAAAGAAGTTTGAATTATATTAGAATAACGATCACTCTCAAACAGGTATTGCTCAAAGCTGTGAGTGTCCCAATAGGACCAAATATAGCATTTTTTGCCAGATGAATTTTGTGTGTGTGTGAAATCGAAAATCAAGGGTGAAAAGCAAAACCTGGCTTGACGAGGCGAATCATTTTATGAATTAAAAGAGGAGGAGGAAAAAGGAGCAGCCTTTACCTGGCTTGACGAGGCGAATCATTTCGGTGAAGGCGTCCACAGAGATGTGTGCAGGGCCCATCACTCCCAACAGCACGATGGCGTCGTAACTGTCTGCAAGTAATTAAAGAAGACAAAGCACATGCCAAGCAACCTGTGACAGAATGTTTGCAGAATTTCTTTTTCTTTCCTTAATCAGAGTGTTCAAAATTGTACACCAAAAAATCTGAATGTTCTTGCAAAGTTAAAATCTTTTCACGTGAGTTTATCACGGACTGGAATCGACACATAAGTCATTGATTGAGAGCTTTTCATCACAAATGTTTCATGTACTATGATTAGTTTTATAGTGATAATCTTGATCATCTTTATTTCTAAGGGTAAAGATAAGCAAACACACGTTTTTATTTTTTCATCCGGCCCTTGCCCCACTAAGGGACTGGCTAAGCATGACTAGCGACACACACACACACACACACACACACACACAAGCACGCATACACGCATGCGCACGCGCACACACACACACACACACACACACACACACACACACACACACACATGGGTCTATATCCACACATCCATACACACATGTGTACATTCACTACACACACATACATAAAAAAGACACAACCAATGTTAGGTGCGTAGGCACTCGAGGTCTGACCAGCGCATTGGGCTAATGCGTAGGTCAGACATCTGCTAAGTCATAGCCACGAGACCCTCTTCTTCAATTCTCTCTTCTTAGTTGTAATTCATTTATCCATCTGCTTAAAATCATGCGCAGTGCAGTCTCAAAACTTAGCGGATATGGTGTAGCGTACATGGACTAGTCCGCACGCACTAATGTCTTCCTGATCAAACTGAAACTAAAACTGACTAGCGACTAAACCTTTCAAATTTTTCAACATGCATGTGTTAGAAAAACACAGAAAATGTGGAAGAGTTGTGTCTCCATCAACATTGACGTCTAGATAAACTTAAACAAATAAAATAAGCTTTACAAGAACGAACAATTTAATGTTGTATTGTTGGTAAAATAGAATATTTATGCAAATTTAGTGGCTTATCGTTCTTTAATATGTGTAAACTTTATGAATTAACTGTTTTATTGCTGTGAAGTCATCGTTCGTCGCTACTTGCTGTTCACGTGCTGCGAAAGACAATTTTCCATTTTTGAAGTGTAGTTTGTAATGTGCAAAGAAGTGTCCGAGTCTTGAATCTTGAATCTGTTGAAAGAGAAAGAAATTTCCCGCACTGACCATAATTATAGATGGAGAATAAAAAGTTTAGACCTGAATCTGTAGATTAACTGAGGAAGAGGAAGAAATGTCTAATTTTACGGTAGTTTTTAATGGACTATACAAGGCTTGAATCCTGAATACATTTCTGAAGGAGGAGAGAATCTGTACTGTAATTTTCAATGGACTATTGTTTCAATGTTGAAATTTTAATCTAATCGAGGAAGAGAAGAAAACTTCCATTTCAACTGCAATTTTTATAAAGGACAACATAAGGTTTTCATCTCAAATTTTGAATGTAATTAAGCAAGAAAAACATTCATTTTAAGTATAGTTTTGTACATTTACAAAGCGTTTGAATCCTGAATCTATTCCTGAAACAGGAGAATTTTTTCTCTCTTTTTTTTTTTATTGTAATTTCTAATGAATAACAAAATGCTTGAATCTTGATTCTACTCATCGAGGGAAAAAAACAAAAAACTTTCAAATCTGGGTTTTTGATGGCCGAGGAACGTTTTGGATCGTGAATTTTTAAACTGATCCTAGACGAGCAGAAAAAAAATCGTTTTTATATTGTATTTTTAATAGAGAATCAAGTTTTTGAACGTTGAATCTGCCCGAGGAAGAGCAGCTGTCAAGCGAACAGAAGGCAAGACGAACCCCACCTTGAGGGATGTCCAGTGGCTCAGCGGTCAAGGACACATTGTAGAGCCGTCTGTACACTCCCCTCTCCTCTGCCAGGCGCAGACTCTCCGCGGAAGGGTCCAGAGCGTCCACGTGTCGGAAGCCCATCTCATACAGCTGTGGAAGACAGTGAGGACAGAGGAGAAGGCGGCGGTCTGGGTTACAGACAGTGAGGACAGAGGAGAAGGCGGCGGTCTGGGTTACAGACAGTGAGGACAGAGGAGAAGGCGGCGGTCTGGGTTACAGTGAGAACAGAGGAGAAAGGCGGCGGTCTGGGTTACAGACAGTGAGGACAGAGGAGAAAGGCGGCGGTCTGGGTTACAGACAGTGAGGACAGAGGAGAAGGCGGCGGTCTGGTTACAGACAGTGAGGACAGAGGAGAAGGCGGCGGTCTGGGTTACAGACAGTGAGGACAGAGGAGAAGGCGGCGGTCTTGGTTACAGACAGTGAGGACAGAGGAGAAGGCGGCGGTCTTGGTTACTGACAGTGAGGACAGAGGAGAAGGCGGCGGTCTGGGTTACAGACAGTGAGGACAGAGGAGAAGGCGGCGGTCTGGGTTACAGACAGTGAGGACAGAGGAGAAGGCGGCGGTCTGGGTTACAGTGAGAACAGAGGAAAAGGCGGCGGTCTGGGTTACAGACAGTGAGGACAGAGGAGAAAGGCGGCGGTCTGGGTTACAGACAGTGAGGACAGAGGAGAAAGGCGGCGGTCTGGGTTACAGACAGTGAGGACAGAGGAGAAGGTGGCGGTCTGGGTTACAGACAGTGAGGACAGAGGAGAAGGCGGCGGTCTGGGTTACAGACAGTGAGGACAGAGGAGAAGGCGGCGGTCTGGGTTACAGACAGTGAGGACAGAGGAGAAGGCGCGGCGGTCTGGGTTACAGACAGTGAGGACAGAGGAGAAGGCGGCGGTCTGGGTTACAGACAGTGAGGACAGAGGAGAAGGCGGCGGTCTGGGTTACAGTGAGGACAGAGGAGAAGGCGGTGGTCTGGGTTACAGACAGTGAGGACAGAGGAGAAGGCGGCGGTCTGGGTTACAGTGAGGACAGAGGAGAAGGCGGCGGTCTGGGTTACAGTGAGGACAGAGAAGGCGGCGGTCTGGGTTACAGTGAGGACAGAGGAAGGCAGAGGTCTGGGTTACAGTGAGGACAGAGAAGGCGGCGGTCTGGGTTACAGTGAGGACAGAGGAGAAGGCGGCGGTCTGGGTTACAGTGAGGACAGAGGAGAAGGCGGCGGTCTGGGTTACAGTGAGGACAGAGGAGAAGGCGGCGGTCTGGGTTACAGTGAGGACAGAGGAGAAGGCGGTCTGGGTTACAGTGAGGACAGAGGAGAAGGCGGTGGTCGGGGTTAGAGACAACCTTGACTGTCTGATGGGAATAGAGTGAAATAAATGGAATTGCCATTGGAAATAACTCTCTCTCTCTCTCTCTCTCTCTCTCTCTCTCTCTTTGTGTGTGTGTGTCTGTCTGTCTGTCTGTCTGTCTGTCTCTGTCTCTCTCTCTCTCTCTCTCAATGGCTACTAAAAACAAAATCAATGATAAAAATCATAGGCGTTCTGATGGTTGACTTCATAAAAGCATTTGATATTGTTGATCGTAGACATTTATGCAAAAAGATAAAGATGTATGAATCTACTGACATTTTAGAACTCCTAGCTTTATTTCTGTCAGACAGGAAACGATGTTTGGTTAAACTGATCTGAATCCTCATTTTTTTCTGCAAGTGATGGTGTCCCTAAAGGTTGTGTTCGTAGTCCAATGTTATTCGTATGACATGTGAACGACCTTCCCCTGTTTTCTTGCAACTTTGTGTGAGATGTTTGCAGACGAACTCACGTGCATACTCGTCAAAACAGAGGAACAAAATTGTCATTTCTTTGCAGGAAGGTAACCAGTAAGTAAAGAGAAAGGTCTGAACTCAATCATACGCATCTCATACCCCTCCCCCCCCCCCCCCCCCCCCCCCCCCCCCACCCACCCCGCTCGAGAAATTATCGAAGAACTTGATTATCATAGGATTTTAGGAGAAGTTGTTGGTAACTATCTATCTTGGTCAAATCATTCTGCAATGATATATAACGTTTGTCAAGAAAGACTTACCAGCTCTCAAAAATTAAACAATTTTCAGATCTGTGTAGCTGTCAGTTGTTCTTAATGCCTATAATTATTCAATTTCATATTAACTACGCGTCTATAATTTGGGATTCTTTCAGTGATATCTTAAAACCCCCACTAGTTTACATAGACGAGCTAGAAAATTGATCCTTCTGAATTCGCCTTCCCTTAGACTTTCAGACTATGAACACTCAGAGATTTTACCTTAGAATGGAAGCTCATATCTAACTAAGCAATATTACGTTTGGAATAATGTGCAGGCATGCCCCTTGGTTGCTGAAAAATATATTTGAAAGTAGTTCACAATATTTACAAGGTACGATAGCTCTCCCGAGGATGGTTCTCCAGTGGTTACTGATGGAATGCTATCTCGGTTTGGTTTAATACGCTCACATGTCTTAAGTTTCACTCATATAACATGACGAAATTCGATGACCATATCATTTACTACTTATTGTAATTGATCAAGAACTATTTCATGCATTCTCTGTCTCTCTGTCTCTCTCTCTCTCTCTCTCTCTCTCTCTCTCAACTCACGCGCTGACCGAGTTTCCGGTGCACGCGCCCACGTCCAGTATGGTC
>CM031607.1:88115996-88128496 GCA_018398815.1 Conus ventricosus | reverse complement strand
TTTATATTACTTTATTCAGATCAACTTTTGAAGTGAACCAGACGCTAGTGGTAAATTGTTTAATTGCGTTTATAGTCCTATCACAGTCTCCGACAACGAGTCTGCGTTATCATCTGATAAGAGAGTGAATAAATACAAAGCATCAAAATAAGCATAGCACCATGCCTTCCATTATTGATTATTTTAACTGTCAACTCATTAATAAGCAGAAAAGATAACATAGGACTGTGTGTATCACCCTGTCTTAACCCAGCTGTACCTTAAACACAGTCTGTCATACTTACATCACATCGAATTCTTGACATCACATCGAATTCTTGTTTTATCCACATCATAGATACTTCTAATGCATTTATGCAGTTTCCCTTAAACACCATTCTTTCCAAAAAAAATTGGCCAAAGAAAGTGTCTGTTAATAGAATGAAACGCTTTCTCAAAATCTATTAATGCAACATAAATTTGCTATGTAAGAGAATGGTTTCATGACAAGACCTAGCGAGATAAACACAGATGATCCACATTTGAATATCCTTTCTTAAATTGGGCAGATGTTGGCCTGTAATGTTGTTTTCATCCACCCGTTCTTCTAAACGATTGTACATAATCATGCTAACTAATGTACAGCTAATACCACAAAGAGACATATTCTTCTATATTTGTTAAGGTTATCGATGTCACCTTTCTTGTAAAAATTAGGCGGAATAACAGTGGTATTCGAACTGCGATGAAATATGTCAGTATTGAATTACTTAATGACATATTTATGGGAAGAAGAAAAAAAAACCAGCATGATCACTTCACATGGATATTGAAACAGTTCGCTGGTAATACCATCAGGACCAGCCGCTTTGTGATCCTTCAGTTTTCTTATTGCTTTTATAGATTGTTTTTATAAATGGGACGATTCTGTTGAACACTTTCTCTCAAAAAAATTAACTCAGAAAATAATTTGTATTTGTTTGTAACAAAGTTTGAAAATGCTGGAACCATATGTCGGGAAGTATGTTGCTTCTTACCTGTTTTCTTTTGAAATTAGTTTTACGATCAATGTCCCAAAAGTCCATTTGGCTTTTATTCATTGACATCACCAGGTTATCTACTAACATCCGTTAACTAAATGGTTCTGCTTCTGTTTCAATAAATGTTTGTACTCTCTCTCAAAATTACATATTTGTGCACGGATTTCATTCAGGATCTTTTGAAAGGCTGCTTGTTATGAAATTTGTCTAACATTTTTTTAATTATTGTACTCTCCCGAACAAAATATTTAACAGGTTCTTTAGATTTGTAGGGAAACGTACGCACTTCCATACATTTAGCATTTTTAATACAATCATCAAATGCGTCTAACGCAACAGTAACATCATTGTCCATTACCGTCTTCATATTTGCGGGCATTTCATGATCACAAAGAGTGTCACTGATTAAGTACTTACCTTCGTTAATCCACACATTTTTCTGTTGCAAAATCAACATTATGTTGATCATATTACATTTTTTCTCATGGAAAAGAAACACGAACACCACTAGGAAAATAATGAGACTATACGTTCCGGAATGACAATTCACACATCATAAACAAGGGCAAGAAGGTCGTTTGAAAACATGAAATAACCGTTTACGCTGCTTCCAGAATCAGGTATGTATGTCCAGCAACCTCTTCGGACGCCCTTACACGTACCATTCAGTATACATCACCCCACAGCAATACAACTTACTGTAGTTGTACAAATGGCATTCTTCATAACAACGATTGACACCGAGACTGACTTTTGTATTGTATGTCATTGTCACTATCTGCATGAAAATTCTGAGACACATTTTGTGTCTTGCTGTTGAAATCACCATTCAATATTATACTGACTTCCATAAAAAAACGCGAAAGCAAAACAAGCTGAAGGTTAGGGGCGAATTTTATTGGTCACAATTGTACAGAGTGGAAGCGAGAATTCAACGTGATTTGATTCATTACACCGGTAATGTGTGAAAATGTCATCAGCAATATGTCTTTGTGTGGAAAATCCAAGGTCACGTGACAAACCAGCTTGAAGACCTAATACCGTGTGTGGCCACCATTTGCATGGACAACTGCTTGACACCTGCGGCTCATTGAGTGGACCAGGTGGTTGATGCGTCCCCTTGGCACACCTGCCCACACATGGACGATGGCCTGGTGAAGTTGAGCCGCTGTTGCTGGTCGTGGACGCAGGAGGTCCAACCGTCTGCCAAGTTCACCCCAAAAATGTTCTATTGAGTTTGAATCGGGACTGAGGGCTGGCCAGGGCAGCACATTGACGTTGTTATGCTGAAGAATTTGCTGGTGGCCCTGGCTGTGTGTGGTCTTGCATTGTCCGGTTGGAATGTCCAGTTTGGGTGTTGCGCAAAAAAAGGATCGACATGGGGTCTGAGCATCTGGTGGATGTAGCGCTGTGTATTGACACCCTGTCCGCAACCAGAACCAATGTTCTGAAAGATGACTGGTCCTATGGCGTGGTTAATGCCAATTGCACCCCATATCATAACGTTCAGGCCTCCCCAGGGGTTCCGCTCTACCACACAGGAGTCAGCATAGCGTTCACCAGGTCGACGCCATATTCTGACACGACCGTCAACCATGTCAATACAAAAACGGCTCTCATCTGAGAACAGTATGCGTCACCACTGCTGCCTGCGCCAGTTGATTCGGGCTTGTGCCCACTGCAGCCTGTCCTGCCGGTGTCTTGGTGTCAGTACCGGACCTCTGTGAGGACGCCTACATGCCAGCCCGTTCTCCTGAAGACGCCACCGCACAGTGTTGAGGCTGATTCGTTGCTGGAGATTCCCAGGTACCTGTCGAGCAGTGTTTGCGGCTGTTTGCCACCTGTCCCGCAGATGGGTTCGAACAAAATGGCGATCCTCTCTTGGTGTGGTGACCCGAGGACGGCCTGGCCGGGGACGATCATCAGTGGTACCAGTGACTCGCATGCGGTGCTGCAGACGATAGATGGTTGAGATGTGGACGTTAAAGATGTTGGCGACCTGCCTGGCATCCACACCAGCCTCCAGATGGCCTAGGGCACGATTGCGTTCCTCTGCTCGTAGTCTTGGCATCTCTGTAGCGCTCAGACGGCAAGTCGTTATCTGAACCTTGTAGCGCGGCTTTATAAAGGCTGCATGCCTGCGTACATGTCGCTAGTTAACTTTGCTCTGCATGGTGTGCACGTGCCTCACATGCAGCAACCAGTTTGCCATTTTTGTTGACCCTCCAATGCCGGGAATGATGTGTTGCTCACACAATTTTTTCACTGCACGTGAGTCTTGGACCCAAGCAACTTGCCACAATGGTTCAATATTGTATATTCACACCTTTTCACCCGAAAAATAGCCTTTCAATTTTTCGCGTTTTTTTATGGAAGTCAGTATATATAAGCATCTGTGCTTAATATACGATCAACTAACCAACATCATTAACATTTCAGTTTAATGAAGTCAACTAACCAGTCTTCAGTTAAATTGATTCCATGGTCAGCATTTAAACCTTTCCCATATGTCATTGGTCTGTAATGACCCACACTCATATTTTCATTTGATACCTGGGTACATGTAAGCTTTCTCCACCAAATATTCATGACTTTGTCAACAAACTATAGCCCTACATCCGTTCCGAAAAATTGTCTGGTTTTGTTGGTAAACAAAGGAATAAACAAAAAGAAAAAATTCCAATACTTCTGGGTCTGAGCAGACCCACACCATCAAAGAAGAAAACCTGAGTGCCATATGTCATGGGTCTGGCCTGACCCATGCCTTCTGAAGATGCAGACTATGAACCTTCTCCACACGGCCCGTTCCCCGCCACCTGTGGCCTGGCATCACCCTCACAACTTTGTGAGCGTTGTGCACGAGCCGTACATCCTGAAAGTGGTGTAGCCACCTCCACGTGTTTCTGATCGAGTGGGCTTTCTGCCATTTCTACGGATGACCTTGCTATTCAACTTGTCAGGTAGGTGTTTTATCATTCATTTTGCATACTGCTCATTGAAACATAATATAATATTGTAAATCTTTATATCATAAACTTAAATTCCTATCATAAAGAGAACCATGAAATAGATGAAGTTTCGTTCTTGAAGCAGACTGCCGTGATTGATTCAGTCGGTGCACTGGGAGATACAAAAACAATTTTAATGTTCTTGATGTGAAACAAATGACCAAAACAGTAACAAGGATACATTCACACAGTAACTAACCTATTGCATGTATGAAATATTCACCACTTTTTTTTTATTTCCTTCATCACATTTTGTCTTTATTAACAGCTGGGCAGGGCTGGTACCACACACTTCCTGAGCCTGTGCCGCTCCCACAAGCGGCAGTATAGCCATTTCTACATATCGCTATGACCTAACGCGACATTCTGTGGGCTGTGTTTACCCAGTTTTTACCGAACAACGTCTCTAAGGAAAGCATTCGCTACATACCTCAATAAACCTGTGTTGTCAGAAAACATACCCGAGTGTATCTTCTACCCCATGACAGAAGGAAAAGACTACAAGCGTGTTTGGCCAGCGCTCAGCGTGATTTGTGTGAATTCCTCATGAATAGGGGAAGCTCAGCATTGAAACTGAGCTTGAATTCGCAGCCAGTCATTCCTGAACATGCGCTCCCTCTGTTTCATGTGCACAATTTTCAGGTCAACCACAAGCCCACCCTATTCTCTCTTTCTCATACATTTGCGTGCATGCATGCTTACACTCACGCATGTTCACCCGCTCATGAACACAGCAACACACATACGTACACACCCATGCCCACTCATTTGCACACACACACACACACACACACACACACACACACATCAATTATTCCAAACAATTCTTTGTCAATACAAAAAGGCAAAAAATATTGGTGTAATTAACACCTAACACTTTTACCTAGGAATACAATTCGTAAGACAGATATCCACCCCTACCCTCACCCCCACTCCTCCCCAGAATGCCTCCCTTGTTTCGTGAATTTAATTGCTGATTTTCGGAAAATTAAAAACTAAAAACAAAACAAAACAAACAAAATCTGGTTGACTTGCTTCTATGAAAGTTTCAGAAAAAAATAAATAAATAAATCAAATTCACCTACGAATTAAATAAAATCAGGATTTCTTTTTAAAACATACCATTCACTTTCCTCGACAACAACAACAACAAAGAAATTTAAAAGGGTTTTATTTACAAGGTCTATTTTGCGAGTTCTCCTACGTGTTGTCGGTCGTTAGCTCCGATACACTGCCATAATCATCGGACGACAACTTGCTGGTGACAGCTGGGAGGCGTGAGTCTTACCGGTGTCGGGTTAATTTCGTTCCCTTGACTGTTCACCACTTCAGACAAAACGAATTTTACCAACCGGCCGTTCACCTCTGTCTCTCTCTCTCTCTCTCTCCTCTCTCTCTCCTCTTCTCTCTCTCTCTCTCTCAATTGCGATCTCATAACGCTGTGCATTCATGAATTCATTTTTCTTTCCTATATTTTCTTATAATCAGTGTTGTTGTTGTTGTTGTTGTTGTGTTCTTTACTTCGCTAGTTGTATATCTTTTGTTCCCTTACCCCATTCATGAGGGGCCATGGCCTATACGTGAATAAAACCATAGTTCATTGTCTGTCTGTCTGTCTGTCTGTCAGTCTCTCTCTCTCTCTCTCTCTCTCTCTCTCTCTCTCTCTCTCTCTGAGAGGTCCGTTGTGATCATGGAAAATTTTCCAATGCTCCATGACAAGATGGTCACACACCATTATTACTTTTTTCCCCATTGCGCTAAGCCTCCTTTCAGTGCGTTGAGAGTTTTCATCTCAGCTCCTTCATCCGAAAGGAAGAATCTTCCCAAGAGCAAGCATTTGACCCCTGCGGTGTTCTCTTTGCTTTCAGAGTGTTTGCCTTGGCTTGTCCAAACAGCCTCTAGCAGCGATAGGTGAATCAGCTTTCTGTTCATGCTGTGAACTGCGCCAAAAGAGACGTTGAAAATTTCCAGTGTATTTGTAAGCACAGCTTGTATGTTCTCTTCTTATTGCTCATGTACAGGATAACAGGATAACAGGATAACAATTTTATTTGTCCAAGAGATGGAAAATTCATTTTCGACAGCACAGCAGCCATATACCAGGACAACACACACACACACACACACACACACACACACACACACACAGACACACACACACACACACACACACACACACACACACACAAAAGGCGTAAAATGCCTGTGTAAGAATCCATAGTAAATCAATCCCATCAGTAAAATATCTTCATGCAAGCACAAACACTCTCCCCCCCTTCCCGCCCCCCCCCCCCCCCCCACACACACACACACACACACATCTCATACACACACACACACACACACACACAACACACACACACACCACACACACACACACACACACACGCCACGCACGCACAGCACACACACACACAACACACACACACACACACACACACACACACACAAAATAATAAATATGATTATTTAAGACCAGGCATCCCTCGATACATACGATTTAAACACACCACACACACGCGTGCGCGCGCGCCAACACACACACACACACACACACACACACACACACACACACACACATGCACATGCGCGCGTGCGCGCGCACACACACACACACACACACACACACACACACACACACTCACACACACAGCACGCACACACACACGCACGCACGCACGCGCACAAATTGTTTTAGAACCGGCAAAGATAAAAGTAGCGACATTCAGCTGTTCATCATGTGCATGGACGGATCCTGTTGTACAGTCTGATGGCACTGGGGAGGAATGAGTTGGAGAGTCTGTCTGTCCGTGCTCTGACACTCAGCAGTCTGCCAGAGTCCCTCACCGACCTCCGAGAGTCCAGCTCACTGTGCAAGGGTGTGATGGGTCACCGAGGATATGCCTGCACACGTCTCAGCACTTTCGTCTCGTAGAGATCGTGGAGGCCGGCCACATCCAACCGATCACATCCCTCGCTGTGCAAGTGAGCTTGGTCAGCTTGCCGACATCCCCCTCCCCCAGACTGCCAAAGAAGCCAGACTGTTGAAGGTTATGGCACTCTGCACAGTGCTGGTGTAGAACATATGCAGGATGGCTGGGTTGACCTTGAAGGACCTGAGCTTTCTTCAAAAGTAGAAGACGCTGGTGCCCTATCTTCACTAGAGCAGCCGTGTTCTCTGCCAGCCCAGCTTTTGTCCAGTATGGAGCCAAGGTACTTGTATTGTTCAACAATCTCCACCTCTTCGCCTTTGATCTGGATGGGAGTGTGCGGTGGTTTCTCCTCCTGAAGTCGACGATCAGCTCCTTCGTTTTGCTGACGTTCAGGCACAGGTAGTTGTTGTCACACCAGGTGACCATCCTGTTCACTGAGTCCCTGTAGGATTCCTCCTCTCCATCAACAATCATTCCAGACAGAGAAGTATCGTCTGAGAATTGACCTGGAGGACAACCTTTTCTTCACATCTGCAGTCAGAGGTGTACAGTGTGAACACGCAGGTGAAAGTACGCAGCCCTGAGGTGCTCCTGTGTTGGTCTCTAACTCAGAGGACCAGATGTCACAAGCACTTGCAATCTTCACCCCTGTGAGTCTTTCAGTGAGAAACTGACACCCACTGGATGAGACGTGGGTATCACAGACATCTGCATCAGCTTGGACATCATCAGGTGAGGCTGGATGGGTTGAAAGCGCTTGAGAAGTCAAGGAAAAGCACCCTCACATATGACTTGGGCCTCTCCAGGTGCTTGCATACCGAGTGCAGAAAGGTGTTTTATCGCGTCCTCTGTACTTCTGTTCGCTGAGTATGCGAATTGTAGAGGATCCTGGTGGCTTTGGGTCTGCTCTAGGAGCCGACGCAGAACAAGCTTTTCCAAGCACTTGAATGGGATGGAGGTCAGAGCGACAGGTCGATAGTCATTCAGGCCTTTGGGGTTGGGTTTCTTGGGGACAGGACAACAGTTGATGCTTTCCACATTTTGGGGATGACGCCACTGTCCAAGGATTCCTGAAACAGCCTGGAAAACACCGGAGCCAGAGAAGTGCAGCAGTTCTTCAGGACCCTGCCACTGATGTTGTCCGGCCACTCGCACTGCGAGGGTTGACCTTCTTGAAGCATGATTCCACCTCACGCTCATCAAGTTCGACGGGTGTATCAGGCATCTGCTTTACTGCTTCCAGCATGTCCTGCTGTTTCCATACGGAAATCGTGCTGGTCAAGCGGGTGTAGAAGGTGTTCAGGTCCTCAGCTAGCTGCTGCGGATCATCACAGCTGATGTTCTTCTTCACCGCCTGTATCCTGTCATGGCGTTGACACTCTGCCACAGTTGCCTTGAGTTTCTGGAGCCGAGAGAGGCCTCAACCTTCTCGCGGTACTGCTGCCGGCCTCTGGTCACCTCCTGCTGACTGCCTTCTGCAGGTCCCGGACAGCCTGTGTGTCTTCTTCTCTCAGCTTGGCTCGGCGCTGTTTTCAGAAGTGTACCTGTGTGCCCGTGATCCAGGGCTTCCTGTTGGGTAGATGGTGACTTCTTTCTCTGGAACCAGCATGTCCGTGCAGAAGTGGATGTAGCTGGTCACAGTATCCAGCGCCTCAGCCAGGGAAGAGCTGGCCATAAAGAACACGTTCCAGTCAGTACAGTCAAAGCAGCCGTTCAGCAGCTGAAAAGCATCTGCAGTCCACTTCTTGATCCGCTTCCTCATGTGGCTTGCTGGTCTTGAGGCGTTGCCTGTACCGGGGCACCAGCTGCACCATGTTGTGGATGGATCTGCCCAGGGGTGGCAGAGTCCTGCTCATGTAGGCCTGTGGGATGTTCCCATAACACTGGTCCAGGGTGCTGTCTCCGCACGTCTTGCACGTTACATACTGTTTGTAGTTTGGCAGCACTTTCTTCAGCTGACACTGGTTGAAAGTCACCCAGAATCAGGCGCACAGAGTCAGGACAACTCGTTTCTTGTGACTGGACAACCTCCCTGATTTTGTGCATGGCATTCTTTGTGTTAGCTCGGGGGTGAACGTAAACAACTGTTACGAATACCCGTTGGAACTCCCTTGGCAAGTAGAAGGGGTGCAGTGCAATAGACAACAGTTCCATGTCCCGACAGCAATGTTCTTCCCTGACCGTAATACTGGACACCATCGTTCATTCACATAAACACAACCCCACCACCCCCCCCCCCCCCCCCACCCCTCGACTTGTTTGTGATGGCTTGGACAGAATCGAAACGAACCACTGAAAAGCCCGGTACAGTTGGGTCAGTGTCTGTACCACGCAACCACGTCTCACTGAGACATATCAAGCTGGCCTCGCGGTACTCGCTGATAAATCGAACACAGGCTTCAAACTCGTCCGTTTTGTTGCAATAGACCCCGCATTTCCCACAACAATACTAGGCATGGGCAGTACTTACACTTAAACACACAGACACAGACGCACGCACGCGCGCGCACACACACACACACACACACACACACAAACACAAATAAAAAAGGAACGTTGGAAGACAAGAAAAGAAAATCTGACGTCATAAAGGCAAATGACGCGAAAAGTAAAACGTCATCCAAAGACTCCAACACGAAAAAGAACAATGACTTTCCTTCAGTTATCGTACTCTCTGATTCCATACTGAAAGGTGTACAAATGAAAAGATAGGCCGTTCCTATGGGTTTTCTTCCAAACGACAGAAAACATATGCCACACAAAAACTGAGTCTTCAACAACTTGATTCAACAAAAGACTCAGAAATACCAGACGCTATAGTAATCACTGTGGTATCAATGATTTGAAAACGCAAGACGCAGAAACAGTCGGCAAAGATTTCACAAAAGCAGTCAAACAAATCAAAGTGAAACACCCATCATCACACATTGTTGTGAGTCAGGCAACTGCAGTAGAAGATGCTGAATTGGATGCTAAACGTGAATTGTTCAATGCCCTTGTAAGAACAGAACTGCTGGCTGACAAAATTATTTCTTTCGTACCACACAATAACTTCTATGACTACGGGAGAGACGGATGCATCCAACCACCAGGGGATCATCGATCCTGGCAGCTAACCTTGGCCGGCATCTACGAGACCTCCTTTGGGAAAAGCCAAGAAGCCATCTCGCCGCCTACCTCCCCATCCAGGGCGTTGGGGCCTCAGATGCTGTATCAGGACGACAGGAGACCTTGGTGGAACCGCTATGAAATGCTCTAAATGTTCGGGAGCATCTCAAGACTCTATATTGACTGAAATCTAGTCATGTAGTGGAGCCCATTTACATACCTCCACCTCACTTGTTAACGTGACAATTTGAATTTTATTACTGAAGACTATTTAAGTTTATTACTTTGCATTTCTGTTTCGTAATTCTTGTTTTACGTCTTCGGGTATCGTGCATGTCCTTACCTGTTTATATACATTAGAAGGGAAATTTCTCAGTCACTTCACTTATTATATACATCTTTATCATGACAACAAAAAAAGAGACCAACTATTAAGCTTCTCCAATGGAACTGTCGCTCCATAAACAAAAAATATATCATACTTGAATCAATATCTTGGAATAAATAAGTTTCATGTTTTGTTACTACAATCACTAAATGTCAACAGCGATAATCTACCACATTTACCTGGATTCTATCACCCCCCAGTTTATGAACAATGTGCGGACCGAATACAAACAGCTATCTATGTGCGTGAAGGCCTGATTTTTGTGAAAGAACTCCACCAGTATCCAATAACATCCCTTCTGCTTCATGCTGTGCAGCAATGGTCAAATTTACTTCTTCTTTGATATTGAACATTGCTTCACTTTACCTTCCAAAAGGACCTGATGATGCGAATACAGAATGGCTAAAGGGTTCCAAGACCAAAGAGACAAATGGGTCATTGGAGGAGATTTTAATGCACATGCTCCTTTTGAGACCATGGCTGCTCTTATGTTACAAGTAATAGATTCCTAGATAACATAGCTGATTCTAATCTATATTGCTAAATAATGGAAATATTACTCGCATTCCAGATATAGCCACACATAACCCCTCAGCCATTGATTTAACCTTTACATCTCCATCACTTGTAGTAAACTCAATGTGGGAAACAGGAGATAATCCACTGGGATCAGATCATATTCCAATAATAATATCGCTGAATTGACATATTAGAACAGGACATCTCAGAAGATATTATTCCAAAATATATTTACAAAAAAGCAGATTGGTCTTTTTTTCAAACCAATCTTAACAACATAGACATAGTGTTCTCAGCTAATGAAAACGTAGATGACCAATACACTGCATTTTGTAAATATATTTTAGCAGCAGCTGACAAGTCGATCCCGAAGATAAAAAACACAAAGTCAAAAAGACATAATGGAAATGTATGGTGGAACACAAAATGTGAAACTGCCAATGAAAAGAAAAAAGAAAGATTCAAGATTTATTGTAAAAAGAGATCAGCAAGTAGTCATAAAGAAATGAAAAAGGCAGATAAAGAAAGTAAAGATGTCATAGATGACGCAAAACTGCAGCATTGGAGGAATGAATTTTGTAACTCTGAAGTTAAAAATCATAAAGATATTGGTAAAGTTGTGGAGGAACTGAAAGCTATGAAAAATGGATTAACAATCGACACAGTACCCTATAACAATAGATAACAACAGTCTTCCTAGTGCTGATGAGAAAGCAGAAGCCTTTGTAAACATATTTGCTAAGGTAAGCCGCTCTGAAGGTCTAACAAGTACTCACCAAATATACAGAGAGAAAGAAGAAGGTAGTGAAGCACATGATGAATGTACAGCAGACAATAGTAACAATATCAATGCTCCTATAACTATCCAAGAAGTAAAAGAAACCATTAGATCCATACCATTAAGAAAATCATCTATTGGTTTAGATGCAATATCTAATCAAATGTTAAGAAATTTGCCTGAACATTTTGTAGAGTTTCTTCATAAATTATTTAGTACATGTTGGAGCAATGGTGTTATGCCAAAAATATGGAAACAGTCGATTATTGTTCCAATTCATAAGCAAGGAAAATCTACGAAGGATCCTAAGAATTATAGACCCATTGCATTAACTTCACATGTATGTAAACTTTCAGAAAGAATTGTTTTGAATAGACTTGTACATTACTGCGAAAAATATAACATCATACAATCAATCAAGCTGGTTTCCAGAAAGGTCGATCCACTACAGAAATTTTAGTGAAATTATCAACAAATATAAAGAAACAGTTTGCTAGACGAAAATGTGTTCTTGCTACCTTTTTTGATATAAATAAGGCTTACGACCAAGTGTGGCATTTTCAGCTATTGAATAAACTTAAAAACATTGGCTTGACAGGAAATATATACAACTATGTCAGATGTTTTTCTAAAGGATAGGGTAATAAGAACAAGAGTAGGAAAAACATATTCCACAAGTAGAACACTTTCAATGGGAATCCCTCAAGGGTCAGTATTAGCGCCACTTCTCTTCTCGTTATTAATGCA
>CM031607.1:88090996-88110996 GCA_018398815.1 Conus ventricosus | reverse complement strand
ACAAGCCTGGAGTTTTTAAATAAGCCTCTGTCTCTTTTGAAGGGTTCCTGATGATTTTCAAAGTTTCGTGTTTGGAAGCGTTCTCATAGAAAAATTGAAGATTTGGGTACTTCGAGTTTTTTTTGGGCCCCCCCGAAAAAAAAATCCCGCCCCCCCGAGGTTATAATCTGTCATTTTTAAAAAACTCGCATTTGGGTTTAATTTTATTTCCGCTTTGATTTTATGACTTAACAATAAATTAAAAAAAAAATTTTTTTACTAAAAATTTTTAAAAGCCAATGTGTGAAAAAAATATCAAAAAATTTTCATAACCCCCCAAAAGTAAGCCAAATGATTTTGGGGTTTCGTTGGCCCTGCGTGCGTGGTGGGAAAGCGTGCGGGGCCCCGCGCGCGCGTGTGTGTTTTGTGTGTGGCGGGTGCGTTTGTTTTGTGTGTGGGTGTGTTTGTGTGGTGTGTGTTTTGGGTTTTTGCCCACTATGCTTGAACTTCCAGCATGAGATTTTCAGTATTTCCCCATAAAAAATTTTAAACTTGGGTTTGCTGTGAATCCCAATCCAAGTTCACTTATTGTAAAAGAAAGGGACAGATGTGTTTAGTATTTTGTTATTGGAAGGTTTGGTTTTTTTGTTTGGGTTTTTTTTGGTTTTCTGTGTGCCGTTTTTTGATTTTTGCTCCCCCCCCCCCCCCCCCCCCCCCCCCCCCCCCCCCCCCCACCCCCCCCCCCCCCCCCCCCCCCCCCCCCCCCCCCCCTTTTTTTTTTTTTTTCGTCTTTTTCCCCCCTTTGCCTTTTTCCCCCTTAGATCAATTTAAAGTCAATAGAAAAATGAATTGGGAAAAAACAACACACCACAAACACCCACACACCCCAAAACACACACACACACACACTCACCATACACTCCCCCCCCAAAAATGACAATTTTTGAACAAGAAACAAAGAACCTTTCACTGTGGGAAAAGAAAAAAAAGAAACCCCTGACATTGAACAAAAAAAAAAAAGAAAAAAAGGGCATTTAACAAGAAACAAAGGAAACATGTATTGTGAAAAAAGAAACAAAGAAACAGGCCCTGAACAAGAAAAAAAGGGAAAATGATATTTGGGAAAAAGAAACAAAGAAAAATGATATTGTGAAAAAAGAAACAAAAAAAGGAGAAGAAACGGTTAGCGACCTACGATGACACGGTAAATACACTAAGATGGAAAAGGTGGCTAACCCCACAGATGGGCAATGTAGCTACACTAAGATGACCGGTGGCTACACAAAATGACAACGTGGCTACACTAACAGATGACACGGTGGCTACACTACAGATGATGCGTAGCAACACTACAGATGATGCGTAGCACACTACAGATGACGCGGTAGCGACACAACAGTTTGACACCTAGCGACACTAAGATGCACGGTAGCGACTCTACAGATGACACAGTAGCAACACTACAGATGACACGGTAGCAACACTACAGATGACACGGTAGGTACATCTACACGAGTCACTCAATCCGGAAAGGTACACTACAGATGACACGGTAGGTACACTACAGATGACACGTAGGTACACTACAGATGACACGTAGGTACACTACAGATGACACGTAGGTACACACCAACTACAGATGACACGTAGGTACACTACAGATGACACGTAGTACACTACAGATGACACGTAGTACACTACAGATGACACGGTAGGTACAC
Organism: Conus ventricosus; assembly: GCA_018398815.1. Taxonomy (NCBI): domain Eukaryota; kingdom Metazoa; phylum Mollusca; class Gastropoda; order Neogastropoda; family Conidae; genus Conus; species Conus ventricosus. The sequence goes on along the minus strand of CM031607.1, from coordinate 88,109,296 downwards.
TACAATACACGTAGTACATACATTGACACGTAGCTACACTACAGATGACACGGTAGGTACACTACAGATGACACGGTAGGTACACTACATGTGACACAGTAGCTACACTACAGTTGACACGGTAGGTACACTACAGATGGCACGGTAGGTACACTACAGATGACACGGTAGGTACACTACAGATGACACGGTAGGTACACTACAGACATGGTTACAGTGGTGGACTGGGACCTGCGGATGGAACGCCAGTCCTTCCCGTTTGATTTCTTACTCCTAACTTTTGTTTGTAAATCGTTAAAGAAAACATTTCGCCCGTTGACACACAACACACACACACACACACACACACACACACACACACACACACACACACACACATATATATATATATATATATATATATATATATATATATATATAGATCAGTATATTTAAAATGCCTAAAACAATTTTTTTTGAGTGCTCAACCCCTTGGGGAGCAACATTAGTTAAAACAAGTTAAAAGAGGAATCTTAAAACTATCTACAAATTTGTTTTCAGCGCAACACGCTTGAAACATATTTGTAGATAGTTTTAAGATTCCTCTTTTAACTTGTTTTAACTATATATATATATATATATCTATATATATATATATATATATATATATATATATATATATAAATATATATATATATATATACAAGAAGTAATAAGCCTTCCCCCCCCCCCCCTCTTCATCTCCCTCTTTAAATACAATTTTACTCATCTTAATGGAATTTTAGTCCAGTTATGGTATGTGTTTCTTTGCAGCCTTCCCTGAGGAAGCCTTGAAGTAAAGGCGAAAGCTTGAAAGAAATGAAGAATTGTGGAGTGGGAATGGAAGTGCGGATGTTATTACTTCTTGTGTTTTTAACTATTGACTATATCCAGCACTCTTCGTCCTTGAGCGGTGCTCAGCAAGCAACAGGTTTTACTTCAAACATTTACATACATATGGAGAGAGAGAGAGAGAGAGAGAGAGAGAGAGAGAGAGAGAGAGATGCATATTAAATACCCACTCAAGCACATACTGTTAGTTAGAATTATCTACCACTGCAGATATGAATGCTTATCTCCCCCTATTATTTTCTTCAGTCTAAGACAAAAGAGCAAGCTTTGCTTATAATTGAATATTTCTTGCAGTCATTGCATCACCAAGCTGCTCTGTAAGTTGCTTGAATGGTGCTCGGTACTTATCCTTGGAATTTATTACTTTACTGTAATTCATCCCTTGCGGATTCGTTCCAAGAACTGACCCTCAGCACTTGTGTCTTAAGAGGTTATCTTTTTATATTTTCCACTTTTCACTAGAAAATGTACCTTGTTTGCTGTTTCATGATTTTCTTTTGCTTCTTAGGTGGCACCTTTGGTTGTTTTTTTTGAAAACTCAACAATCATACTATGGTATAGCACACCAGCCTTCTTCTGGGATAGGATTCTCCTTAAAAACCGAAAAGGCAGTATCAAGTAATAGCTTTCCGTGGTCACTGAGGCGAAACAATCAGGTTTGAAGTACCAGTAACTAACCACGAGTTATATGTAAGTAAGTTTCTTCCCATGGGAGACTGTCTCCCCCTTGGAGACTATAAGCTTGTTGAAGGCTTATTTTGAGAAGCATTTGTTATTCCCCATTCAACCACTCGAGCACATACCGAGTTACGGGCCAGGATGTGTCATCTCGACTTTTTTCACATTTTCAGTTTTTGCATAAATGGTATAATTGAGGCGTAAGGTTTCATGTGATGATGGCAGTTTTGATGTTTAATTAGTAATCACGTAATTAATTAACAAAGCCTGAATGTATCATCTTCAAAACGAGTATGTCTGCTCTGCCCGGAAAAGGATAGTGTATTCCAACCGTCAGTGTTCAGGCTAGGCTGTTCAGGTATATCCTGCCCGAAATGTTATCTTGGGAAAAACAAAGTGGCGGGTCGGTGTGCTGGCTGCTGACCCTAAAATGCACTGCTGCAATAAACTCTGCTGGCGCTGGAATGTGATGGCAGGTTGTGATAAGCTCTGCCCTGCATCTTTTTCTGGTCTGAGAAGAATCAGTTTCCCGAAACACTTTTGCGCTGACAGTGGCCGGCACCACTAGTCATCATTTTTACTTCCTGTTTGCTTTACCGCCCTGGAATTCCAGTGTTCCAGACTGCATGTACTTTCAACTCATCCTTTCTCAGTGAAACCACGTGTGACAGTGATCGTCAGTGCTGTCAAAGGTAAGAACCGTTTTAACTATATGTAATTCAGTTATATTTTATCATAACCAAGCCAAGTGAGCAACTATCGGAATGACTGATCGTAAATTTTACACTTGCTGTCTGCATGTGAAATTTTCATAATAAATGTGAAGTTGAAAATTCCACACACACACACGCTTGCACACGCACACACACACACACGCTTGTACACACGTACACACACACACACACACACACACACACACGCTCCCATAAGCATACACGCGGCCCCCTTCCCATCATCCCCCACTCAAACACAATACCCATTACACCCATGCAAGCCCTGATGCATGCACCCACACGCACCCTCGTCCAACTTTTTCCGCATACACACCCACACGTACACAAGTAAAATACAAATACAATCATGTAAAAGACATTGTTATGAAACCCATGGGCAGACATTCTGGATTAAAAAAGATTTAAATGTACAATCAACCATGGGAACAACAATATTAGTATAACTTTTTTTTTTTTTTAAATGGGGGGGGGGGGGGGGGGGGGGGGGGGGGGGGGGGGGGGATGAGAGAACGGCTTTAGAAACACATCAGACATAGAAAGAAAGCAATGGGAGAGAGAGAGCGGAGCAAAAGTTAGATAGAAAAGAGGAGAGACAAAGAAAAGAATCAAAAACTATCTACAAATTGTTTTCAGCGGCAACACCTAGAAACTAATAGTAGATAGATTAAAGTAAACCACTTTAACTTGTTTAAACTAAAAAATCATCACAAAACTAAAAAAAATATATATATAACAAAATATATTTATAAATAAAAAATATATATAAAAATAACACGAAGAGAAAAATCCTTGCCCCCCCCCTCCCCCTCACATCACCTCTTAAATACAAAATTACTCCACGAAATGGAATTTTAGTCAGTTATGTATGGTTTTCTTTGCAGCCTACCCTATGTAATCCTTGAAGAAACAAACTGGAAAGAAATGAAGAATTGTGGAGTGGGAATGAAGTGCGGATGTTATTACTTCGTTGTGTTTTTAACTATTTGACTATATCCAGCACTCTTCGTCCTTGAGCGTGCTCCCAAGCAACAGGTTTTACTCAAACATTACATACATAAGGAGAGAGAGAGAGAAGAGAGAGAGAGAGAGAGAGAGAAGAGATGCATAATTAAATAACCCACACAAGGTCACATACTTTTAGTTAGAATAATCTACCACTGCAGATAAGAAATGCTTAATCTCCCCCTATTAAGTTTCATCAGTCTTAAGACAAAAGGCAAGCTTTGCTTATAATTGAATATCTCTAGCAGTCAATGCATCACCAAGCTGCTCTGAAAGTTGCTTGAAAGTGCTCGTACTTATCCATTGAATTTATTACATTACAGAAATTAGTCCCTTGCGGAATTTCGTTCCAAAACTGACCCTCACACTTGTGTCTAAGTGTTATCATAGTTTATATTTCCCACTTATTCACTATAAAATTTACCATTGTTTTGGCGGTTTCTATGATTTTCTTTTGCTTCTTATGTGGCACCTATGTGTTTTTTTTGAAAACTCAACAATCATACAATGGTATAGCACACCACCTTCTTCTGGGATATATCTCCTTAAACCGGAAAAGGCAGAAGTCAAGTAATAGCTTACCCGTGACACTGATGCGAAATCCATCAGTTTTGAAGTACCAGTAACTAAACCACGATATATGTAAGTAAGTTTACCTTCCCCATGGGTATACAGTCTCCCCCTTGGAGACTATAAGCTTTTGAAGGCTTTTATTTTGAGAATCATTGTTATTCCCCATAACAACCACCTCGAGCCTACCGAGTTACGTGCCAGGATGTGTCATCTCGGACTTATTTTCACATTTTCAGTTTTTTTTGCATAAATGGTATAATTGAGGCGAAAGGTTTCATGTGATGATGGCATTTTGAAATGTTTAATTAGTCAATCACGTAATTAATTAACAAAGCCTGATGTAATCATCTTCAAATCGAGTATTTCTGCTCGCCCGAAAATGATAGTGTATTCCATACCGTCAGTGTTCAGGCTAACTGTTCAGGTATATCCTGCCCGAAAGTGTTATCTTGGGGAAAAACAAAGATGCGGGTCGTGATTTGCTGGCTGCTGACCCCTAAAATGCACTGCCAATAACTCGCAGGGCGCCTGGAATGTGATGGCAGGTTTTGATAAGCTCTGCCCTGCATCTTTTTCTGGTCTGAGAAGAATCAGTTTCCCGAAACACTTTTTTCGCTGACAGTGTGGCACCCGCAGCACTATCATCATTTTACTTCCTGATGCTTTACCGCCCTGGGAATTCAGTTTTCCAGACTGCATGTACGTCAACGTCATCCTATCTCAGTGAAACCACGTTTGTACAGTGTTCGTTCAGTGCTGTCAAAGGTAATAACCGTTTAAACTATATTAATTCAGTATATTTTAACATAACCAAGCCAAGTGACAACTAATCGAATGACTGATCTAAATATTTACACTTGCTGTCTGCATGTGAAATTTTCATAATAAATGTAAGTTGAAAATTCCACACACACACACTTGCACACGCACACACACACACAGAACGCATTTACACACGTACACACACACACACACACACACACACACACCGCTCAAGCATACCCGGACCCCTTCCCATCACCCCCACTCAAACACATACCCAATCACCCATGCCCAAGCCCTGATGCATGCACCCACAACGCACCCTCGGTCCAACTTTTTCCGCATACCCACCCACACGTTACACAATAAAATACAAATACAAATCATGTAAAAATACATGTTATAAACCCATGGGCAGACCTTCTGAGATTAAAAAAGATTTAAATGTAACCATCAACCATGGACCAACAATATTTAGGTATAACTTATTTTTTTTCTTAAATGGGGGGGGGGGGGGGGGGGGGGGGGATAGAGAACGAGCTTAGAAACAACAGTCAGACATAAGAAAAGAAGAGGCAATGGTGAGAGAGAGCAGACGATCGAAAGAGAGATAGAGAGAGGGGGGTGGCGATTCAAAGAGTTGGGGAGGGGGAAACCAACTAAAAGAAGGGGGAGATAAGAGAAAAAACGAGAGTAGGGTAAGGGGGAGGACGGATAGTAGAGAGTGAGAGAGAGAAAGAAGAGAAAGAAAGTTCGAGGGTGGGGGGGGGGGGGGGGGGGGTGGAGGGGGGGGGGGGGGGGGCGGGGGGGGGGGGGGGGGGGGGGGGGGGGGGGGTGGGAGGGGGGGGGGGGGGGCAGTGGAAAGAAAAATGGGAAGGCATGAGAAGGAACAGAAATTAAAAAAATACTAATTCTGACTACCCAATGCCCATAAGGGTCATGCAGCCATAAGGGTGATAATATTATATCAAAATGCAAAACTATCCCAAATTTCCCATTATCCCTTTCTCTTTGTTGCATAATGTTTTACTTGCCCTAAAGAGGCACATCGGAAGGAGGTCCTAGTCGCCACTGTCCGCTGCATAAGTATCGATCCCGGACTTGAAGGGTTGTACGATTTTCAGAAATTCGAAAAAAAAAAAAATTATGAAAGACTTAAAGATAACCAGCAGGTACTGCAATATCAGTAGATACATACTTATGACAATGAATAACTTGAATGTTAACACAATGCCATTTATTCAGGTTTAGAATTCATTTCCCTTTCGTGTGTCATTTCCCCCTTTACAAAGCTGTGTTGAGTTCTATGTGTCAAAGAGGTTTAATTTCTTCATTTTCGCAGGCGGAACAGATTGAGAATCATATTTACCCTCAGCTGAAACTGAGATGCATGTATTGTAGTTTTACATGTTGCAAGGGTGTATGATGTCTGGAGAGTGGGGTAAGATGATAGCGGTATACCTGATCTGGCAGCCTCCTTCACTGAAATAAAGACGACACGCTGCTAGCATTCCACCGATATGAATGCGCCCTGAGTGAAACGAGGGCAAACAGTACGTCCAGCAAAGCAGATCCATGGTTGTCACGGTCCGACAACGAGCCCTGATCAACCTGCAGATGGCAACCAGCAAGAGACTTTAACCATCAGATCTATGTTCGTCACTCCGAACAACGAGCCCCACTGATTAACCTGCAGACGGCAAGCCAGCATGCGACTTACCATCAATCCAGGGTTCGTCACTCCGACAACGAGCCCCCTGATCAAACGCTGCAGACGGCAAGCGCAGCATTCGACTTACCAGCAGATCCAGGTTCGATGCACTTCCGACAAACGAGCCCCTGATGAACCAGCAAGTACGGAGCAAGCCAGCATTCGACTTACCAGCAGATCCAGGTTCGTCACGTCCGACAACGAGCCCTGATGAACCTGCAGACTGCAATCCCAGCATTCGAACTTACCAGCAAGATCCAGGGTATTCGTCACGTCCGACAACGAGCCCCTGAATGAACCTGCAGATCGGCAAGCCAGCATTGCGACTTTACCAGCAAATCAAGGTTTGTCACGTCCGACAACGAACCCTTGTGTCAGTTGCTCACATCCCTCGCCTATTGAAAAAGAACGGTATCGCGAATCTGGCAAGAGCATTCTCAATGAGTTGCAAATGCTGCAAAAAAACCCGCACATGACAATACCATTGCACAAGCTTAATGCTAGAAAACCTTCTTACCCCTCCAATGGGCTGAAGTTGGTAATGGTTCCAGCTGATGGGAATTGTTTTTTATTTTCATGCATTTTCGTTAAACTCTGACCTCCAGTGCAGATGATATACGCAAATGTCTGTGTGACTGTCTTGAGACAAACATGGCATTATTTGTGATTTCCTTTCTTGGTGTTTTCAGTGACCAAGACAGCAGATGCACCCGAGTACATGAAGAATGTGCACGAGCTGAGAAATCCCCGGCAGCACAGCAACAGTGCAGTGACATGCAGCCCATGGCACTAGCAAAATGACATCAAAGAATTGTCCGATCTATCCAGCAACATCGGAGGCCAATCGTTTGATATCATCCAACTCGTACCAAATGTGCAACAAACCAGCTCCAGTACTGAACTTGCACTGCTGGAGTATCCTGGAGCACCCCATTATAATCCTGCACTCTCTGACCCAATCAGGAGAGTTTTGATTCGCAGGATCAGGTGAACCCCACTGGCATGGAGCAGGAGTCTTGTTCTGTCAGACTCATCTGTTTCACACAGATGCAATCAAAGCTCTTCCGAACACAGGCGCAGTGAATGACGACCATCCTGAAACACCACCTGCAATGGACCAAAATTATCACCACATATCATGAGCCAGTCCACCAACCTGCCTCAGCAATGTACACCTCCTACCTGTCCGTTCTAAACTGTTTAGACATCACCCAAAACAGGGAAAACCTACAATCACCCCCAAGAAAGTCCTAACAATGAAAAAGGTAGCTCAGCCGCATACATGGAAAAAGAATGAGCGAAAACAACTGCCCTTACAGGAAAGGTCATACTTGTCTGAGAGGGAAAACAGATACCTGAGAAAGCAGTACCGGAAATATACTGTTCAAAGTGCAAACTGAAGTGTGAAAGACTTGTGGAGAGTAGATAAGAGAAATTTGAGTCATTCTACACCAACTTTGACCATACGAAAAACAGAAGCAGTACGTGTGCAGCCATGTCATTGAACAGAATACCGAGAAACCCTACACAATGACGAAACCAATGAAGCAATCGCAAAGAAGAGTCATGTAAGCCCGGCAAAACCAGATTCACCATCGATGTAACAAGAAACTGGGTTTGTAAGAAATTTTATCTATCCACACTGGCCGTCAGTCATAGTTATGTGGATGACAGCATTAGAGAAAACGCGCAGTGGGCGTGTACGTAGGGCATCAAGCAGTGGAAATAGACGACACACACCAAGGTCCAGAAACCTGATTTGAGAGAGTGAAGCACATATTGCGCTTCTTCCTGCCATTCCTTCACTATACCCGAAAGATACGCAACGAGAGTACCTAGCATCTGACCTCAACATCAAGAAGATGCACGAGCTCTATGTGGAGGAATGCGGAAAAAGAAAACATAAACCTGTTTTCTTCATCCTCAATAACAGGATAGAAAGATATTCAATGAAAATTTCAACTGTCCCTTTCATAAACCTAAAAAGACCAGTGATTCCACCTGCACACCATCTACCCAAATGAAAAAACTGGACGGAAAAGTTGGCGAAAGAAGAGGACGAGTCGCAAAAGCAACATTTGGGCCGAAAAGAAAGAGCAAGAGAGGAAAAACAGAAGGAAAGCAAGAGCCCAGAATGACCCTTCAACACGTTGTCCACGTCGAACTGCAAGCGTTCTGCAGGCTCCATGTACAATGTCAGCCATCTGATACTACAAACGAAAACTGTCTGTTTACAATTTCACAGTCTACTCCCTGGCAGATGGCCAGTGCATTTTGTACATCTGGGATGAGACAGAGGGTCAAGAATTCTTGTGAAATAGCCACATGCATCTCATTTACTTGGAGACACTGCCAAACACAGCAAGAAGTGACCATCCTTCTCCGCTTGCTGCGGAGGGCAAAATCGGAATCAAAATCTGACACGGCACTCATGCATGCAGTGGATACGATTCCCCATCTTGAGTCCATCACTCAAAAGTTTTTTTGATACTGGGCACACGACACATTGAATGTACTCGATGCATGCGGCAATAAACGCCATGCAAAAGAAAACAACGATGTTTATGTCCAAGCGTTATGAAAGTGCTCCGCTTGCACGGAGACAAAAACGAAGTCGTCATTCCCCTGAAAAATGCCTCAATCAATGATTTCAAGAGGTTGTCCAGGTCAACCACCCGCAACACCAAAATATACACCAGACGGGCGAACGTCTGAACTGGTTGCAATCAGAATGTATGCAAGTGTGCAAAGCCAAGCGGACATCATGAATTTCACGAGACAACTTAATACGATGAAGACTATAGATCTTAACGCCTTGCTGGATCACCAAAACGAAATCGACCATCACCATGAAACACTTCCCACTCTTGTACAGCCAAAACTGTCTATTTCAAGAAAGCATCGTGAAACTGAATGTCTTTGTGCAGCTTCTGGGATCATTCCTGAACACCACCACCACATTTTCAGAACGCTGCCTGTGTCTTCATCGCCAAAGAAAGCAGCCAAGCCAGACATGAATATTCTTCTGAAAGTGACTCAGAAAGAGGTGGTCAGTTTTGTATCAGAAGCCATGCTTTTCCCCCACCAGTCTTGATTGAAGAGTGCAGGGGGACAATGGGGTTGTGAAAATATGCGAAGCTCAGTGATTGATTATGAAAAAGTAGTAGAACGTAGTTGTTTCTGTGCTGTAGAGCTGAATGGTATATGAACCTCTGATCTGTCATTGTTAGAAAAGAAAGAAAAACACTGAGTAGTTTATCACTGAGTTGTCCAATCATTGAACAATGGCATGCTGGGTGTTTTGATTACACATTTGTATTCGTTATTGATTTAATTCGTTGACGCGTCTAATCATGATTGACTGATAAGTCCAAAAGAGAAGAGAGAGAGAGAGAAGAGAGAAAGAGGAGAGAGAGAGATAGATAGATAGAGGATATAGAATTTCAAGCATTGACATGCAGAACTGAAAACTAACGATCACCAAATGTAAAATCTTTGTGCTTCTGTCATCACCATATGAAACAAAAGTTGAAATCAGTGTCACGTCGAGAGCGCATGTCTGCGTCCGTGTGTTCGAGCTGAGTGGTGGGTGTGAGTTGAGAGCAGTGCGTTTACCTTGTGTGTGTGTGTGGTGTGTGGTGGTGTTGTTTTTGTTTGTGTGTGTGTGTGGTGTTTGGTGTGTGTGTGTGTGTGTGTGTGGTCCCCGCTTTTTCTTGCTTGGTCCACCCTCCAGTATAATATTGGTCTTGATAATGTTAATTAATAAGGTTAAATTGGGGCAGTTTATTGCATTTTTATGGATCCAGCATACTTTTTAGCTACAAATGCATTAATATATACGTTATGAGTTTTTTAAGGTTAAGACTGATCTGGATAATGTTGTTAAGAAGGTGACTCGCGTACGTGTGTATTTGTTTTGTGTTTGTGGGTGTGCGTGCGTGCACTGGTGTGTGGTTGTTTGTGTGTGTGTGTGTGTTGTGTGGTGAGTGTGTGTGTGTGTGTGTTGTGTGTGTGGTGTGTGGTAGAGAGGACAAAAAGAAGTCCGGTCCGTTCAACATGTTTCTCTTGCCTCTAAGTATTATCCCCCCGCCCCGCCCCCCCCACTCCTCTTTCTCTCCTCCGGCTTTCTTGCTTGTCCACCCCCCCCCCCCCCCCCCCCCCCCCAGTAATCAGATAGTCTTAGAAATGTCTCCAACAATAGTTCCATCAGTATGGTTTAATTATGGCATGTATTGTATTTTTATGGATCGCATACTTTTAACTACTTTGGCATTAAGATATATAATATAATATATATATATATAATATATAAATTTTTTTTTTTTGTTTTTTTGTTTTTAAAGGTTAACTGATCTGGATATGCTGTTAAGGTGAACTTGCTGTGTGGCGTGCATGTGTGTGTGTGTGGGTGTGTGTTGTGTGGTTGTGTTGTGTGTTAATTGGACTTGATGTATGATAATAGAGAAGTTAATAGTAAGTGCGTGCGTGTGTGCGTATGTTGTGGCTGTGTGTGTTGTTGTGTGTGTGTGTGTGTGTGTGTGTGTGAGGTTTAATTGGACTTGATCTATGATAATTTTGTTTGTTATATGGGGGGGTGTGTTGTGTGTGTGTGTGTTGTGTGTGTGTGTGTGTGTGTGGTTGTTAATTGTACACTTGATGCTATGATAATTTTGTTGTTAATAGTGTATGTGGGGGTAAGGATAAAGAGAGAAGAATCTTTTACATATGTTGTTACTATGTTACTCGTATTTGATGTTTTCTCTTGGTTACCACCTCGCTGCCAAAATGAATTCTTCTTTTGAAGCTATTAAAATGATTGGATTGGATTTTTTTTTTTTTTGTAAAAAAAAATTGTACTAATCCTTTAATTTGTCACACATTTTTTCTACTTTACAATCCTTGTGTTAACATTATCTTGGAGTTGGCAATTGGAAAACAGAAATGTTTTTGAACAGACAAGAGCCGAGAAACGAAGCTGGCAATGATGGTTGATGTTCAGTTTTGTTACAGATCTGTGAGTGAGTAGGAGAAAACAACAGAAAAGATTTACATTTATATCAAAGTGATGATGGTGATGATGATGAAGAATATCACAACATCATCAGTAATAGCATTAATGAACGTGTTGATGAATAAGTAAAAATGTATCATAAAGTGGATGAGTTAAATCAATTTTGTCCCCTTTTTTAATCTCATACAATTGAATGGGATTAAGTTCCAGAAAAACAGGAACGAGCACGCTTTTGCGCCAGCGCCCGCGCGTGCTGCGCGCGCGATGCGCGTGCGGTGCGGTACAATGCGTGCGTGTGGTCTAAAATCTGGCGCTCGAGCTTGCTCCAAATCTATTCGACAGATTTCGCAGAAAATTATGTGGAGTTGGTTTCGGACTAGTAATTGAGTCGCTTAAAATTCCAGAACCAATTCAAAAGTGACCATCGACCAAAGATCAAGATCACAAGGTTCAATTTTCCCTTCTAGGACTTTGATTGAATGGGATTTTATAAGTCAGCTTGAATCAGCTTTTGTTGAGAAAGACTGAAATGCGATTCCCCCAAAAATAAACCTTAGAAAAAAAGATCAAACATGAACTAAAATTATGAATGACAGTAATAATGTGTAGAGAGAGAGAGAGATTAATTCTTTGTCGTATTGTTATACTTTCAACAATGTTGGCTCACTGTCAATGTCAGTAATGAAGCATCTGCATGACCTTAGCAACACACTTTTTATCGGGGAAAAAAATAAATGAATTACAAAACTTTACTTAGTGCGTGTAAAACCAGGAATAATTGATGAGAAGAGCGATTTTTTTTTTGTCTATTTAAAGATTCAAGTAAAGAGAAAGTAACAGTGCCTGCATAAAACATTTGGGGCCTCCTTTTCTACACACTAGCCTCTGTGAGAGGCTGGGGTCAGTAAGGCCAGATAGGGTAATCGTAATGCACACATTTGAGATGGCACCCACCTGCAGACAACCATCATGAAGGTGATATACACCAGCCTCAAGTTTTCCCCCCACCCTTCAGACCCTGTGTCCAGCCTGTACGCAATCACGAAAGGTGATATACACCAGCATAAAGTGTTTCCGCCCCCACCCTTCTGACCCCTGTCCCTGCCGTTACGCATCATCGAAAGCGATACACACCCGCGCACGCGTTTCCTCTGCTTTTCTCGCTTCCTCCCACACTTCCTACAAGTTTTCATCGAATAGGTGATTACACACTGCACTGTACTTTCCCCTCTCCACCCTGTGAAGGGTGCGGACCTCTGTGTGATCAGCTGTCACTACTTATTCGGGGCCAAAGATTTCAGGTCTAGGACGTGCCCAGAAAGTCAAGGCCAAAACCTTTGATTAACGGTTAATTACTACTTTAGCACTAGTTGTTCTCAAAAAAAGTAACAGAGGCTGGCAAGAGCAGATGTGTCTATACTATAAGTAAAATTTTGGAAAATAAACTTGCATAATACCGTCTATCTGATAGGTCAAACTTACAAAAGCTATTATCTCAGAAGTACCTCTAGAGAGATTAACAGCATCCTGGCCGGTAACCCTCGATACTGGTTATTGGCAGAATTATCTACCACTGCAGATAAGAATCTAAATCCACCCCGTAAAAAATTCATCAATCTAAGACATAGAGACCAAGCTTTGTTTCATGATTGAATACACACACACACACACACACGTGTGTGTAGGCCTATAGATAAACAAGACAACGGACAGTTTTGTGTCAACCCTGGACGTGTGAATAAATTTCACTACCTTATGCCAAATGACGTTTAAAAAAAACTGGTGGAAACAGAGGGAGAAGAAGGGAAACATTTGGGCAGACATTGAGACCAGGAATTAGTTCAAATAAGTTTCCAGAACATAGAGGAGAACGGTCCAAAACTTAAGCATGGACGAACTAAATGCTATAGCAGAGAGCGCACGAACGATTTAATTGCACGAGGGTAATGATTTAAGCATAAACAATGTTTCCAATTTCCAGTCCGTCTAGGAGGAGAGACAATGAAGCAGAACAAGAAGAAAAGAGAAGAAAAGAAAGAAAAAAGACAGTAACGAAGGCAGTCAGAGAGCGTTACACAAAAGCGATATTTATTAAGCACCAGACTTTCTGAATGCGTGGGGGAGCTGTTTGCAGGAAAAGAGATCCCCGACCATCCGCACAGAAACTGCCGAAAAGTTATACTGGAAGTTTACAGTACTGCAACATGTCGTTTCCACTTCCAGTGGTCTCTTACTGCACTTTTTAACTGCAGGTTTTTTTTTAGTAACCAGCATTTTACAGCTAATGATAGGCTGGATATCACGAGTCTATCCTTACCTTCCGATTGCTGTGTAAAGACTTTTGTCCGAAAAATAGGCCACACCTCATCCGGAGGTGGTTGTGTAACGGTTGCACACTCAAAAATTCATGCGCCTATACCTTGCTTAAAGGAGTCAAGTTTTAAGGACATGGAACAGATAGATCGTTTGAGAATTTGTATCACGTCCTTGACGTTGATTCTCCCTCATTTTCTTTCATGTGGCCTTTAATGTAATGCCAGGATGTTTCCAAGCAACATGAAAATGAAAGAGAACGACTGTTTGCGGGGGCGTTCTGACGGCGCGAAGATAAGGTCACGGATGGTTTAAGGGTCTACGGTAGAGTTATGGTCACGGGTGGTTTAAGGGTCACCGGTGAGTTTACCAAAGTCTCTGACTGTTGAACGTGACCCAGGGGAAGTACATATATTTGAAAGATTGCGATAAATGTAATCGTGTGAAATCGCTCCAAATAGAGAAATTATTTGGTGGCGGGTTGTTCTTTTGAATCACTTCTCAGTTTTAAACATGAAATGCTGGCTCAAAACGTTACATGATGATCTAGTGATCTGGTGCAAAACCCAGATTGTGTGGCATGATGCCTGTAAGAACGTTGGTCCCTAAAAGCATAACACTTCTCTTCCGGAGATGATCGGCGTTATTCGCTTTATGGTTTCTGTGCCTGGGTTTAGTTGTTTTGTTTGTTGTATTGCTTGCTTTTGTTCTTTGTTTGTTTGTTTTGTTTTGACTGATTTTTGTTATTGTTTGTTTGTTAGACTGAAAACGGGACTGGGTAAGTAAACACAACACAAAGATTATTAGGTTGCAATTTCATGATCACTGATGTTGAATATCGTGTACCCCATTTGGTGACGGGACAATTTCTACATCAAACTTTGCCACTGTTTGCAGGTAATGCCAAAAGAAGTTTGTACATCACACCACGGGATTTTACAGATTTATTGACAAGTTTCACAGAGAGAGAGAGAGAGAGAGAGAGAGAGAGAGAGAGAGAGAGAGAGAGAGACGAAATGTGTCGGCAGTTTTCTTTTGTGTTGTTCTGTGTTGACCTTTCTTTTTAATTACAAATAATTATAAACCCACGTTGACGTAAACAACGTAAATCACATTTTCTTTTACAAACATTGGCATAGTTAGTGAGTATCATAAAACTAACTGAATAAACTTTTTTTTCAGTGCCATGTCAAAGACATATGGTGCAATGTTCGCAAAAACCAAAATCACAGACTATACATCTCTACTCGGCATTTTCCGATCTCATTCTGCATCCTCTGACTCAGCAACTGGGCTTTTCATGCTATGTTGCATCACTTTGTCTTCGTTTGAATGAACCTCGGCTGAGCATTCTTGACGGTTCTAGAGCCCACGCGCCGCCATAATCTAGACGCATCTACGCTTGTCGCTCCGTTTTTTGAAGCAGGGGACGCAACTGTCTTCCAAATATTCTTATTTGCCAGTTCTCCCCAGCCAACGAACGAAATTCGACGAAAATACTGTGAAAACGGGTTTACTTGCCTTTGGTGTTGCTGGTGGTGGTGAACAAAGCATTTAACAAAGTTTCATTGTCCTATCCAAAAGTTGTTGCTGTTGTTGTTGTTATTGTTGATGTTGATGATGATGATGATGATTAGTATTATTGATATCATCATAACTATCATTATTATCACTATTTTTTGAAATTATTATTGTTAATATTATCATCATTATCACAACTACTGCTGCTGCTGCTGCTGCTGTGCTACTGTTATCATTACTATTCTATTGAACTTACTTTCTCTGCACACCGTTGTTCGTTGACAGGCCAGTGCGTGCTGTCCAGACCAGTTGTCTGCCACAGCTGTGTGATTCCTTCAAATTCCCAGCACCAGCTGCATGTGAAGCATGCCACACAACAGACGTGTAAATCGGCACAATTGCTGTTTGACCACAAGCACACGACGTACAGAAATTGTCGAAGGGGGCAGAGGAATGTCATAAAGATATTGTCACCTTTGCTTTTGAGGAATTGTCAGATTACGCCTGAAGAATGGCAAATCCAGAGAGAGAGAAAAAAGTGAAAACGAATATAAAATGTTTTATTCAACTTAGGCCTAGGCTGGATGGTCATTGTATAATCAATCTCTCTCTCTCTCTCTCTCTCTCTCTCTCTCTCTCTCTCTCTCTCTCACACACACACACACACACACACACAAATGTATATATATTATATATATAGAGAGAGAGAGAGAGAGAGAGAGAGAGAGGAGAGAGAGAGAGAATAAACTAATACATTCCAAGGATAAGTAACCGAACACCATTCCAGCAACTTACAGAGCAGCTTGGTGTTGCAATGACGGCAAGAGAGAGAGAGAGATAATAAACTAATAAATTCTAAGGATAAGGGACTGAACACCATTCCAGCAACTTACAGAGCGGCTTGGTGTTGCAATGACTGCATGAAATATTCAATTATAAGCAAAGCTTGCTCTTATGTCTTAGATTGAAGAAATAGGGGGAGATAAGCATTCATATCTGCAGTGGTAGATAATTCTGCCTAACTAACAGTATGTGCTTGAGTGGGTGAATGGGGAATAATAAATGCTTCTCAAAATGAGCCTTTAGCAAGCTTATAGTCTCCAAGGGGGAGACAGTCTCCAATGGGGAGGAAACTCACTAACATATAACTCCTGGTCGGATACCGGTATTTCGAAACCTGATTGTTTCTCCTCGGTGATAGCGGAAAGTGGTAACTTGACTCCTCTGCCTTTTCGGTTTTAAGAAGAATGCTATCCCAGAAAAGGATGGCGTGCAATACCGTAGTATGTTTGTTGAGTTTTCAACAAAAAAAAACAACCAAAGATGCCACCCAAGAAGCAAAAAAAAATCATGAAAGAGGAAAACAAGCTACATTTTCTTGTGAAAAGTAGAAAATATAAAAAGATAACCTCTTAGACACAAGTGCTGAGGGTCAGTTCTTGGAATAAATCCGCAAGGGACAAAATTACAGTAAACTAATAAATTCCAAGGATAAGTAACCGAGCACCATTCCAGCAACTTACAGAGCAGCTTGGTGTTGCAATGACTGCAAGAAATATTCAATTATAAACAAAGCTTGCTCTTATGTCTTAGATTGAAGAAATAGGGGGAGATAAGCATTCATATCTGCAGTGGTAGATAATTCTGCCTAACTAACAGTATGTGCATGGGTGGGTGAATGGGGAATAATAAGTGAGTTTCCTCCCAGTGGAAAGAAGGGGCAGGGAGAGTTCCATATAGGAAAATTATAACAAATAAACAAGTCCACATGCCCATGCTGTTTCATCCACTTCATTTTCTGTTCAAATTTTCGGCTTTTCAGCCTTCTTCAGGAATCTGCACATTCGAAAACCAATATTCATTTTTCTTTTCAAATTTTTCGGCTTTTCAGCCTTCTCGAATGTGCAGATTCCTGATGAAGGCTGAAAAGCCGAAAATTTGAAAAGAAAATTAAGTGGATGAAACAGGCATGGACATGTGGACTTCTTTATTTGTTATATATATATTTATAAAGAAGGTGAATAAAATTCACTATCTTTAACAAGAAGCTAAAAGGAAAAGGATTGCACGTACAGACAAATCTTTCAAATGGAAGGGGAGCAAAGGGACGTTGTAGAATGAGGAAGAGGGGCTGAGTAAGTGTGTGTAAAAGCGTGCGCGCGTCACGCACATGTGGGAGTGTGTGCGTAGATGAGTGTGTGTTAGTGTGAGTGAGTGTTAATGAGTTGTGTGTGTGTGTGTGTGTGTGTGTGTGTGTGTGTGTGTGTGTGTGTGCAGTGTGTGTGTGTGGTGCAGTGTGTGTGTGTGCAGTGTGTGTGTGTGTGTGTGTGTGTGTGTGTGTGTGTGTGTTGGTTGTGTGCAGTGTGTGTGTCACACTGTCACTCTTGCATACCGCATTCATGACAGCATTTACTCCATACGCACACGCAATCTTTCCAATCACCCAAAAGGAGCACTACGAAGTTTTTTCTTCTCCCCCTCTCCTTCAGGAAAACACTTTACTAAGTCACAACAACAACTTGTAAACAGATTTTACACCTGTATCTCTCTCCGCACTGAGAGACAAATAAATCCGCACACATGTATCTCTCCTCACACCGAGAGACAAATCAATCTTCACACATGTATCTCTTTACACTGAGAGAAAAATAGTCTTCACACTTGTATCTCTCTTTACACTGAGAGATAAAATAATCTAGTTCCGCTTCTATAAGCTATGGCCTTCACATTCCGTTATCCAAAAAAACCGGACCAGGAGAATACATAACTCCCGTAATCACTGAGGACTGCCTGCCTCAAGTAAAAGCTTCCTGCTTTCTCAATTTCCCTGTCTCTCTTAGACAATATACTGCCCCTCGAATTCTCCTGTCCTGGAGTACAGTCTCGACTTCTCTTCCTGGAGTTCTTCTGTCTCTCGAGAAACGACGAGCTTCAACTCCTCTCCCTGGAGTGGTACTTGCTGGGGCTGAACTACAGTGTGTTCCCCACATGGCCATCTTAACCCCAGGGGGAAAAGATGAAGGGTGAAAGGGGAAAGGGGAAAAGGGTGGGGGGTGAAGGGGGAAGGGTGAAGGTGAAACACGAATAATGGTTCGTTTAAAAGTTTTTTTTTTTTAACCCCTTGC
>CM031607.1:88006718-88090896 GCA_018398815.1 Conus ventricosus | reverse complement strand
TTTTATAAAATCCATGAATAAGCAGAACAATGGAAGCCCTGATAATCCGCTGCACGTTGCCATGGGATTCCAAGATGTTTTCCGAGTGGATCTGATCCTCTTTTATGTGAGCACCACACAGACTTCGGCACGAGGAACTCTGTCGGTGCTGACTGGAGAGATGGGGCAAATCCTGCTCAACAGATCATCACCCACCACATGCTGCAGACACCTGAACCAGCCACTCTCAGATTCAGTGCTGAGTCAGTCTTCCCCTCCAGCATCCCACCCTCTTCCTCTTTCTCCTTATGGATGAGACCGCAACACCCAAGCTTGGTGAAAGACGTCACAGGGAGAAGCAGACCTTCCAGCCTCTTGGAAAACACCAATAGTGTATACTGTGGTTTGGGGACGGGCATCTGTTCGTCATAGCCTAGGATGGTGAAAACACCAATAGTGTATACTGTGGTTTGGGGACGGGCATCTGTTCGTCATAGCCTGGGATGGTGAAAACACCAATAGTGTATACTGTGGTTTGGGGACGGGCATCTGTTCGTCATAGCCTGGGATGGTAGGCACTGCCCCTGACCATGCAGCACTTCTCGGTGAAGTGACACGGTGCAGTGAACATGCTTCATGGGAAATGGCACTGCCCCCGACCATGCAGCACTTCTTGAAGTGACACAGTGCAGTGAACATGCTTCATGGGAAATGGCACTGCCCCTGAATATGCAGCACTTCTTGGTGAAGTGACACGGTGCAGTGAACATGCTTCGTGACACTCGGATCAGTACAGCGTGGAGCTGGAATGAACTGCTGCCTACACTGTCCACTGTCTTCTTCCAGTTCTTTGTTTTCCAGTTTCTGCTGCCTACATTGTCCACTGTCTTCTTCCAGTTCTTTGTTTTCCAGTTTCTGCTGCATACATTGTCCACCGTCTTCTTCCAGTTCTTTGTTTTCCAGTTTCTGCTGCCTACATTGTCCACTGTCTTCTTCCAGTTCTTTGTTTTCCAGTTTCTGCTGCCTACGTTGTCCACTGTCTTCTTCCAGTTCTTTGTTTTCCAGTTTCATACTGAAGAAAAGCGTACTTCCATTCTGGCTGTTAATGCCGTATCATTTAGCTTCTCTCTCTCTCTCTTTTGCCCACCCCTCCCTTCCAACCCCCTCTGCATACCTTTCTCACATTCAACTTTCATCTTGTTTTTCATGTCCCTCTTTTTCTTTTTAATAAAAAGGAAACCAAAACACGTTCAATTCAATAAGGCTTCTTTAAAAATATTTACATCTCCATGTCTGTACATATTTAAGCACAAATACTCTTCTCCACACACACAAACACACTCGTTAATAATAAAAGGTGCACTTTAGAAATTGAAGTCTTTTTCTCCACACAATGTAAGTACTGATAGTGGACATACAATAGCAAAAAATATGGCAATGGATTGCCAACATCAAATTTACCCCACCCTTTAATAAATCCCTAAACCACTCCCCCCCCCCCCCCCCCCCCCCCTCTCTAAACCCAACCAAAAAGAATGAGTTCATTGTGATGCATAAATTCAGAGTTCACAGACACCTCCGAGAGAATAAAAATGCCTCTGGCTTACAAACCATACAGATAAAAATCCACCATCCCACAATAAATCGCATTACAGTTCTGAACAAATGCATATATCTATAAAAAAAATTAAAAAAAAGGATGACAGAAACAATTATCCCTAAACTTGCTCTCCTTGAACACCAAAATATCTCCCATTATAATTTATTGACGCCTATCTGTTCCATAACTTGGATGGTGAAGAAATGATTTTTTTTTAATGAAAAAATGGATGCTGAGGTAAAGTGCGTATCACCATACTGGAGACCCAGTTCTGTTACAGCTATCATACATCAGTTCATATCATCTCATTATCAGAAAGAACACAGAGACACAACCCCACACACTCACACAAACAAATGGAAGATAAATTCCCCCCCCCCCCCTCCCCCCCCCCCAAAATCCTCTATAACCCTCTCTTCGTAAAAAAAAAAGAAGAAGAAAAAATGACAAATTACAATTCAAAGAGGAAAAAATCCATCATGTTCAACAATCACATGTATAGGTTTTGAAATTTTACAACAGATGTTTAAGAAAAATTTTTTAAAATCACCGACATAGATTTGTGAAAATCACGCTGTTTCAATCTGTTCATACACACAATCGTCAATATCTGGTGAAAGAAGTTCAGAATCTTTACAACGTTTCTTCCTGGTTTTACCATTACCTCTCCAAATCAACGTGTTGCACTGTCCTTTTAATTCTGTGCGTCTCCTCTTCTCCCGTCACACAAACACAGGCGCAGTCAGGCCATAAAAGAAGACTCCTCCGCTTACATGAAGCATATGCAAGATCAGATTGTAAAGCAATCACCTCTCGCTTTTTTCTAAGGTCCTGGATAAATTGTTACAAAAAAAAAAAACAGACTGCACAAATGACTTAAAATGTGTGTTTCTTCAAGAAATCAAATACACACACGTTTAACGTTTAAATGTAAATATACTTTTATGCATCAGTGCATGTGATGGGGTGTGTGTGTGTGTGTGTGTGTGTGTGTGTGTGTGTGTGTCTGCAATCCAAATTCATGAACCAAAATCGAAGTAGGTTCACTACAAATGGTTTGACCACAAAAAAAGAATTTTCTTTTTCTTTTTAATTATAACAGATTGTGTAAAACAACCGGCAGACAGGTTCACGACAGATACAGTGTGGATCAGAGGATCATTCACCCAAACCCCGCTGGTCACTCTGAATAAAAAGTTTTTAAAAAATGATTAAAAAAAAAAAAGAAAACAAAAACCTCTTATACATGAGCACTTAAATGTCAACAATTATCTGTATTAATGAAAAATACAGAGCAAGGGGCAGAGTTCAGAGAGGAAAGAGCATAATGACTAAGACTGAAGGGGTCGTTTGTTTGTTTGCGTGTTTGTTGTTTTCCCCCTAAAAGGGTGAAAAGTGAAGAATAGTGAGTGGGGGGGAGGGGGGGGGGGGGGGATTGGTGTGTTGAAACATGGCGAGGGGTTCTTTGGTTGTTCTTTTTCAGCTCCCCTCTTAGTCTTTCTGAACTCCATAAATTCATTGTAATACTTTCTTCTTATTATTTCCTCCCTTTCTCTCTCTCTTTTTCTTTTACTCTCTCTCTCTCTCTCTCTCTCTCTCACTCTGTTAGTTTGTTCTTGTTCTTTCACATTTTGGTCCAAAAACGAAAAAAAGGTTAAATCGAGGGATTAAAAGTCCACAAAATTTTGGGTGGCTTCAATTCTAATCACTTTTTTTTCTTTATCTCTTATATTCATTGGCATTACTTAAAGAAAAAAAAATACTACTATGCAATTTGAGGAGCATCATATCACTGTTATGACAGATGAAGAGAAACTAGCGCCACTTTTCCAAGAAGGGGGCTGACACAAAGAGATCAAAAACACTCACCAAGAGGCAACCAGATGGATTGCCCAGCATGCTCAAGTCTCAACATTTTGCAATCCAAAGTCGTGAATGAAAATACCGAGGAATACCCTGAAAAGTTGAATGAAATACAAGTGACGTAAGACTGCTTTATGTCCTGACACAGATGGTGTCCGGTTTGCAAACCTAACATCACATCACGCTGATGGAGACCGACAGCCACATGGCCACGGACTTCAGGAGTGTAGGCATTGCCCCTGCTGCCCCCCCCCCCCCCCCCCCCCCCCCCCCCCCCCCCCGCCAAAGGTCCAGAAAATCTTACCAAAATACATATTAAAAAATATTAAAAAAAAGACAAAAACTGAGTGAAACAGAGAATCAGTGTGTGTGTGTGTGTGTGAGAGAGAGAGAGAGAGAGAGAGAGAGAGAGAGAGAGAGGGGGGGGGGGGGGGGGGGGGGGGGGGGGGGGGGGGGACAGAGACAGACAAACACAGAGACCGACCGACAGAGAGCAGCATCTAGAATCACAGAAAAGAACAACAAAAAAAAAAACATTTGGACTGTCAGGCTTCACTTGGCTGAAAGGCCCAACGCCAACAGGGGTGCGAGTGGTTTTCATTCCCCCTGTGGGCAATTCATCAATCTGAAAAACCTGAAGACCTCAAAGCACCCTAGATGACCCTGTAAAACTGGATGGAAAATCCACCCCTTGGTTTTCCAAAGACCTTAACAGCGCGCGCGCACACACACACACACACACACACACACACACACACACACACACACATACTCACTCACTCAGAATAAAAAAAACAATATCCTGCTCTACACAAGAAAACCAACAATAACATCAACAAAAGGAAGCCAAAGGAAGTAACTAAATCAAAACCAACAACATACCAAACACAGGAGAAACGTCCAATCCATCTTGTCTGTCTTGTCACTGAGTTAAGGCACTGCCAGGCTATAATGAATCTGGCTAACATGACAAAAATGACGGAATCAACACTAAACATATCTTTACAAAACAAAAAGAAAAAAACAGAACACAAAAATTCTACAGTTTGGGTTTGATCCTCCTCTGAAACTGCTTCCAGATTTGGTCAAAACACACACATGTATGCACATCAATAAGCTATAGTCACCACCCCTCCTGTTCCCCCTCCTTTGCCTTGTACAACTACTGCTAAACGTAAACTACAGTGACACACACATGGTCCACTCAACTGAGCCTCCAGACGTACACTATCGCAGAGCTTTGTTTTGTATCATCAAAAAGCCTTGTCATGTCAGATCCTTTTAGCATTAAACAGGTGATTAAATTATGTTAACACGAAAAAAAGAGAAGGTAAAAAGGAATGAATGAAAAGTGAGCCTGCTAACGTCTACACTTGCACACGTCGACTACATTACAGGAAGCAGCAGCCACATTCACGCCCCGCACTTCAACCCATCTTGGAGGGCAGCTTTAAAGCTTTATGGCTAATTCAGAGAACACGCTTCCCCACTGAGCCGCACTCAGGAAAACGCATCCTGCCACATCAACACAAATGGAAAACGATCAACACCACACATTTCGCTTTACAAACGACAATCTTTGAATCACAAATGTAATAACTATCACCTCTTTATGATTTGATATCAAATAATCAACTTTTGATTTCTCCTCCCACCCAACCCACCCCCACTCCCACCCACCCCTCGCCCTCTCCCTGCCCCCACCTCCCTAAAATGTACGCTTCTTTCTGACACACTCACTGTTGTTGTTTTAAAAAATGGCATGAACTGACAACATTTAATGGAACTGGCAGAGGAAGAAAAGGAGGGAGTAGTGGAAGAAGCACAATTGTCAGGTTGTAAGGGCATAACCAAGTTCTAAAACAAACCCAGGTTGCCAAGTCTTAGCTGTGTCTAGTTCAGGAGCAGCTCTGAAAAATGGGAGCAAGAGGCCTGACATGCTGCCTTCATCTAAAACAGCATTCAGCACATACATCAGCTTGGATTTAAAACAGGTTGGATGCCACTTCTCATTGTAAATGCACAAATTTTCAGGAAAAAACAAACAAACAAAAAAAACCCTTCTTGCCCTGTACTGTGGAGTGGAAGATCGGGGGACAGGTGTCCTGTAAAAGTATCAATTCTATTTGTGTCGGCATTTTGTAATACAAACCCTGGATGGGAACAAGAGTAATGATGGGAGAAAAGGGAAAAAACAATTAGCAGCAGCTTCTGCCAACTCCATTCTGTAATTTGTTCAGCCCATGTCAAATCTCAGCCTGTTCAACACTTGACTCTTTATGAAGAAAGGATTGAGATTTTTGGCAAAAGTCCATCTTCCCATCTGTCCGTGAAATTCTACAGTGTTCTGCTAACACACAAAGTGGTGCCAAAACAAAAGACCCACATGTCGTGGACACACAGAAGTGACCGACGTCTCTCAGCCACAGGGTCTTTAGGACCAACACAAAGTGCTGCACAACAGGACAGTCAGCTTCCATGGCTTTTGCTTTCATAGGAAAATCCACAGGGCAGCCAAGGAGAACAGAGAGATCAGAAGAAAGGTTCTCAGCGCCTTCAACCACCACCCAAAATGACATGCCCACTGTTTGTAATGGAGCCATGCATCTGTTCACAAGTCTTCCTCTGTGGATGACCAGGTGCAAGTACTTCTCACTCACTCTATGGGATGTGTTGAATGATGCACCAAACCAGTCTTGTCTTCTATTAATTCAAAAAGTCGCACTGGATGTGATTTTCCTCACAAACTAATCTATCACTTAAACGGAGCCAACATATTTCTCTCATAGGATTCACAATTTTTTTTGCACCACAGCTCATATGTCAGGGGGCAACCAGTCTAAGGTCTGCGACTCCTGCGATCCTCTGGTAGCAGTTCTTTTCATTCACTCTTTACTTCGTTGATATTGGGGATGTGGGCTTTATGTGACCCGCTAAGCATTCCCAGAAGCATGTGTCTTTCAGCATGGCTGCGTCCTTTCAAAGCAAATACCTGTCAGTGTTATTGAGTGAGCAACTTTGTCGGTTTTCTTCCCATTCATCTAGGTACAACAATTCTGAAACATGGTTGTGGCACGTGTATGGACATTGAACAAACACCTTTAATTCCGTGTGCTTTGGTACCCCTTTTGATTGCTTTTAAGACCAACAACATGAAACAAAAGCGGACATTAAGTCAAAAACTCTTCTGAGGAGGCATCGACTGATTTATGTGAAAGTTGCCATTGTTTTGGTGATGTTTTAAGATCAGGCCTAAAACAAGTGATCTCCGGAGCAATTGCCCCATGCTGATGTTGACTCAATGACCTTTTGTCTGGAAGGACTGAATCAGATGACTGACCTCCCTTGGCATCCTAACCTGACTGATCGAACCAGTATCATGGCATCCTAACCTGACTGATCAAACCAGTACCATGGCATCCTGACCCGACTGATCAAACCAGTATCATGGCATCCTAACCTGACTGATCAAACCAAACCAGTATCATGGCATCCTAACCTGACTGATGAAACCAGTATCATGGCATCCTAACCTGACTGATCAAACCAGTATCATGGCATCCTAACCTGACTGATCAAACCAGTACCATGGCATCCTGACCCGACTGATCAAACCAGTATCATGGCATCCTAACCTGACTGATCAAACCAGTATCATGGCATCCTAACCTGACTGATCAAACCAGTATCATGGCATCCTAACCTGACTGATCAAACCAGTATCCTGGCATCCTAACCTGACTGATCAAACCAGTACCATGGTATCCTAACCCAACTGATCAAACCAGTTGGTCAACAAACCAGTACCATGGCATCCTGACCCGACTGATCAAACCAGTATCATGGCATCCTAACCTGACTGATCAAACCAGTACCATGGCATCCTAACCTGACTGATCAAACCAAACCAGTATCATGGCATCCTAACCTGACTGATCAAACCAGTACCATGGCATCCTAACCTGACTGATCAAACCAAACCAGTATCATGGCATCCTAACCTGACTGATCAAACCAAACCAGTATCATGGCATCCTAACCTGACTGATCAAACCAGTATCATGGTATCCTGACCTGACTGATCAAACCAGTATCATGGCATCCTAACCTCACTGATCAAACCAGTGCAGTATCATGACATCCTAACCTGACTGATCAAACCAGTTGGTCAACAAACCAGTACCATGGCATCCTGACCTGACTGATCAAACCAGTACCATGGCATCCTAACCTGACTGATCAAACCAAACCAGTATCATGGCTTCCTAACCTGACTGATCAAACCAGTTGGTCAACAAACCAGTACCATGGCATCCTAACCTGACTGATCAAACCAGTATCATGGCATCCTAACCTGACTGATCAAACCAGTTGGTCAACAAACCAGTATCATGGCATCCTAACCTGACTGATCAAACCAGTTGGTCAACAAACCAGCATCATGGCTTCCTAACCTGACTGATCAAACCAGTTGGTCAACAAACCAGTATCATGGCATCCTAACCTGACTGATCAAACCAGTTGGTCAACAATCCAGTACCATGGCATCCTGACCTGACTGATCAAACCAGTACCATGGCATCCTAACCTGACTGATCAAACCAAACCAGTATCATGGCTTCCTAACCTGACTGATCAAACCAGTACCATGGCATCCTAACCTGACTGATCAAACCAAACCAGTATCATGGCATCCTAACCTGACTGATCAAACCAGTATCATAGCATCCTAACCTGACTGATCAAACCAGTATCATGGCATCCTAACTGATTGATCAAACCAGTACCATGACATCCTAACCTGACTGATCAAACCAGTATCATGGCATCCTAACCTGACTGATCAAACCAGCATCATGGCATCCTAACCTGACTGATCAAACCAGTATCATGGCATCCTAACTGATTGATCAAACCAGTGTCACGACTTTCCAGCTTTCTCAAACAAACAGATGGGCAGCCTGTTCCATTTGATACACCAGTTTCTTGACATTTCAAATACACTCCAACCAGGGAAAGAGAAAGACATCATGCAGACTTTGCTGATGGTGTGACTTTTCCGATATATTAAAGCATTTTTGAGCAATATTTTGTACTTTTGAGCATTTTTTTCCCAACATGTTTGTTCAGCAATAATAAACAGAAGGTAATGTTTCACTGCTAAACAACACCAACCAATTTGTTACATAAGTTTACAACTAATTTAAAACCCACCTGTGAAAGCAACCACTCCGAACTGTTGGCGTAAGTGCCAGCAACTGATAAACACCCTTGACCATGACTTTTTGCTTTATACCTCCCACCAGTCACTGCCAAAGCACAGACTACCAAACTATGATCACAATGATGATACGCCCAACAGCCATAACAGCTATCCGAATGTTTTTGTCAGAGTTTGTAGCCTCAGTTTGCAATATGCAAAATAAGCATTTTCGGTTATTTCTATGGTATCAAAACAACAATACGCAGACAGAATACAACAATAAACGATACCAACAAAATAACTTCCTCTGACATGAAAATATGAAGCTGGCGTAACCTGGCCAATGCCCTTGGTCAAAGAACTGAAAACTGGGGTCTTGTCTCGAGAGTTGACAGCTAGAACCCAGTATCCATACATAAATGAGACACTGGGATCTGGAAGTCAACCCTCGGTCTGGTCTATAGGGTGAAGACAACACACTCGTCAAATGTTAAGCAAACCACCTCTTCAGTCCAGGCAGTCAACCAAGACAGAATGGCTGGTTGCTCTTCTACAGACCCTGGAACTCTCTGACCTCTCACAGCTGGTTCGACCTACGTAGCATGGCGGCAAGTCTACACCTGGGAGAAACACCAAGGAACTGGTGTGAAGTCCCACAGCAAACTCAGCTCTCTGAACAGGCAGCCATTCACAACAAAAGCCAACCACAACATCACGTGTTTGTTCACATTTACATGCAGATGACTCAAATTGGTGACCTGTGCTGTTTGGGATTATGCAGATGACACCCCTTTCTAAACGAGCTTTCAGACATCTAGTAACAAAACTTAAAAAGAAAAAAAAGAAAGAAAAAAAAGAAGAAAAAAAAGAAAAAGAAGTGACAAGTGAGAATTATGTTGACTCCTCTCTCCATAAAATTCAAATACTCAGATCTGTAACATTTCAGGGGAAGGGTGTGAGGGTGAAAAAAATAATGTTGTTTAAGCCCAACCAACTGAATGAGGGGTTGGCAGAGGGTGAAGGTGTGTGTGTGTGTGTGTGTGTGTGTGTGTGTGTGTGTGTGTGTGTAAGCGTGTGTGCGTGTGTGTGTGTGTGTGTGTGTGTGTGTGTGTGTGTGTGTGTGTGTGTGTGTGTGTGTGATGTGTTCCTCACTCGCCCTAAACTGTTTGAACATTATGTTCCCAGACAACCAATACATATCTAATACATATCTAAGTGACGGCTAATCACGCGGCTGGAGGTGACTGCTAAACAGTAAGAAAAATAAAGGAAAGAATAAATCATGGGTCACAGGACGGTGGAAAATATGAGTACCAAGACAGCACAGCACATTATAAGACCATAGCTAACCACCTCCGAAGCATAAACCAAGTACAACTTTGAATGAAAAGACAGACAACAGCAGACCAACACAGGAAGTCGACACCTGGATATCCAAAATTAAAATATGACTCGTTACCTGTCCTCCCTCCTGGGCCCCTTCTAACCCCCCCTCCCCCCCCCCCCCCCCCCCACCCCCCACCTGACACTAGCAACAACATCCGTTCTCAGTAACAACACAAAGAAAATGGCGACAGTACACCAGCCACCTACAGTCAGGGCACCCTTCCCTCAGGATGTGATAGACGCCATGTCAGGTTCGTCAGCGACCCCCCCCCCCCCCCCCCCCCCCCCCCCTCACCCCCCCAAAAGTCACAGTTCACTCGCACATAAGTGATGAAGCACAATCTGTTGACAAATCATGACATTACGCCCAAATGCTATTGTTTCCCCTATAGTACAAACAACAAATCATGGCATTACGTCCAAATGTTATTGTTTCCCCTAAAGTACAAACAACAAAACAAAGTGAACAAAACGAAATTGCAATAGTAGCTAAAAAGCAGCCAGCTTCGAACATAATCACCAGGTGTCTGCAGAGACACCAAAGTAACTGGTATTGTCAGCGTCACCAGGTGTCTGCAGAGACACCAAAGTAACTGGTATTGTCAGCGTCACCAGGTGTCTGCAGAGACACCAAAGTAACTGGCATTGTCAGCGTCAACAGACCCCCTCCTGCCTGAATCAAAGATGCACAGGAAGACGTCAATAGACTGGAACCTTTCAAAGAACTGCTAGGACAGACTGGGTCCTTTGACCTTTCCACCCTCCCTGCTTCCTGCTGTCATTCCCAGCATCAGCCATCTTGCTGGCAGCAGGCTCCTGCTTCATGCCTGTCAGTGTGAGCGTCAACACCCTCCTACTTCATGCCTGTCAGTGTGAGCGTCAACACCCTCCTACTTCCTGCCTGTCAGTGTGAGCGTCAACACCCTCCTGCTTCATGCCTGTCAGTGTGAGCGTCAACACCCTCCTGCTTCCTGCCTGTCAGTGTGAGCGTCAACACCCTCCTACTTCCTGCCTGTCAGTGTGAGCGTCAACACCCTCCTGCTTCATGCCTGTCAGTGTGAGCGTCAACACCCTCCTGCTTCATGCCTGTCAGTGTGAGCGTCAACACCCTCCTGCTTCATGCCTGTCAGTGTGAGCATCAACACCCTCCTGCTTCATGCCTGTCAGTGTGAGCGTCAACACCCTCCTGCTTCATGCCTGTCAGTGTGAGCGTCAACACCCTCCTACTTCACGCCTGTCAGTGTGAGCGTCATCACCCTCCTGCTTCATGCCTGTCAGTGTGAGCGTCAACACCCTCCTGCTTCATGCCTGTCAGTGTGAGCGTCAACACCCTCCTACTTCACGCCTGTCAGTGTGAGCGTCATCACCCTCCTGCTTCATGCCTGTCAGTGTGAGCGTCAACACCCTCCTGCTTCATGCCTGTCAGTGTGAGCGTCAACACCCTCCTGCTTCATGCCTGTCAGTGTGAGCGGCAACACCCTCCTGCTTCATGCCTGTCAGTGTGAGCGTCAACACCCTCCTGCTTCATGCCTGTCAGTGTGAGCGTCAACACCCTCCTGCTTCATGCCTGTCAGTGTGAGCGTCAACACCCTCCTGCTTCATGCCTGTCAGTGTGAGCGTCAACACCCTCCTGCTTCATGCCTGTCAGTGTGAGCGTCAACACCCTCCTACTTCATGCCTGTCAGTGTGAGCGTCAACACCCTCCTGCTTCATGCCTGTCAGTGTGAGCGTCAACACCCTCCTGCTTCATGCCTGTCAGTGTGAGCGTCAACACCCTCATACTTCATGCCAGTCAGTGTGAGCGTCAACACCCTCCTACTTCCTGCCTGTCAGTGTGAGCGTCAACACCCTCCTACTTCATGCCTGTCAGTGTGAGCGTCAACACCCTCCTGCTTCATGCCTGTCAGTGTGAGCGTCAACACCCTCCTACTTCCTGCCTGTCAGTGTGAGCGTCAACACCCTCCTACTTCATGCCTGTCAGTGTGAGCGTCAACACCCTCCTACTTCATGCCAGTCAGTGTGAGCGTCAACACCCTCCTACTTCATGCCTGTACTTTTCAGCTTCACCTCGTCACAATGGCAGCTTTGGTTTTTCACGACAGTCCCATGGTGCCGGGAGGGATTCACAAAGAACACACTTTTGGAGCGACTCGACGGGCAAACTACTGATGCCATGGAGTCGCCTGTGGCACTGACAGTGTTTGCCCATCTTGTTGCCGAGACTTCTGACAGATCAGTGCTGGGCCAAACGCCATGTCTTGGAGGTGGGCGGATGAAAGGGTAAACAGGCCTGTAGTTTGGTCTTGGGCAACCTTGCTAGTGATTATGAATTCATGTATGTTTTCACACTTCACTTATAAAATGCACTGTAATGAGTAGGTAATTCATAGCAAACGAATTATGTTTCAATACCAATGCAAACACATGTCCCGTTATTCTCATTCATTTGCGCTGCATTGCGTTATGGTACAGATTTGTTATGTGTGTGTACACGTGCATGTATCGGATTGTGCTTGTGTTTTTGTTATGTGTGTGCATGTGCATGTGTTTGTAAAGGGGGGGGGGGGGGGGGGGGGGGGGGGGGAGGGAGGGAGGCAAACGGGAGAAGGGGATGAAGAGGAGGATAGAAGGGGGGGGGGGGGGGGGGGGGGGGGGGGGGGGGGGAGAAGATATCTGATTCTGAAGAGTAGCTGAACTTTCTGAAACCAACCAGTGACAGCAAAATAAATACACACAATTATCACACAAACTCTACCTCAAATATATTAACCTTCTTTCACAATATGTAACTGTGCGTTAAATTATTATTCACCATCAAACGATAAGAAAGGAGGAAAAAAATCATTTTCACAGCAAATCATAAATGCAAAACTATTTTCACCACAATTTAAAAAGATATAAAACAGGTTCAAGCATGAAAAGCATGTATCCATTGGTGATCCGTCTGCAATATCAAAAACATACTCTCAATGAGCAAACCGTCTAGGGACAGCATCTGAAGAAAGGAAAAAAAAAAGGAAAAAAACCAACAGGATAAAGCCAATTCATAATGCATCCACAGGTAAAGAGCACCATGATATGATGAAAGAGTTTGCCAGTCAGCATTAGACATTGTAATGTACACTTGATTATGCTCAAAACAGCCCACACACACGCTTCCAGACAATTCCCCGCCTCACATCCCTTCTCTCTCACCCTCCCCCCTTCCCAAAATACAATACTCTTTCAGCCGCATGGAGGAATCGTTTAGTCCCAGGTCATTTGGCGCTTCAACCATTCCACTTAAGCTCTCAAAGTATCCAAGTCACCACCCTTCCGCACCGTACCATTCTTGAGGTTGCATACGTACCCAGTTACCCCAGTAACAACAAAAGACGTCGTACAGCACTCTGAATGAGGTTACAGTGATTATAGGGATATATTAGTGTGTATATATATTATTCATCTACACTGGAAATGTTGAGCATACACATTGTTGACCTTAAGAAGAATGAAGTGGCCGTCACTCACTCCCAAGTCCATGTCTTTGTACATTCTCTCTCTACTGTCCCAGTCTCCCGTACATAGTATGAAGTGCCAGGCAGGTGATCATGTACCTACGCTCTCTGCCAGGTTGTGCACTGGCCAGTGGAGTGCCAGCACTGTCCCCATCCCAACATCGGCCGTGCGCTGGGTGGCAGGCGTCTACTCCCTCTTCCCACTGTCCTGTAGTCTGAAGTGGAGTGCCAAACATGCATCCCCACTGTTTCATTCTGTGGCTCACAGTCTGCCATGTTCACCATCAAAGCTTTTTTCTGCATACAGGTCCCCCTCCCTACCTGTTAACATTCTCTGCGACATAAAACGCCATGCCACCTCCTCCTACTTGTGGCCTGTCACTGCTCAGACTGTTTACCCTAAAATGGCTTTAGGTGTATTTCTCAACTGAGATGAGCATATTTTCCTAAAAATGTGTGTACACATCTACCAGATTTGTGAATTTTTGTAAAAGCAGGAGGCCCCTCCTATTGTTTCAGACATGAGTTTGCGCGCACAATGTGGAAGTTGTTACTCTTCGGTTCTACGGCTCGAACAGAATGGTTATTCACCGCAGGTGCCACTACCGCTGATGAACTTTGCCTCGAGATATTTTTTCAACATATTTTTTCCCCCGCTTGTTATACTAATCTTTTCTACCCAAACATGTGCACAAAATACAGCGAAATCATATGGGTAAATAGCCGCCTGCTGCCTTGTGTTCTGCCTTGCTACATGCACACGTTCCTCATCTGTACCTGTTCTTTCTGCACACTTCCGGACTTGTCACATGCTGCTCTTGCGATGTGGAAGCTCTCCAGTTCTTTCCCTTACCACGTCCATGCACTTATGGAAGCTCTCCAGTTGTTTCCCTTACCACGTCAACACATATATGGAAGCTCTCGAGTTCTTTCCCTTACTATGTCAACGCGCACACACTCGGCTCTCCACCAGCCCAGCCAAGAGTTGTTAGACTGTCCCATGGTTCCGACTTCTAACACGTCCGTCTGCCTCATCCATTTTATGATTCAAACATGAAGTTGAGAGTTTTAACCTAAGGAAGCAGTATGATCACTGTCAGTGACACAGCAGAATCTATGCAGATCATGACAGAATGGGCCTGGGCCAGTGAAAGTTGTAACATTCCTCTTGAGTGATAAAGGCGTCCTGCTGATTCAAACAAGAAATAAACATGCACACATTGCATACTGGGTGGGGTTTCCTCCATTTTTCGTGTTTTTTTTTTTTTCCAAACAGGATCCAAGTGCAACTGCTACTCCATTCTCTCTCTTGTCTTGGCTGATTTCATACTGAAACAAAAAGCGTTTGACAACCCTGTGTGAACGGTTGTTTCTGTCCAAGGTGGTGCTATGAAATGCTCTTGCAACCGAGAACAAGATGGCGTTCACTTCAGGGTGCTGTCACTAGGCTGAATCCTTTCCCAGATGGTCCTGTGTCCAATGGAGATAGGTGGCCCCAACATCAGGCCCCAGGCTGAATCCTTTCCCCAGATGGTCTGTGTTCAATGGAGATAGGTGGCCCCAACATCAGGCCCCAGGCTGAATCCTTTCCCAGATGGTCCTGTGTCCAATGGAGATAGGTGGCCCAAACATCAGGCCCTGACCTGGTTCTTCATTCAGTGATCCTCTTTTTCCCCAACACTCTTACAGCAAACCTACAGGATGTGCAAAAGCATTGAAAGAAAAAGAAAAAACACACACTTAAGAACCAGGCAGTGTGTGTGTGTGTGTGTGTGTGTGTGTGTGTGTTGTGTGTGTGTTTGAGAATGATCATCTGTACCACCAGGTGTGTACACACATCAAAGCATACATGCACGAATGCGAGACCAGCAGCTTTATGATGGGGGGTGGGAGGGGGACCACCAGGTTCTGATGAGGACAGGCTGAGGGAATGGGGCAGGGTCATCGGGGAAGGGTCACAGGAAAACCGCGAGGGACCTCCGACCCCAGCTGGCTCCCATCAACCCCTGGTGTGGATCAACCCCTGGTTCCAGACGCAACACACTCCACACACCTGGTGAACTCCAGTCAGCTACAGTCATACACCTACGGTCTCTCTCTCTCCTGTCTACAGCGCTCCACCCTGAGCCATGAAGGAGCCAGAAAAAGGAGGAGGGAGACAGCACTCGGAGGGGGGTGGGGGGACAGCAGGGGTTACAAGGCAGTGGAGGACTTGGGTCGGGATTTCCCACGCCGCTGAGCCAGCCGAGAAGCCCCCACAGGCTCCAGGGTGGCTTGCTTGATGTTCTGGGTGTTGAAGGCTTTGAAGGTGGCTGCCAAAGATCCCTGCAACATAACATCACATCATTCACAAATGCACTGTCGGTCTCGAATGTCCAGTAACACTGAGCGGTCACATATTGTCAAGTGTTCAGCTGCGTTTGTATGTGGATGTTGGGCTGTCATATAACATGAGCAGTATCCACAATGGTTGTTCTTACAGACGCAATAACTATTCACAGAGAGAAATTGCATCTTAACTCAACAGAGAGAGATCAGATTCAGAAACAGAATGGTACTATGGGCATATAGGATTTCAGGATTTAGCTCCCTTCCCTCCCTCTTTTTTTTTTTTTTTTTTGCTTCAGAAAGCGGGGGTGGGGGGGTTGAACTTTGTGACTGACAATGGCGTGTTATTGTCAAGTTGGAATAGCCCTTTATTCGCGAGCTATCCCAAAGGTCCAACAGCTGAGATTTAGCTGAGCAGCACAGCAACTGCAAAGTTCTGCATCTATTAGACTGTAGTTTCTGAATCACCAAACCAACCGTTATCATTATACACCATCTTCAAGGTGACACAACACAAATTCATTCCATTTACTATTCAAATACCTGAAAAGAAACTACACACACACAAACTGAATCACAGCATGCTTGTGTAGCCAGTGGACTACCACAGCCTTATGACAGCAAACAGCCATTTGGCTAGCACGGTGACAAAAAGGGTATGGGCACTCGACTGGACAGGTAAACATCAGAAAAACAGCAATTCAGTCAGTTTATCTCCTTATCCAAACTCTGCCATCACTTTGACGACCTGTACAGAATCCAGACCTTTATCAGCTGTGCATCCTGTATGGTGAGGTGGTGGTGGGGGTGATGGGGGTGGTGGTGGTGGTGGGGGTGAGGAATCCACTGACCTTAATCAGCTGGGCTTCCTGTATGGTGAGGTGGTGGTGGGGGTGATGGGGTGGTGGTGGGGGGGGGGGGGGGGGATCCACTGACCTTTAGCAGCTGTGCATCCTGTATGGTGAGGGGGGATGGGGGTGAGGGTGGTGGGGGTAAAATCCACTGACCTTAACCAGCTGGGCGTCCTGTATGGTGAGGGGGTGGTGGGGTGGTGAGGGTGGTGGGGGGAGGGAGCTAGGCCATAGACAGGAGAGGAATCCACTGACCTTAACCAGCTGGGCGTCCTGTATGGTGAGGGGGTGGTGGGGGAGTTGCTGGCGCTGGGAGATCCACTGATGTTTCAGCACCTGAGCAGCAGACAGGCGGGTGGTGGGGTCGATGTGCAGCATCCTCTTCACCAGGTCCTGACCAACAACAGTCCAGCAAGGCCACCATTATCAGTGCGATCCCTAGACTCACAGTGGGTATCAGGAGGCACGGTAAGCATGGCCCCCCATTATCAGCACTATCCCTAGACTCACAGTGGGTATCAGGAGGCACGGTAAGCATGGCCCACCATTATCAGCGTGATCCCTAGACTCACAGTGGGTATCAGGAGACACGGTAAGCATGGCCCACCATTATCAACGCGATCCCTAGACTCACAGTGGGTATAAGGTGACACGGTAAGCATGGCCCACTATTATCAGCGTGATCCCTAGACTCACAGTGGGTATCAGGAGGCACGGTAAGCATGGCCCACTATTATCAGCGCGATCCCTAGACTCACAGTGGGTATCAGGAGGTACGGTATGCATGGCCCACTATTATCAGTGCGATCCCTAGACTCACAGTGGGTATCAGGAGACACGGTATGCATGGCCCACCATTATCAGCACTATCCCTAGACTCACAGTGGGTATCAGGAGGCACGGTATGCATGGCCCACTAGGTTTTTTTTTTTTTTTTTTTTTTTTTTTTTTTTTTTTTTTTTTTTTTTTGCTCTCCCAACCTCTGCGCCACCTCAGAGACAGTGCACCCACGCCGCTCATTCCGACACCCCACCCACAGCCACGGTAAGCAGTGGGTATCAGGAGGTACGGTATGCATGGCCCACCATTATCAGTGCGATCCCTAAACTCACAGTGGGTATCAGGAGGCACGGTAAGCATGGCCCACCATTATCAGTGCGATCCCTAGACTCACAGTGGGTATCAGGAGGCACGGTAAGCATGGCCCACCATTATCAGCGCGATCCCTAGACTCACAGTGGGTATCAGGAGGCACGGTAAGCATGGCCCACCATTATCAGTGCGATCCCTAGACTCACAGTGGGTATCAGGAGGCACGGTATGCATGGCCCACCATTATCAGCGTGATCCCTAGACTCACAGTGGGTATCAGGAGGTACGGTATGCATGACCCACCATTATCAGCGTGATCCCTAGACTCACAGTGGGTATCAGGAGGTACAGTAAGCATGGCCAGGTCAGATCAACAGACTGCAAAGGTTGTGATACATGCTGCGCGAGTTCCACGCAGACAGCAATGGCTGATGCCAAAACTCATTTTGTAACATTGGTAGTTTCAAAGTGGGGTGACTGAAGGTGGAAACTGAAGTTAATTTTAAAAGGAAAGGTTACTGGCTCTGCACAGCAATACCAACAAACAGTCCACGGGACAAAGCAGGATGCATTTCGACCTCTTGGGTCTTCTTCAGGCAAAAACAAACACAGGATGCATTTCGACCTCTTGGGTCTTCTTCAGGCAAAAACAAACACAGGATGTATTTCGACCTCTTGGGTCTTCTTCAGACAAAAACAAACACAGGACGCATTTCGACCTCTTGGGTCTTCTTCAGGCAAAAACAAACACAGGACGCATTTCGACCTCTTGGGTCTTCTTCAGGCAAAAACAAACGCAGGATGCATTTCGACCTCGTGGGTCTTCTTCAGGCAAAAACAAACACAGGATGCATTTCGACCTCTTGGGTCTTCTTCAGGCAAAAACAAACACTTTGGACAATCAAAACGAAGAACGAGCAACAACTTGTCTTCTCATATTCAGCGCAAAATGAGTGTTGAATGAAAAGATGACCATGGGAGTTAAAATAATAATGACAA
This sequence comes from Conus ventricosus, assembly GCA_018398815.1. Taxonomy (NCBI): domain Eukaryota; kingdom Metazoa; phylum Mollusca; class Gastropoda; order Neogastropoda; family Conidae; genus Conus; species Conus ventricosus. Next base: position 88,072,098 of record CM031607.1, on the reverse strand, counting down.
TAATAATGATAACAATAGCAATAATAGTGATGATGTAAATATTTGAATAATATGAGGAGGAATACTGTTACTTTTGGTGACGACGATAATAGTTGAAGTATTAATAGTGGCTAAGCACAGAAGGGGAGAGGGGAGAGGGGTTGGAGGGTAGTAGAACAGCACGATTTTTGTCTGTTTTTTAATCATTGTTGAATGGTATATGTAATAGTGATGATAGTAATTATGGTACTCTGTTTGTATTGTCTTGCCGAACTAATAACCTTTCCTTTCACAATTTGTAACATTGGGTTTGCGTTCAGCCCTAATGACCTATAATTTACCAGTTCAGATGAAGGAACACTGACCACTGTATTGTACTCCAGTAGCGTACAGATTCAGTTTCACCTGACCAGATGTCCGCCATTGGAAAGCAGAACACTACATTCACAGCAGCTGACCTTTACCATTTGCCATGACCAGCCTACTGGTTTTGTTCAACTCATTTATCTTTGCAAAGTTTGCTGTACTAGTTTTAAAATGACTAGAATCACTGTAACATGATCATCTTCATTTAAGAAGTACCGTAAAGTTCGGACTATAAGCCGCGACTTTTTTCCCCAGCTTTAAACCCTGCGGCTTAAACAACGATGCGGCTTATTTGCGGATTTTTCCAATTTCAGGAGCAACACACCCTCGTCTGTTCTTACCTTCTCTGTAACTCGCCATATCGTGTTTACTGTTCATGAATTTTTATGATGCTTTTAACTACGATTTTCTCTGTAATCGTGTAATGGAATCAGTAATCCGTTCAGAAATACAGGAATCGACATAAGTAAAGCCCATTACTGATATCTTCTACAAAAATACAATCGCTTCGAACGGTTGCAATGTGTGGGCCGTTTCCGACCTGTTTAATCTTGACGAACACTAGCTGAATTACGAACAAAATAACTAAGCATTGGCACGGTATTAAGCGAATTGAAACAATCGAATCGTTTCATTAATGTTCTGGTTATTATATGCGTTATCTTACCAAGTGCGTCTTGCAATTCAAAAACGATTAGCGCATCCGACTCGGTCACTGTCGGATCTTGGCTTCGTTCCGCAAGTGTTGAAATCGTGGACGGGGAGTGACGGTTTGCATTTGATACCTTCACTTTGATTGGCTTGCGCTTTCGAGTACTCAACCAATCGCTTAGCTTGATACACCAATGAATGCAGGAGAGAACTGCCTTTCTAGCGCATCGTTAATGCGTTGGGGTTTTTTTGTATTTTTTTTAAAGCAATGATGTTGGAAAGACAACACTTGTAAGAAGCCTCATAAAAACTTCGATTCTAATTGATTTAAAACACATCGTACTAACAACAACAACAACAAAAAAGACAAGTAAAGCTGGAAACATGCTCTTGTATTCTGACCTATTTAAACGCCAATGAATGCATTGAACACTGTATGTGTTGATTTTCGACACTATGTTAACTCAACGTTCGGCCAGCTGCCGCCTGCGGCACATCGGACTGTGTTGTATATATCTGCGGCTTATAAACCAGTGCGGCTTATTTGTGAAAAAAGTTCAGATTTTTTAAAAATTTAGTGGGTGCGGCTTATATACAGGTGCGCTCAATAGACCGAACTTTACGGTACCGTCTTCCTGGCTGCCCCTCTGTTCTCTCTTGATCCCACCTGACCTCAATCTTTACATGACTGGCCACCACACCCAAAACTACTTTCTTGATCCCACCTCATCTCAATCTTTACATGACTGACCACCACACCCAAAACTACTTTCTTGATCCCACCTCATCTCAATCTTTACATGACTGGCCACCACACCCAAAACTACTTTCTTGATCCCACCTGACCTCAATCTTTACACGACTGGCCACCACACCCAAAACTACTTTCTTGATCCCACCTCATCTTGATCTTTACATGACTGGCCACCACACCCAAAACTACCTCCTGAACTGCCATGTCCTCTTTCACACTTTGTTCCATAGGCAATTTATTTAGTTCATTAGTTTTCTTGAAAAGAAAAAAAAAACACTCAGCTCATACTTTCTAACCTTTGGAAAGCAAAACTAGCAATTCTGGGGGAGACGGAGAGAGGAAGGAAGGGGGAGGGTGGTGTACGGGGAAGACTGCTTCCCCTCTGTGATGGTGGTACAGGATGAGGGTCATCAACTGACACAACACTGGGGGAGACGGAGGGAGGAAGGAAGGGGGAGGGTGGTGTACGGGGAAGACTGCTTCCCCTCTGTGATGGTGGTACAGGATGAGGGTCATCAACTGACACAACACTGGGGGAGACGGAGGGAGGAAGGAAGGGGGAGGGTGGTGTACGGGGAAGACTGCTTCCCCTCTGTGATGGTGGTACAGGATGAGGGTCATCAACTGACACAACACTGGGGGAGACGGAGGGAGGAAGGAAGGGGGAGGGTGGTGTACGGGGAAGACTGCTTCCCCTCTGTGATGGTGGTACAGGATGAGGGTCATCAACTGACACAACACTGGGGGAGACGGAGGGAGGAAGGAAGGGGGAGGGTGGTGTACGGGGAAGACTGCTTCCCCTCTGTGATGGTGGTACAGGATGAGGGTCATCAACTGACACAACACTGGGGGAGACGGAGGGAGGAAGGAAGGGGGAGGGTGGTGTACGGGGAAGACTGCTTCCCCTCTGTGATGGTGGTACAGGATGAGGGTCATCAACTGACACAACACTGGGGGAGACGGAGGGAGGAAGGAAGGGGGAGGGTGGTGTACGGGGAAGACTGTTTCCCCCTCTGTGATGGTAGTACAGGATGAGGGTCATCAACTGACACAACACTGGGGGAGACGGAGGGAGGAAGGAAGGGGGAGGGTGGTGTACGGGGAAGACTGCTTCCCTCTGTGATGGTAGTACAGGATGAGGGTCATCAACTGACACAACACTGGGGGAGACGGAGGGAGGAAGGAAGGGGGAGGGTGGTGTACGGGGAAGACTGCTTCCCCTCTGTGATGGTAGTACAGGATGAGGGTCATCAACTGACACAACACTGGGGGAGACGGAGGGAGGAAGGAAGGGGGAGGGTGGTGTACGGGGAAGACTGCTTCCCCTCTGTGATGGTAGTACAGGATGAGGGTCATCAACTGACACAACACTGGGGGAGACGGAGGGAGGAAGGAAGGGGGAGGGTGGTGTACGGGGAAGACTGCTTCCCCTCTGTGATGGTAGTACAGGATGAGGGTCATCAACTGACACAACACTGGGGGAGACGGAGGGAGGAAGGAAGGGGGAGGGTGGTGTACGGGGAAGACTGCTTCCCCTCTGTGATGGTAGTACAGGATGAGGGTCATCAACTGACACAACACTGGGGGAGACGGAGGGAGGAAGGAAGGGGGAGGGTGGTGTACGGGGAAGACTGCTTCCCTCTGTGATGGTAGTACAGGATGAGGGTCATCAACTGACACAACACTGGGGGAGACGGAGGGAGGAAGGAAGGGGGAGGGTGGTGTACGGGGAAGACTGCTTCCCCTCTGTGATGGTAGTACAGGATGAGGGTCATCAACTGACACAACACTGGGGAGACGGAGGGAGGAAGGAAGGGGGAGGGTGGTGTACGGGGAAGACTGCTTCCCCTCTGTGATGGTAGTACAGGATGAGGGTCATCAACTGACACAACACTGGGGGAGACGGAGGGAGGAAGGAAGGGGGAGGGTGGTGTACGGGGAAGACTGCTTCCCCTCTGTGATGGTAGTACAGGATGAGGGTCATCAACTGACACAACACTGGGGGAGACGGAGGGAGGAAGGAAGGGGGAGGGTGGTGTACGGGGAAGACTGCTTCCCCTCTGTGATGGTAGTACAGGATGAGGGTCATCAACTGACACAACACTACCATTAAAGGCAAATTGCCCTTAACACACGAATGCACATCAGAACATGTGGATCTGGAGTGAACAAATGCTTTCATTTTCCCCTTCATTTCTACTTTTTTTTTTCCAGAATCACTGAAATACCAAAGGAAAGAGTAGTTTCAAACAAAGATCTAAAATATGTAACAGTAAAATCATAAATCGCTGGCAGTTATGCATAAGATGGCAATATGCTTATTTTCGTCATAACATTACACAATGGATATTTGTTGTGATGAGAGCGCCATATGATAAACTACTTTACCCACTGTAGCCTGAATGGCTCAAACGAGGATTCAGCAGTAGATTTCTTTGATCACAGTCACACCATGCTCCATGGGTTCTTGCACCAGGCACGTGTACATATAAATACACTCATGTCTCTTTCTCCCTCCCTCTCTTTCTCTAGACTCACACACACACACACACACACACACGGCAAGTCCAAGGGCCTTTAATCCACGCTGCAGGATCAACAAGGACCACTCACCTTGGCTGGTGCTGACACAGAATCCCAGTTGCCCCCACCAGTGTGAACTTGCCCTCTTCGATGCGGGCTAAGATGTCGTTAGGGGTGTCATTGGGACCGTTGGCAAAAGGTGTGTGGCTGCTCAACAGAAACAACAGTATCGATTAATATTCAACTAACCTCACTCTATTGTAGTACCAACTGTGGTATATACTCTCTCTTTTTCTATTCCTTGTTTTTGAGAGATTTTCACAAACGGTTTTTTCTTTCTTTTTTTTTTTTTTTTTTGGCTGTCCCAACCTCTGTGCCACCTCAGAGACAGTGCACCCACGCTGCTCATTCCAACACCCCGTCCACAGCCACAGCCCGGTCGGCCCTACCGCAGCCCCGGCACCAGCAATCCACCAGGAGCAGTCAATGTCAAGTCGTCAAGAGGCACCGGAGGAGACACTGCACTGCTGCCGAGTCACTTCGGTGGTGTTCAGTGGCGCCTGTTCTGATCTAACATACGCAGGACACCACCTACTAAGCCCCCTACTGACGACAATAACTGCTTAGTCGCGGAGCCAGTGTGAGTGAGCTCTCCCTCCGGAAGGCGCCACCACGTCCATCCAACGACGGCCCTCATGGACCCGCCGATACCGGTGACCCCAATGGAACCAAACCAAGACCACAAACTTGGAGAGGACATTGAAACTGAGGTCACCATGAGAGCAGGGCATGAAGGACCACAGAATCTGAGACATTTTTTTTATACTGATCGATGAGAATGAGGATGATTAAGATAATGCTACAGATTTCCATTTCGGTCTGAGACTACATGACAGGGCTGTACTCTACGCTTCCTTTCATAATATATCCCGGCGTCAACCAGGCCCGAGAGATACAAGCACCTGCAGTGTTGGTCAGGAAATTTGAGCAACACTCTCAGAAAGGCATCCATTCAGTGGATGAAACTCGACTGTGTGGTCCCAGTCTTCCCAACTGAGTCCGCATCAAACTCAACTCTGGGTCGGGGCAGAAAAACCCACATGACTGATGGGATTCGAACCCACGACCTCCCAGCTGGGAGTCCGCGACGCTAACCACTTCACCCACTGTTACAACAGCCAAATTCCATCTCCGGGGAAGAGTCTAAACACCACACCAGGGAGCATGTCTTTTCTTTTTTGTGCCATCCATCCCACTAGCACATGACAGCCTACTCTTCTCCGACAGGTGGAGTGGGATTCAACATGCAACCAAGATTTTAATATGCATGCATTCATGCACAATTTCCATGTTCAACTCTATCCAATTCACTCCTTGGTTAAAAAACCATACAGAAATTTGAAGACACCCCTCACTATTTTTCCACTGTTACAGTTTCAGCAATCACAAACATCCTCTGCAGTCACATTCTGCAGGTTTCTCTACAAATTCAACATCTACAGACATTTACCAACAATCAGAAATATAATGTCACCTACCCATATGCATAATCTTTTTTTCCGCAGAACTGTCATTATTCAATTCTGTTTAAAAATCAGCACCAAAACATCCAAAGTGGTACGAGTTAGGTCTCGTTAAGAAGACCAGGAGGGGACTGCACTCTCCCCAAATGTTAACTCTGAAGAGAAAAATCCCTTCCAACCGCCCGTCTCAAGTGGGAACCAACCAACCCCCAGACCTCAGTTAGGTCCTTACAATGCATGCTATACAGCCAACAGTCTTTATCACCATTCTTCTACAATCTGGTTATGTTCCAATCACAACAAGTTGTTTCAACCATTTCCACCTCAGGCAACAACTTTCAATGTCATCGTCTGAGCCGACAGCCCAAGGAGTTTATAAGGGCCCCTGGCCTTTCCCTGAGTGCTGGCAAGTTTCAGGTTCTCATCTTTCTTTTTGTTTTTTCATGATTTGCCCTTTAACCAATGGTTAGGCACTGTATTTGATTGGACTCAGAAATAGATTTCTATTAAACACTGCAAATAATCTAAAATTCAAACAAAATAAAAGTGAAAATTAATTGAAAAAAAAATTCTCCCGTTAAAAGGTACCATTTTCTATGTTGAAAAGTAACTTCTAATGCAGGACATGTGCTGATAAAACATAGAAAATCATGTTCTTTTTATTGGCTAAACAAAAAAAATCTTCACCTGAGCTCCAGCATAAAAATTATATTAGATTGTATTCACCGAGTCAGTTAAAAAAAAATTTTAAAAAAGAAAAAAGTTTGTTGTAGTGTGAATCACAGTCTGCACGCTGTTTCAGCTGCCCTAATTACAGGAATAAAGCAAAACTACACAACAATATTAAATTGGTGACATTGGTGAATTTGATCAAAAGCAACACTGTCATTGCACTGAAATGGGTCCATCAGTGAGGCTGCCAACTTATCGCTTGCATTGTTGGCCTTTTTTCATTAACAAACACCACAATTACTAAAATACAGACTCCTGAATCATAAGAACTTTCCATCTAAAATAGATTTTCAAAGTTCCCTTACCTTATTACTAAACTTGCAATGGTATTCTATACAAAAAAACAAACAATAGTTGGACAAATCCTGTGAATTAATCAACCTCCACATTCAGCACCTTTGAACTCAGTTGGCCATTCAAAACCCACTGAGTCATCACTGCTTATTGTCCAAAATAATAGCAGACAAGTATTAAATTTCAATCAGAAATGTTTATTAAAACACAAAAATTTTAACTTTTTCAATGTTCTCAAGTAATAAACGTTTGCTGGATCGCAGTTTCACACTTGAATCAACACAGTTTTGTCATCAATTCTCAGTTGGTGACCAACCGATTTTTAACCCTCTGCCTACCGCATGACTTTGTGCTATATGACTATGAGAATACCATGGCAAGAGAGGTAACTCCGCAACACATACACACTTGCCACAAAGAAACCTCAATAGAAAATTTGTTTTTAACTTATCTATTCTGTAAAAGTAATGAAAAAAATTCAAAGACCTCACTCCATCCAAAACAGCCATTTTCCCCCACATATAGTGAACTGGTACACGAGGAAAAAAAAACAAACGAACAGACTAACTGTACTTCGGTATTCTCAGTGCTAAAACAATTTTCCCTAAATTCACTGTACCCACAGAACATCATGGATTAGGAGCACAGAGTAATTTTCCAAGTCTAAACAAAGTACTGAAACCTTCAGGAACAAAATAAAGTCATTCTGTATGGTATGCACACAAAATAATCAACTTTTGTTGTGAAGCAAAAAACAACAACCCAAACTTCAACAATTTTGTTAAACTGAAGGCATCACATACAAGATTTGTCTTCTAACTACTGAGGGGAAAAAATAACAAGAACAGATTACTGAATACTGGGCTTTAGATTGTGATGGAATTCAACAAAAATGTGCTTTTGCACAAGTGCACTGAGCAACCCCCCCCCCCCCCCTCCCCCCCCCAACACACACTGTGGTGATGATGTACCTCTTGTCCGGCTCCTCTTTGCTTTTTGATAAACAGGCAGTTTTTATTTCAGGCCAGAGTTTATGTTCATCCTTTTCTGCTTGCTTTTGTGCAGCAAATAAATTTGTTTCTCGTTAAAAGTCTGCCAAAATTCTTCTAAAATCAAAAGGCTAAAGGTGATGCGCCCACAGGCAAATCATGGGACACACCCTCTGACTGACCCGGTTTCCTGGCTATCAAAACAAGGGAAACTTTTGGGGCTTCACTTCTTGTAGCCAACCACTCCAGTCAACAATTAAAGAATCTCTAGCAAGTTTTGTTTTTCAAATTTTCTTTTTTGGGGGGTCTGGGCCCAGCAGCAATGGGCTATTCGACGTCGTCATTATCATCGCCTGAATCATTATTGATTCCGGCCTCAAAATCAGTCAGCAGTCGATCTTTATTCATACCTAGGTCAAGATTGACGTCCGAATCGTCTTGCTTCAAATCTTCTTCAAGAGTGTAGCCCGCAAATACGCTCTCTTCATCAATATCACTTCAGAAAATGAATTCTGCAAGTTGCATAGTTACTTGATCCGCCATTTTCCCAGAAAATCTTCGCGAAAAAAAGCCGAACTTTGAAAATTCACAGCAGCGAAACTACTCCACCAAAACTCATGCAACAAAAACCAAAATGGCGTCCAGAAACGGAAGTACCGGAAGTCTCTTCTGTCGCAATTGCATTCTGGGATATGCGATGGTGAAAGCGAAAGTCGTTGACCGAGTATTCAGCGGTCGATCTCGGTCGATCCGGTATTCAGAAAGAGGAAATCTCGCGGTCGATCTCGGTCGATCCGGTAGGCATTGGGTTAACCTGACCTAATCAGCTTTGTCGATGTTGGTCTCCAACAACGTTGGCAAAAAAACACCCTTTATTTTTGTATGAAAGTTATCATGAAACATCATAAAGTTTGCGACTGATATGGAGAGATTCTTTCAAACTCAGGCCTAGAATGAGCCATTTCAGGGGTCAGCGACTCCAGTTTGAGCTAACGACGTCTACCTGAGAACAGCAGAGCGATACACCACTCACCCTGCCAGCATTGTGTACAGCAACACCCCCAGACTCCAGATGTCGCAGGAGGCGTCGTAGCCCTGCCGCTTTAGCACCTGGACAAAGGTCACACCTTCCTCACCGCCATGTCTGACAACAGCGCTGCCATGCAGTGATGCACTGGTAATGCCTACCTCACTGTCTGTGATCGCTACTTCTCTACCATTTACACACACACGGCACAGGGCTCCAATAAACACACATTTCAACAAAGTCAACTTGTTCTTTCATACAGCCCACCCCACTGAACCTGCAGTTCATCATGGCATAATTTCCCTCTAATTCAACACAGCTTTCCAACTTGCATGTTCCGAGTTCTTGAAAAAAAACAACCCACAAATGTTATAAATTCCTTTCAAATCAACACAGAAATCTGAAGTATTAAGTAAGAAGCTGCCCCATCCAGATGGATCGAAATTCAATTCAAGCTAATGACACTCTTTCACAGCATAAATTCTAACACTGCTCACTCACTGAGCTAATGCCAGGGCTGCCTACCCCCTTCCGCCTCTTTCAGGGACATACTTTTTCAAAACCAGGGACACTGACTGATTTCCAGGGACACATGCAGCGGTAGCACATATCACAACCACATCAACATTAAAGTGAAAGCTTACCTTTATTTACACTATGTACAACTTCTACAATGCTACTTTGCTTCTAGCGCACTGAAACTTCTTTGCGATGTCCGAGTCAGGAAACATCAATTTAACGCCTTTGTTTAGCTTATCCAATGCGGCCATCGGCAAATTCAGTTCAGCTGCAAGGTCAGCCATCATCGTTTCAGCTCTTATGACATCAAAAGTTTCCTGACTGGTTGACCTCTGAGCGCGCTGAAAGAATCCACTAATGTTACAAGATTTCTTGCTCTCACGGATTTTTGTGTTCTTCTTGTGCTTTTCAGTGGCGACATGACGGGTTATTTCGTCCCTACCTCCAGATCCGATGGAGAACTCACACGCACAAATTTCACAAGACGCGTAAGTCTCGATCTTGCCACGCTTGATGAACGGCCAGGTTTCCGTATATTTTGACAGGAATGTCTGCTGACGTTTCTTCTTCTTGAGAGAAGCCCCATTGTCGAGATCGCCGTCGGCATTTTTATGCTTTCCCTGTTTCGCGTCCATTTTTGTCGCTTTCAAAACTCGGGAAGATGGTGTATGCGCATGCGCACTGGTCAGTTCGGCAATGTTCGGGTCTTTCTGACGGATTTGGTCAGGATGGCCACGACCGAAGTCGGTGATCAGCTGACGAACTCGACTTCGTTTTTTTTGTTGTTGTTTTTTTCTCCCAAATTTTTTTTTTTCGCGGGACATAGAATAAAAAAGTGGATTCCAGGGACAGGCTGCATGATTTTATTATTTCGGGGGACAAATACGGATACTCCGGGACGGTAGGCAGCCATGTAATGCTCACAGCACACCAAAACTTATTATGCCAGGTATGTCATCACAGATGATAACCATGATAAATGACTGGAAAAAAACCCTTCAAAAATACAAAATTAAAAGATAAAAAGAAAAAAGGAAGAAAAACAAACAAACAAAAAAACCCCAGTTACAACTAAACCAGTCCAGCCCTGACCTCAGGAGCGACAAAGTTGGCGGTGTAGCAGGGGGTCATGAGCAAGCCGTTCTCTGCCCTGAGCTGCTTGGCAAAACCAAAGTCACAGATGCGCAGGCTGTCAGGGGAGCCGCTGTCGTCGGCATACAGGATGTTGGAGGGCTTGAGGTCACGGTGCACCACCTGGTGAACAACACCCACATCAATTCAGGTCAGTGGTCAACAAACAGGCAGACTACCAGCTTGCTCTCTGAAAGACAGACTGTGTCCAGGATAATGCCATTGTCTACTGACAATGTCTAATGACATGCGCAGTGTGGTCTCGAAACTTGGCGGATGTGGAGTGGCACATATGGACAAGTCAGCAAGCAGTAACAACTCCTTGACGAAAATGAAACTCTAATGACCAAATCCAAGGTTTTGCCCTCAATGTTTTCCCACATTACTGTGAGCAATATTTTTTTCTACATAATCCAGTCTTAAATGATCGTATATATCAGAATCTATCAATATTTAATGCTGGGTTAACTTTTTATCTAAGGTCACAGAATTTTCTTAATAAGATACTGAAATTAACTGAAGGCAACAGTTGTGCCCAGACTGCAGACCTTGTGTAGTCAGTATACACTAACGTAAAGTTGTAGGGTAAGGTAATGTTGCTTTTAGCCAAGCTGACCACAAAGGGCCATATCAGGGCTGTCACTGCATTTAAGCCAACTCATTAGTCGTTACTTGAAAAAAAAAAAACTCAATTCACACGACCCTTTAAAACACACCTTCTAAAAACACACCAGAAATTTTGTTAAAATATTTCCTCCATAATTGTAGTTAGGGATCACCTGAACTACATGAGTGTTGGGCCAAAGACCATCCTTACCCCGTTGGAGTGGAGGTACTCCACCGTTTTGGTGACCACCTCCAGCACAGCACTAGCCTCTCGCTCGGAGAAGAACTTCTGTCGCAGGATCTTGTCCAGCAGTTCCCCCCCTTTCATCAGCTCTGTCACCATGTACACCTTGCTTCCATTGTCAAATACCTGCACGGAGAAAAAGCATATGAGAAAGGCCAATTAAACTGTCAGCTGCATTACCTACACAACACAGATTAAGTGTTGGAGATTATCCAAGTCCCCATCTCCATCTGATTCACCGTTTGATTAAACACTGGCATGGAAACAAAAGTTCATCTGGTTCATGAACAGATGAATCAAAGCAGCAATGTTGCAAATATTTACCCAAGCCTGCACTGGCAATACAAATGAGCAATGAAAACCGCCGGAGTCACAGAAACAGATTGCAGTATTGCAGAAGACAAGCCAACAGAAAACAAACACATTCCCAGAGGCGCCAAATAAGGCTCATTTCATACACAACAGGAAACAGACCAGCAAATTTTCTCCAGAAATATCATCTTCTGACGTCACAAATCACGCACGTCACAATACCATACTCCCCAGATGGCTGTTGGCAGCAGAATCCACACAGAAAACAACATTTTGAATACACAATTGGGCAGCAAGAGTATGAACTAAGGGTGACTACTCCTCTTGGCCTGATGGTTAAAAGGAAGTTGTCTCCCTGTTCTCCACTCAATCTTTTGGGGGTGGCGGGGACGGGAGGAATCCTGACGAATGGCGTTTCATGCCAGGTGGAGATAAGTTGTTTGTTTGGAAAGATAAGAATGAAAAAAAAAAAACATTTTGAACACTGCATTATCACTCTTTTTTTTTTTTTTTTTTTAAACCAACTCCAACACATCACACTACTACAGGGTGCTCGTGCCTTTCAAGACCGACTCATCCTTCTCCCCACCTTTCCCCGAGTACATATGCCTTCACCTGCTCTGTGTTTGTCTCTACATTGTTTTTCAGTGGGATTGCTGTGCTGGGTGGACATACAAAGAAGATCTTACAAACATATCTTCACAGAAAAGAAAGCGTAGTGGCAGTTTCTGACATTTCATAGAACTACTGGGGAACACAAAATTCAAACTGGGCGAAACATTTGCAGATAAATCCACTATCCATCAAACTTGAACCATTTCACCCTACCTCAACAACACCTATACAAATCTCTCCAAAAGATGTAAAAGAGTCCTGAAAATGCAGCAACAGGAAGGCAAAAAGCAATGAACAAGGATCAAATAACACAAAAGAATTAAAACTGTCATACCTGCATGTAAAACGAATGCACACAACTTCCAGCTAGTTCTTTTCCATGCTCCCACATAGGTCAATCAACAACCAAAAAAGAAAGAAAGAAAAAGAAAAAAAGGTCAAATCATCCATGAAGAAGCTCCTATAAGTCACTAAACAGGAATCACCAATGAGGAAGTATCTTGCCTTTCTTTTTTTGACAGGGGTTCTTTATCAATTTTCCTGGGTCCGCAACCCTTTTTCATTTCTTTTACAGTGCAGGTAATCTAAGCAAATACAAGCAAAATTACAACTGATTCAGTTGTACTGCAGCAAAACAAAACAAAAAACGGTGAATCAAAGAAAGCCTTACATCTCGTAACGTGATCACATTGGGATGATGGCCAAAACGCAGCAGGATTTCCACTTCTTCAGATGGGTCTCTCTTGTCTTTGTCCATTATCTGTACACAACACATCAATGTTCTGTGAAAAACAAGACCACACTGTCTGGAACACAAGATTACAGGACAGTTACACAGACATGCCTACCCAAAAATTTGTTTTCAGGGACAAGAAAGAACAAAATCAGGGACAAATTTGTGAAATCAGGGACAGGACAGGTCAAGACAGAAACACTAATTGCTTACCTTATTTACACTATATACAAAATGCGTGAAGACTGCTGGCTTCAGTTCTTAGAGGCCTGAAGAGACCTGTGGTAGGCACTCTTCAGGTCTTTGAGGTCACTGGCAGAGTAATGCCTTTCCAAGAACTCCCCTCCTCTGCACTTGTTCACTAGTAGTGCCTCCAGGGTATCACGCCCAAGTCTGCTGCGAAAGTCAGTTTGATTTTTTCTCACAAGGGAGAAAATTCTCTCACAGTGCGCAGATGAGTGGGGCAAAGTGAATATTGCTGACATGGCGCGGGGAAGAATCTTGAACACTCTCTCACCATCATCGTCTTTCAGCTTTGCAATGCTGCCCCATGTGAGATCCACCCTGTCTTGAATGCATGGGGTGATATCAGTGCTCTGATACCGGGCGAATTCCATCTGCAGTTCAGTCATAGTGGAATCTGGGGGCAACATAGCAGGGAACTTGTTGAGGAAAAAACGCAGCGATGAGAATTCCACATCCATTCTCTTGGCAGGGTCAGCTACAGTTGCATGGCGCAGAACCTCACTGTTAACAGGTAGGCGATTCTGCAGGTAAGTACAGGACCTGATGAAGAACTGCTTGACCTCTGAGTGGAACTGCTTGACTCTTTCTTCTCTCAGTCTTGATTTCGTGTCTGCAATGAATGATGCTGCAGGCTCTCCAATTATAACTTCCTTTTCGGCTTTGAAGTCATATGGCATGAGTTTTGTGTAGTCAATCTGCCACACTCCTCTCACTACAACTGCAGGTTTCAGGAAACAGTCACTGAGACTTCTTAAGAGGCGTCGAAGTCTGCTCTGCATGATGTGTACCTTGGGTTCATCACTCTGAAGTTCAGCATTGACCGCATCAAACAGCTTCAGGATTTCAACCAAAAACAAGCAGTAGAGCTTGTTTGTTGGGGACTGGTATAGTACCCTCATTGTCTTGGCCCTTTCCGTTTCAGCTGATCCTTGTGCATTTTGTTCCTCTTCTTTGAAGAAGTCGTACAAAGCAGCCCAGTTTTCAAGGATTCTTTGCAAACATGTAGTTATGCTAAGCCACCTGGTAGACACATGCTTGAGAATTTTCTTCTCTTTCAAATCGTTCAAAAGCTGCACCATCATGACTTCTGCGCGCGTGACATCCTGCTCCAAGGTACTGCTCGAAGTTGTACTGCTGCTCGCTTTTGTGAAAAAGGCGCTGATGTTCTGGTTCTTCGTCTTAGCCGACGACGCATATCGAGCATGCTTGTCCGACTCAATGTGACGTCTACAATCATCTCTCCCGCCAGATTTCACGGAGAATTCGCAAACACACGTCTGGCAGAATACAAAGGAATCTCCTTTTTTTACCTTCTTTAAGACAAGGCCACTTTTCTGTGAAGTCCTCCTTGAAGACACACGCGCGCTTCACGGCCGTTTTCTTCTTAGCTGATCCGTGAATCGAATCAGAATCAGACTCGGTGTCTACACGAACTCTCTTCGACGCCATGTTGCCTTCTACTCGGAAGTGAAAGAGAGGCAATGTTTTTCGCGCATGCGCATTCCGTCTAGCAGACGATAATTTCTGGCTCAGTTCTTCGCTAAACGCACGGGACGATAGAACGGCTTTTCGATACCCGATATTTTTTTTTTTTTTTTTTTTTTAATTTCGTTTTCCGGGACTCACAATGAAAATCCGGGATTTCCGGGACAGTGGCTTCTAAAATCAACTTTCCGGGACAAATCCCGGATGTACAGGGACGGTAGGCATGTCTGGTTACATGAACAATTACACTTAAAGAGTTCTGACCTTAACACTGATAACAATCATATAATGAGCATGTCCAAAGAGGTCAGATCATAACACTACTAGACAATCACACAACGGTAAAACTTACAAGTTTGTTCTACATTACAATGTGTATGAGACAGTAAGACCGACACTGTACTACATTACTATTTGTATGAGACAATTACATAAAGAGTACAACCGACAAGTTCTGACCATATGCCAGTAGGCAATTACATGAAATACATGACCAAACAGTTCTTACCACACCTACAGCAGAAAATGACATGAAAAACATGACTGCAGATGTCAGACTATATTGCTAACAGACAATCAAAACCAATCAAGGCCTGTGCAATCATTAGGCAGTTCCAGGTCAAGCCAACAGACAACACTCAGCCCAGTACCAGTACCACAGATTCCACTGGACAGGGGAGCGAAGGAGAAGTGGGGGAAGGGAAGGGGAAATGCTGGGAGAAGGCAAGACAAAAAAAAGGAGCCCAAAACATCAAAAGAGCTGGATGACCGCAGAGAAAGCGTGCATGCCCAAGAGAGAGAGGGGGAGGGAGACAGAGAAAGAGAGAGAAAGGGAGGCAAAGGGAGAATACCTCAAAATACTGCTCACCTTGACAGCATAGCTGATCCCTGAAGCTCTATGTACACAGCGTTTGCAGACAGAGTATGACCCAATACCAATGTCCTGTACAACCCAAACCATGACATGACCCAAATGTCACAAACGTTTCATTTTGTTTAAAGCACACACACAAAACAAGAGAAAAAGAAAATCCCAAATGAATGAATTTCAAACTCCAACAAAGTATATGTGAAAGGAATAAATAGCATCAACCCCCTAACAAACACTTCTTTTAAAGTTTTCTTTCCTTATTGCTTCTTTCGAAATTCTACATCTTACTCATTTTCCTGAATTTGTAGACCTGCCTCTTTGCAAGTGTGTTACTGTCTGATAATTCCGCGCACTACAGTCTATTTCATAATTTTCCTTCATGTGCCTGTGTGTGCGTAGGCCTGTGCATTTCAGACTCAAAGCATTGATATTCTGGTGCCTATTTGTACAACTTGGAGGCATTCACACATTTTGTGAGGCTACTTTTCTTTCTTGCATTTCTGCGGCTATCATTCAGTAAGCGAAGGACTCATGTTTGAGTTCAAAATGCTTGCTTACCATGGGGGAGGATCATGGAACAGGAATTAGACAAAGACTAGAAGCCACACAAAGAGAACTCAGCTCAGTTATAAGAGTCACATTGCAACAGTTTGCAGCATTCCTGGTGATGTTACAGCCCACCAGAAACTTAGAAAACAGAGTCTGTATTCCTAGAGTGAAGCATGTCACACTGCTTCAAATATCATACAAACATACAGCTGATGGTACTAACAACAATGTCTGTTTTTCCTTTTTTCAACCTCTGGTAACACAAAATCCTCCACCTGATGTGTAAATAACCCAGAGAAATACAAGAATGACAGACACTCTACTATATGTAAAACCATACATAGCAATATGGGAATGATGAATGTTCATATTGCATAATAAATAACCCACAGCAACATGGGAATGATACGTATTCTTACTGCAAATTCAACAATCTACAGCAACATGGAAATGATGTATGTTCTTACTACACTTAATTAAACAACCAACAGCAACAGGGGAATGATGCTCAGGTATTTGTGACCACAGAATTATACTTTACAATTCTGTCACCAGAGCCTGTGGATCTCAGCCCTGATACTACCTGTGCACTCCCAGAGCTTTATATGACAAGGTCTGAAACTGAAGTCCAGGGCACCTCACCACAGAAGAGCTCTTTGAATATGACATGCCGGTTTATCGGCAAGGCTATTTGTACCCTTGAATATGACAGGCAGCTAAACCAGCAAGCCCCCATCCCTTCCCCCAGTCTTGCCCGAGGGCGAAAGCGGGACCTCATGAGGGTTGTTTATAAACATTTCTACCTGCCGGTAACTGCTCCCAGTGGTACTGCTGAACATGTTTAGATAAAGCTAGTGCTGGCTTCCCCTTCCCATGAGAAAGTTTCTGAGTTTCCTGGTTTGATATCTTGTAAGTATGGGTGGTAGCTCTGCTTCGTCTGACTTTGTTTACATGTGACACTCTAGATGTCACGCTTGTCATCGTCTGTCTGCCACAGCACAGACTCAATTTCGATCCTTGATTCTCATGAAAATCTGTGTTCAATTCTTCAAACAACAGTACGAGGGCCACCCCATAAGTTCTCGGATGGGAAAAGATGGAAGTATACTGGCATTTCTTACCTAGCCCATCGTTTAAAAGTATCCTCCATCAGCATGTATGCACTTTTCCATCCTTCTAAACCACGAATCCATCACCCCAGCCCACTCCGACTTAGGTATACCTGAAATCAAGCCCTCGGCAAACGCTCGGGCATCTTAGGGGCTCTCAAACGGCTTTCCTTTCAAACGAGGGAACAAAAAGAAGTCACAAGGGGCTAGGTCAGGAGAATACGGAGGATGAGTGACTAGCTGCACGCTGTTCTCTTGCAAGAAGTCTAAAGTTGCAGCTGCCGTGTGGGCGCTGGTGTTGTCGTGGTGGAGGAGTAGGTGGCGGATGCCAGTCCGTGGTCGCCGTGCACTCCAAGCCTCCAACACTTTTGGCAGGCAGGTGTTGATGTACCATTCAGCGTTCACTGTCTTTCTTTCCAGAAGCGGTACAGTAGTCACATGGCCGGATCTTGCGAAGAAAACTGCAATCCTTTGCTTTGTGCAGCTTCTTGATCTCTTAAATTTCACAGGTGGGTTTCCCCTGGAAACAGCCAAACTGACGACTGCTGCTTTGTTTCGGGTTCATACCAGTAAACATAGGTTTCGTCACCTGTGACAATATTGCAGACCCTATCTGATCTTCCTCCGTCAAATTTTTGAAGCATAAACTGGCACCATTCAACCCTAGCCCTCATCTGCTCCCCAGTCAGCTGGTGGGGCACCCAATGGGCGCAACACTTCCGTACAGAGAGATTGTGCCGAAGAATGCGGTCTAAGCTTCCTAATACAGAGGTGGGAATGAGAAAAAGTGAAAAAGGAGGAAAATTTTTGCGGGGGTCTGGGGGCCGCTGAAGGCCCCCAGTGGGGTCAAGGGGCAACGCCCCTGGTGGGGGTCTGGGGGCGAAGCCCCCTGAAGCTGAAGGATTTTTGTCATTTAACATTGAAAAAATCATAATCTGTGACACCAAATGATCAAGATCAAAAGTGTGCATGTGTGAGCGTTTGAATCATGTGTGTCACTCTGTGCAACTGTGTGTGTGCATGTGTGTGTGTCAAATCATGAAACAAAATATCTATAAAGTATTGACATACCTCTCCCACTAGTCCCAGGACTCCATGAAGATCACATGGACACAGGATTGCTGGCTGCTGGTCAATGGAGAGAGAGAGAGAGAGAGAGAGAGAGAGAGAGAATGACGTCACTCACCGATGTTCCAAATGATCCAAGCGTCACATTCGTAAGGCGATCTTTCACTCTGACGCGGTGTTTATCAACAAGAAGATGGTTCTTCAGCGCTAGATTTCTCCTTTGAACCATACTTAATAGTGTCGTTGCACCATGTGCACACTGCTAAGCCAGGTCGGTCAGTTTTTTTAATAGAATCCCCCAGTCGAAGTTGCACATCACGGCTGACAGAAGCTATAACGATCTTTGTGTTCACAACTTCATCCAGCCATTTCCAATTCCACTTATTTTTCACTGAGGAATCAATGGAACTTGCCAACACTTTTTCATTTTCATTTAACGTGCGAAACATTTTCGCCTGTCACCAGTCAAAAACTTATGAAAAAAGATGGCGGCGAATAAGGTCTGAGGATTATTTCCCTTTGGTTGATAGATTCGGTTAACCGCGTCGTACGTTGTTCTTGTACTTGTCTCGGGAGGGCTCATGTTAAACGGAAATGACCGAACGAATCAGTAGGCTAGGTAGGTTGCTCGACGAGTCATTCGCTGACGTAGTTTCACCCCCTCGCCCTCGCATTACGGCCATGCGAGCGTAGGATTTCGCCTAAGGCGGAAGAGCTCTGATAAATGTTACACTCCCCCCCCCAATTTCTCAACGGATTTGCATCGATCTCAAAAATGACCTCCGAGGCCTCCAAAAAGGCGGAATTCCGCCGAAAGGCGGAAGATTCCCACGTCTGCTAATAAAAGGTTTAGAGTATCCTTGAGTTCATCCTCCATGATTCGAGGATTTTCTGTAATCATGGCCTTCACTGTGCTCACATTCCCATCGGTAGTAACTGAAACTGGACGTCCACAACGGTCACGATCTTCCAACGACATTGTACCAAACTGAAATTCTTTGAACCACCTATGGACTGTGGATAATGATGGAGCCTTGTCACCAAAACAGTTTGTCAAACTTATAAAACTTTCCTTGAAAGACTTCCTTTGAAGATAGTCATAATAAATCATGGCACAGAAATCTCTCCAAGACAGGCTCTCTGCAACACTTTGAAAACCGTCCCCCTTGCCATCCATTTTGCTGTCTAGAACAAATTTGGCTCCGACGATTTTTATCATTTTTTGTGTCATAGCTATTAAGACATCACTTGTGATGATGATATAAAAATTGAAATTATGACGTCAGTGGTTTCTGCGCATCCGAGAACTTATGGGGTGGCCATCGTATATGAATATTTTTTAGATGCAAGGAAAACCAAAGCTGGGTTCGAATAAGTACCTATTTTATACTGAAATTTCACCCAGAAACCCAGGAATGAAAGGAATAGTGCTGTAGTAAGAACCCAGGAACCAAAGATGTAATGACAGCCTATATTCAGTACTCAAGAGTTAATGAAGAATTTTCTCATGAATGTGCACACACACTGTGCTTTACTAAGCACATAACTATGGTCATCATCATCTTTTGTCATGTATGATCATTAAAGCTGCATTACAGATTCTGTGCAAGTCTTTTATACTGACCTCTTTCAATTCGTAATCATCAGAAAAGTTGCATACTTTGACACCGGGAAGCTGAAACAACGTGAAACATATGGTGAAGAAACCAAACAAAACCACACACACACACACACACACACACACACACACACACACACACACACACACACACACTCAGGTGAAGCAGAGGCAAACATTTCTAGGTGGTAATCAAGCTCTTGGGCATCTCCTGTTTGCAAAATTCAGGAGACGAAGAATTTCTGATGTTCCTGAGCCCAGCATGGAACATAAGTGTGGAGGGTCTGAAAGCTACTCCAATGACAACTGTCTCCATGGGATCCCCACTGCAAGTTGTAGAGTCTGCCTCAACACTGGTTTACTTCTAGCCGCAGACAAAGGTATGGTTAGTTAAAATCTGAACATACAGATGATGGCCTATACTCCATGCACTTTTTTTTTTTTTTTTTTTTTGCTGTCCCAACCTCTACGCGACACCTCAGAGGCAATGCACCCACGCCGCTCATTCCGATACCCCTTCCACAGCCACAGCCCGGTCGGCCCCGCCGCAGCCCCAGCACCAGCAATCCACAGGGAGCAGTCAATGTCAAGTCGTCAAGAGGCAACCCACCGGAGGAGACACTGCACTGCTGCCGAGTCACTTCGGTGGTGTTCAGTGGCGCCTGTTCTGATTTAACATACGCAGGACACCACCTACTAAGCCCCCTACTGACGACAATAACTGCATAGTCGCGGAGCCAGCGTGAGTGAGCTCTCCCTCCGGAGGGCGCCACCACATCCGTCCAACGACAGCCCCCACGGACTCACCGATGCAGGTGACCCCGACGGAACCAAACCAAGGCCACAGACGTGGAGAGGACATCGAAATTGAGGTCACCATGAGAGCAGGGCATGAAGGGCCACAGAATTTGAGACATTTTTTTATGCTGATCGATGAGAATGAGGATGATTAAGATGATGCTACGGATTTCCATTTTGGTCTGAGACTACATGACAGGACTGTACTCTACGCTTCCTTTCATAATACATCCCGGCGTCAACCAGGCACGAGAGATACAGGCACCTGCAGTGTTGGTCAGGAAATTTGAGCAACACTCTCAGAAACGCATCCATTAAGTGGATGAAACTCGACTGTGTGGTCCCAGTCTTCCCAACTGAGTCCGCAGCAAACTCAACTCTGGGTAGGAGCCGGTCGGAGCAGAAAAAACCCACATGACTTCTGATGGGATTCGAACCCACGACCTCCCAGCCGGGAGTCCGCGACGCTAACCACTTCGCCACGGCGGCTGGTTCACTTTTATTTTTCTGTTTAACCTACCTTTATAACATTTATTATCTGTTCCAGTTATAAATGTTTTGGCCGGGTTTGTGATATACTTAACTTTGTTACATTTAAAATGTATTGTTTCAACATGTTGAAAAAATATTCGCTATCATAATCATTACAACAGCAATTCCAACACATTAACTGATTACACATGGATATGTTCACATACACACATATGCACGCACACACACACACACACACACACACACACACACACTCTCTCTCTCTCTCTCACACACACACACACACACACACACACACACACACTCGTACACACTGAGCACGGCCAACCAAGTCTTTGACCAACAGATGTATGCTCACCTTGGCCAGACTGATCTGGTTGTCCAAGGGGTTTTCTGGGGTTTTACTTTCTCCTAGTAAAGCTGGGGCAACAAAACTGAAACCACGGAATAA
Organism: Conus ventricosus; assembly: GCA_018398815.1. NCBI lineage: Eukaryota > Metazoa > Mollusca > Gastropoda > Neogastropoda > Conidae > Conus > Conus ventricosus. Next base: position 88,050,413 of record CM031607.1, on the reverse strand, counting down.
TTCATGGGCAGTAGCACTGGCAGGGATACCCGGAGAGTCTGCAAGACAACAGTCAGTCAGTGCCGGTAAAAATCAGCCACTTGATTCATACAACATGCAAAACATCTGCTGTCACAAAGACACGAGTTTGCAAGTTTGAGATGAGACAGGACAGAAATTTGCTCTTGCCTGCATGACATAAGAGTATTTTGACTGAACAAGGATGAAAATGACTTGTGTTAGAGACCAGAAATTCTACATAAGGTGCTGCAAACACTGGCTGTTCAATCACTGGGGTTAAAGAGGGGGGGGTGAAAGGGGTGTAGTATTTGCATCTTTCGGATTTTGTTTGGGAATGAGATGAGGTTGGGCAGGTGAGATTTGCAATTTGCTCATAGTGTTAAATTTTGGATCAAACATTATTATTTCAGATGAAACACTTATCATTTTATCAAATACTATTACGCAAATCTTTTTTTTCTAGCGAAAAGATTCAATCAAATACACTTTTAGACATCTGTCATCTCATCCCAGAAACTAGCCAGAAAAGCAATGATGTTAATTTTAGGTCCCTATTATTTTCTAAGCCTCTTGAACGTTTATTTGAATGTTTATCGCTATCAATCACAGGAACACAGTCGCCAAGACCTCACAAGTTTATTTGAATGTTTATCGCTATCAATCACAGGAACACAGTCGCCAAGACCTCACAAGTTTATTTGAATGTTTATCGCTATCAATCACAGGAACACAGTCGCCAAGACCTCACAAGTTTATTTGAATGTTTATCGCTATCAATCACAGGAACACAGTCGCCAAGACCTCATAAGCACACAAGGTTGCATTTTGACATTTTCAATGTAACATTGCCCACTTACTCACAGCACTTGTATTTGATCTCACAAGTCAAACTCAAACGTGCTTTCGGGCACTTTCAATGCCACTTCCCTTTGTGATGGCAGACCTGGACTAGCGGGAGAAGCGTCATGTCACTAGTAATCTTTGATTTAAACTACAACTACTGAAAAAGGACGACAATGAAAGCAATTGCTAAGACAGCAAAATCATGATAATTTTCAGCAACTTTCATTTCTTTTCCTCACTGAACTTGGTCATTTGTTGATAGGTCAACAACATCTGCCTCCACAAAGTTTGTCCTCATCTGTTGATGAGACAACAGTCTACAACATCTGCCTCCACAAAGTCTGTCCTCATTTGTTGATGAGACAACAGTCTACAACATCTGCCTCCACAAAGTCTGTCCTCATCTGATGATATGTCAACAGTCTACAACATCTGCCTCCACAAAGTCTGTCCTCATTTGTTGATAGGTCAACAACATCTGCCTCCACAAAGTCTGTCCTCATTTGTTGATGAGTCAACAGTCTACAACATCTGCCTCCACAAAGTCTGTCCTCATTTGTTGATAGGTCAACAGTCTACAACATCTGCTTCCACAAAGTCTGTTCTCATCTGTTGATAGGTCAACAACATCTGCTTCCACAAAGTCTGTCCTCATTTATTGATAGGTCAACAACATCTGCTTCCACAAAGTCTGTCCTTATTTACTGATAGGCCAACAACGTCTGCTTCCACAAAGTCTGTCCTCATTTATTGATAGGTCAACAACATCTGCCTCCACAAAGTCTGTCCTCATTTGCCTCCACAAAGTCTGTCCTCATTTGTTGATAAGTCAACAGTCAACAACATCTGCCTCCACAAAGCCTGTCTTCATTTGTTGATGAGACAAGTCTACAACATCTGCCTCCACAAAGTCTGTCCTCATTAACATTTGTTGATGAGACAACAGTCTACAACATCTGCCTCCACAAAGTCTGTCCTCATTTGTTGATGAGACAACAGTCTACAACATCTGCCTCCACAAAGTCTGTCCTCATTTGTTGATGAGACAACAGTCTACAACATCTGCCTCCACAAAGCCTGTCCTCATTTGTTGATGAGACAACAGTCTACAACATCTGCCTCCACAAAGTCTGTCCTCATTTGTTGATGAGACAACAGTCTACAACATCTGCCTCCACAAAGCCTGTCCTCATTTGTTGATGAGTCAACAGTCTAAATCTGCCTCCACAAAGCCTGTCATAACTGTCTGGCCTGCAGAGATCATCTACAAACTGGAACAACTTTTCCACCAAAGCACGAAAACAGGTAAGCACATCACACAAATCTTGCCATTTGCGGAGCTTTACGACAAAATCCAGAGCATCAAGAGGTGTTTGCACACACACACTTACCCTCACCCCCGCCCCCTCCACCCTCATCCTTCAGCACAGGAGAGTTGTACAGAAAAAGACAAGAAATCTCACACAACTCTGCACCTCTAAATATGGGTGAATATGTTTTTTCCTCCTGTTTTCCTTCGAATTCAGGACAACCTTTAATTCTGTGCATGCTGTATATTACTGCTTCTTCTACAGACCTCAGTCAGATCTCATAGCTTCATAACTAGTGGGATTTTTCAGTGTACAAATTCATACTTGGATTAGTCTCTTCCGAAAGGCTTTGATGGGGTTGAAGTCTGTACAAATGTCGTCTCAAAAGCAAAACAAAACAAAACACCCCCTCTAATCCAGCTGTCTCAATCAGGGGTTTACCCTGGGGTCTTTGCATGAAGAAAACAATGCTTTATCCACTGTACATTCTGAACTATTAAACATTCCTCACATTTCAAATGCTACGTATTACCCATTACGAAAATACATAAAGCACTTCTAAAATGTTTTATACCGTGTTTAAAATTTCACATATATCTCCATGCTTATGACCATTTCTACCTATCCATATAATTCTCACATTGTATTTACATTTCACACACAACACTAATTCAACACACTTGCCATTACAAAACAACAGTAAAAACCCCTACCTTTTGGCGTTTTGGATGTGAATTCGTGGTCAAAGTAGAACACTTCGTCGGTTTGTACAACAGCAGGTTTGAATGGCGGGGGGACCTCGCGGCGGTACAACTTGTCCCAGTGGATGGTGGAGAAGAAGGAATGGCTCTTGATGTCCTCAATGCCATTGACAGCAGAGCCTGCCACCACATTCACTTCATTTTTTCACACCTGTTTACCCCAATTCCTGTACCTGTAATATCTCACACAATAACCTGTAACTTGAAAAAAAAAAACCCAACTAATCTTCATAACTGTAATACTTTCGGAACTTTTGAAGATTTGGAAGAGCCGGCCGTTGGCACATAAGACTGCTTCGTTGTCATCTTTGACAAGGTAAAAGACACAAGGCACGCTGGAAAATGTCTTTTTACTGCTTTTGACAGACGACGAAACTTTGTGTTTAACAATTTTCTTTTCCCGTATTTTTTTTTTTTTTGGGGGGGGGGGGGGGGGGGGGGGGGGGGGGTGGGTAATTCCCGTAATTTCCATTTTTTTCCCCCAAAAAAATTACATGCAATGAGTTTACAATAACTAAATGGTCGTTTTGACCAAATGCATGCCCTCACAGCATGCAACAAATTCACAATAACTATGTGGTTGCGTTGACCAAAGGCATCTCTCATAGCATACAATAAATTCACAATAACTATGTGGTTGTTTTGACCCAATGCATGCCCTCAGAACATGCAATGAAGTCACAATAAATATCTGGTTGTTTTGACCAAAGACATACTCTCATATCATGCAATAAATTCACAATAACTATGTGGTTGTTTTGACCAATGCATACTGTCACAGCATGCAATAAATTTAAAAGTGTGAACAATCCATTGCAGACAACTCGTCTACCGGTAAAACTTTGAAATAAGCAGGAAAGACGTCAGTTTCAAGTTACAAGCTTTGTTACAATCTGATTCCCAGTGTTGCTACATGTCACCTGCAACAAACTGACAGTCAGTCAGTTTCGCCTTGGTCTACCGCCATCCTCTATACCACAAGCCTCCTGTATTAATCAACTCAAGCACAAAACTATATACAATGAGTACTAGTTTAGAACATTCCCCACTTCTCTTTTATACACCCCTAACATCAACTTCTTTCATTACACTTCTGCCAGTTCTGTAAATGTTTTACACACGCACACACACACACGCAGACGCGCACACACACACACACACATACACACAGCCCTTTTCCATACTTCCGAAAACCCTGGAACTTACGCGGCCTGCTTACGTTTTAGTTTTAAAGCCAGGTACCACTGAAAAGGTTTTCATGAAAAAGCTAATCCAAAGACTCATAGAACTGGAGATGTATGGGAGGAAGAAACTGAAGTATTTTGCATTCTCAACAACAACAAAAAAGCCAGAATTTTCAATACTATTCAATAATGTATTATTGCAATAACAATCACTAAAACAACCAACAGAGTTAACAATTCTTTTCACCCACGTCTGCCCCGCCTCACCTAATCGGTTGATGGGGTTGCGTTTGAAGAGAGCTCTCAGCAGACTCTGAGCCTCGGGACTGAGGAACTGAGGCATACCCAACTTGGCCCTGCCACACACATCATACTGTGACACACATCATGCTGTGACACACATCATACTGTGACACACACACATACTGTGACACATCATACTGCCACACAATTCATATTGTCACACACATCATACTGTCACACACACATGCATCCCAGGTATCCCTTATGAACCAAAAAAAGGACTTTAAAGGACCAATAAAAGGACCCTACCAAAATAAAACTGGACCTACCGGAATATCTTCTACTGTGTTTTTCACATTTGCTTCAGCTCTTCTCGTTTGTTGACAAGTTCCTTCTCTAAGAGGGTCACAGTTTCTTGTTTATTTTTGGAAGAACTACAAAAGTTCATTGGCTTGTCCTAAGAGCCTCAAGCTGCTTTGCTGCTGGGCTTTGAGGCATAGTGCATCAGCTTCAAACAGCAACTGTTTGGCATCCTTTTTCAGTGGCTGTCTTTCTCCTCTTGAGGGTGTGGATCTCTTCCTCACACACACACTCATGCAAGCACCCACGCACACTCACACGCACACTCACACGCACCAGACCTGTTTACCCCTCACTTCACCTTTCAGTGGTCAAGGCGACCAAGTCATAGTTTTGGAGCTCAACTGTCAGTAGTCAGAGCCACTGCATATTCTGGATCCACCAACTATCCTTTCAGTTTCCCCCTTCCCCTTATCTGTTGCCCTATCCCTTCCCCTTTCCCACCACTGCACTGCCAGCAACTAAACTAGCATGGGTGTCGGGTTTCACACACCCAGGCAGGCCTTTCACACTTATTAGTCATGATGGTTGCCTTGCTCTGTAGTGTGTGTGCGTGTGTGTGTGTGTGTGTGTGTGTGTGTGTGTGTGTGTGTGTGTGTGTGTGTGTGAGTGAGCGAGTGTGTGTGTGTGTGTGTGTGTGTGTGTGTGTGTGTGTGTGTGTGAGTGTGAGTGAGCGTGTGTGTGTGTGTGTGTGTGTGTGTGTGTGTGTGTGTGTGTGTGTGGTGAAAGGGATGTGTGTGTGTGTGTGTGTGTGTGTGTGTGTGTATGTGTGAGTGAGTGTGTGTGTGTGTGTGTGTGTGTGTGTGTGAATGAGTGAGCAAGTGTGTGTGTGTGTGTGTGTGTGACGTGAGTGACGAGCAGCAAGTGTGTGTTGTGTGTGTGAGTGAGCGAGAAGTGTGTGTGTGTGTGTGTGTGTGTGTGTGTGTGTGAGTGAAAGGGATGGAACCAGCATGCATGTCTGACAGAAGGGGGCATATCAGAACAAGCTTACCTACTCTGTTTATTTCCCTTGCTTGGGCTGTCACTATCGACCTTTCTTTGTTTGGTCCCCTCCCTCCCCTCACCTCCCCCCCCCCCCCCCCCCCCACCCCCCCCCCCCCCCCCCCACGGTTCGAGATTGTATGACCATAGGACCATAATTAACAGACCATTTCCGTGGAAACTATTCATGTTCTGTAGAGGTACACAGGTCTGACACACCACACACACAGGTCTTTATCTGACATGCTTGGAGTGGACGCTGAAACATGTGTCGGTTCAGGTTGTCGAGTTGGCTGTGAATCATCATGACTTGAGGCTGCGTTGAACCCCCAGCGAAAAAAAAATCAGCAACACTGCATCTTCTGTCACTCTGATGCTGTTCTCTTTCCTCTGATTTCTTTCACATTTTTCGGGGTTGCTTTAGCATGGATTCTCCCACTGAGGCGATGTTTATGGAGCAATCGCAAAACGCACAGCACCCGACATGTTTGTCGCTCAGAACTTTCCGCACCCAGTCCTTGTAATCCTTGTCCTCAGCCAACGATCTTGAAAAGAACATTTGCTCGGCATGTGGACGAAAAAATGGGCTCAAATTTTCAGCAGGTAAACACGTTGTGAACGATGCAAGATGGCGCCTGGAAGTATCGTCAAATCTCGAACGCGAGAGTTTTCGAAAGGAAACTGGCTGCGAGAAGCATTCCTCTGCTTGCGCGACCGCAGAAATGCCGATCTTTTGATTTCATACCTGAAGTTCTTTTCTTCTTTTCCGCAACCGAAAATATTCTTTTGTATCGCAAAATTTAAAGACTTTAACTGACCAAATTGCATTTTAAAGGCCCTTGACAAAATATTAAAGGACTTCTTGGTCAAATTAAAGTACTTTAAAGGCCTTTTCTGAAAAATTCTAAATTATAAGGACTTTAAAGGACTTCAAAGGACCCTACGACCCATGACACATCATGCTGTACTGTCACGCATCACACTGTACTGTCACACACATCGTGCTGTACTGTCACACTGTACTGTCGCACACATCTACTGTGACACATCATACTGTGACACACATCATACTGTGACACACATCATATTGTCACATACATCATGCTGTACTGTCGCACAAATCATACCGCACTGTTGCACACATCACACTGTACTGTCACACACATCGTGCTGGTACTGTCACACTGTACTGTCGCACAACATCATACTGTGACACATCATACTGTGACACACATCATACTGTGACACACATCATATTGTCACATACATTCATTCTGTACTGTCGCACACATCATACCGCACTGTTGCACACATCATACTGTACTGTCACACACATAGTGCTGTACTGTCACACACATCATACTGTACTGTCACATACATAGTGCTGTACTGTCACATACATCATACTGTACTGTCACACACATAGTGCTGTACTGTCACATACATCATACTGTACTGTACATACATCATACTGTACTGTCACACACATAGTGCTGTACTGTCACAAACATCATATTGTACTGTCACACACATAGTGCTGTACTGTCAACAACATCGTGCTGTTACTGTCACACACATTGTACTGTACTGTCACACACATAGTGCTGTACTGTCACAAACATCATATTGTACTGTCAACACATAGTGCGGTAACTGTCACACACATCATACTGTACTGTCACATACATCATACTGTACTGTCACCACACATAGTGCTGTACTGTCACAAAAATCATATTGTACTGTCACACACATAGTGCTGTACTTGTCACAAACATCGTGCTGTACTGTCACACACATTGTACTGTACTGTCACAAACATCATACTGTACTGTCATGGACATCGTGCTGTACTGTCACATACATCATACTGTACTGTCACACACATAGTGCTGTGTACTGTCACAAACATCATATTGTACTGTCACACACATAGTGCTGTACTGTCACAAACATCATATTGTACTGTCACACACATAGTGCTGTACTGTCACAAACATCGTGCTGTACTGTCACACACATTGTACGTACTGTCACAAACAATATACTGTACTGTTTATGGACATCGTGCTGTATGTCAAACATCATACTGTACTGTCACACATCATACTGTACTGTCACACATCATACTGTACTGTCACACACATCATACTGTACTGTCACACACGTCATACTGTACTGTCCACACATCACACTGTGCTGTCACACACATCATACTGTACTGTCACACACATATCTGTACTGTCACACACATCATACTGTACTGTCACACACGTCATACTGTACTGTTGCACACGTCATCTGTACGTCCACACATCATACTGTGCTGTCACACACATCATACTGTACTGTCGCACATATTGTACTGTACTGTCACACACATTGTACTGTACTGTCACATACGTCATACTGTACTATCGCACACATCATACTGTACTGTCACATGTCATACTGTACTGTCACACACATATACTGTAGTGTCACACACATCATACTGTACTGTCACATGTCATACTGTACTGTCACACACATCATACTGTAGTGTCACACACATCATACCGTCGCACACATCGTACTGTACTGTCACACACATCACACCGTCACACACATCGTACTGTACTGTCACACACATCGTACTGTACTGTCACACACGTCATACTGTACTGTCACACATCATACTGTACTGTCACACACATCATACTGTCACCACACATCCTATTGTACTGTCACATACATCACACTGTCACACACATCGTACTGTACTGTCACACACATCATACTGTACTGTCACACACATGATACTGTCAAGCCCTTCTGCTGTTCATCCCACTATCCTCACTTTGCATCCCCACTCTGTGAAAATGTGTCCAAAGTAAATGTTACGACTGGAATTACCTGGCACTTTTATTCCTGGGCTTTTTTCCTTTTTCAACAGATGGTCATTTTGAACAGTTTAACATATTTCTTCACCCTATGGGTGTGATATATCGTTCATTATTTTCCAATGTCAAACACTTAATACAACTCAATTACAAAACCACACAACAAATTGAAAAGAATAGGAGAGACATAATTCTTTTTTTCAAATCAGTTACATACAATTTAAGTAACGCTCTGCTTCTAAAGCCTATCATCATTCAGCATCTTAGCACTACAGTTCAGGGGCAATTTATACTCCGATTAAGTTGATAACATACAGACGCATTTTACAAGACATGAACGTCACACCATCTGCTGACAACTGATAACACTGCATGGTGAACTCACTTCAGGATCTGTGTCATGGTTTCCTTCCTGTTTGACCCTTGGAAAGGCAGTGCCCCTGTCAGCATCTCAAACTGAAACCATGCAGACACAACAGAACTGTCACAAGGTGAACCAACGCACGCTAAGAGTTCCAATGAATACAGGGAGCAATGTGTTCTCATCTTTTCTTCCGTTCCTTGCCAACTTTTAGTTGTGAAAACCAAGCTATTAGTCTTGAAAAATCACTGTTCTGTTTCTCCTTTTCTTCTGTTTCAAAGTGTCTTCTGTGACTGATTTTATCGTCTATGTACAAAAGAAAAAGAAAAAAAAGAAAGGGGACTCTCTTTTTCATATAAAACAGGTAATAATACAGCATTTCTCTGCCCTGGACTAAACCATCTGATTGTGTTTAAAAAAAAAAAAAATTTAGAGGCTTTTCCTCCACAAATGTAAAATTTGCTTGTGTATCTGGATGATGTTATCAAGACTCAAGTTAACTAGACGTTGACTTCACTCGTTTTGACCAATATAAACATAAGATGAGTCAGCCTGCCAACACAGAAAGGTGGCTTTCGCTTGTTTTCACACCTAATTTTCTCGCAATTTAGCACTAGGACAATGGCAGAACTCTGGTAACATACTCTGCCGTAACATAACATAAGAAGAAGAAATTGGCAGAAAGATTTCATATTCTCTATCTCCATTGTCCAATTTTTACACCCGCACATACACACACACACACACACACACTGAAAGCCACCCAGCAGGATGCCTTGTCATCTGCACCTTTAAGCCTTTGCCTCCCTTCGCTACATTGTAATTGCCGAAACCTTTCAGTTTTATGCAGTGTCTGTCTATAATACCTAATGCTTTAAGATTTGATTTGGGTTGTTTATTGTATACTCAGTTCGATTTTCTGTTAAAGAAAATTATACATAAAAATCATTCCTGGCATGCGTTTGTTTCCTGTTTCCCCGTCTTTTCCCCATGACGCCTCAACTGCAGATATATCCATTGTCAGCAGTGAAAGAAATGCTTCAAACACCAGTCAACTGCAGATATATCCACTGTCAGCAGTGAAAGAAATGCTTCAAACACCAGTCAACTGCAGATATATCCACTGTCAGCAGTGAAAGAAATGCTTCAAACACCCAGACCTGCCTACCTCATGTTGTGCTCATCAGTAATAACCACAGAGATTTTCAGTAATTTTGCATTTCCTTCAGTAATTCCACGGACGCGTAATACACGGCGTTTTTGAACAAATAATGTGTACAAAACTCCAACTACATTTTTAACATTGAACAAATAATGTGTACAAAACTCCAACTACATTTTTAACATTTTAACAAAAAATATAAACAGTAAAAAAGGAACAAAAACAACAAAGCAGAATTAAAATACCTTGGGATGATGGCAGATGACGGACTCAGGACAGGAGTTTCAGGTCAATTCAAGGTGATATACTTGACAGTTTGTAACTTACACAGCAGTCACCACAGATGACACCACTGATGAAGAACCTAATGTACAAACCCCCCCCCCCCCCCCCCCCCCAAAAAAAAAAAAAAAAAAAAAAATGTGTGTGTGTGTGTGTGTGTCCCTGAGCTGTGCTGACAAGATAGTGGCGAAAATGAAAAGGACCTTTTCATTTTCGCCACTATCTTGTCAGCACAGCTCAGGGACAAGTTGTTTTCGCAGATCAGCTCACACAACAGTCTTTCTGCGTTGGTGATCTTCCGTGTGTGGGTCTGACGGCTGCTCTCGCTGGATTTCGTAAACAACGATGTGATCTTCTGACTGGAGGCACTCGCAGCTGTCTCTTTGTGCATTTTCCCCGAGATATGGCGCTTGCAGTCATTTGCTCCCCCATGTCGATGGAGAAGTCTGAATTGCACACCGAGCAGAAATGAGTATACAAATCCAGGTCCATGACAAGGCCAAGTCCGCGTGTATTTACTTCGGAACACTTGCTTCTTCGCCTTCTTCCGTTGTGGCACAGTGGTTTTCGAACCCTCGTCATCGGTTTCATGCAAACGTTTAGAAGATTTCTCCGCCATTTTCACAATCGCCGGCAAAAAATCGGTTGAAACTTTGTCTTACAATGGCTGAACAAAAAGCTTCGAATGGCGCGCACAGATGTGATGGCGTGTCGTGTTGGCCCACAGCACCACATTGACCAATCGCAAGTTCCGAACTATCTGTGGTTTCGGCTTGAGTCAAGGGAAGTTACTCTGCGGTCTCGGAAAGGTCTAGCAGTCGACAATTTTTCGAGTCTGAAATTTGCGTAGTTTTTCAATTTTCTTTTCCGTAATTTCGCACGGAAAATCGTACCTCCGTAATGGGGGGTTAATTTCCGTAAAATTACGGACGATTACGGAAGGGTAGGCAGGTCTGAACACCAGTCAACTGCAGATATATCCACTGTCAGCAGTGAAAGAAATGCTTCAAACACCAGTCAACGCCTCAACTGCAGATATATCCACTGTCAGCAGTGAAAGAAATGCTTCAAACACCAGTCGACGCCTCAACTGCAGATATATCCATTGTCAGCAGTGAAAGAAATGCTTCAAACACCAGTCAACGCCTCACTGCAGATATATCCATTGTCAGCAGTGAAAGAAATGCTTCAAACACCAGTCAACGCCTCAACTGCAGATATATCCACTGTCAGCAGTGAAAGAAATGCTTCAAACACCAGTCGACGCCTCAACTGCAGATATATCCACTGTCAGCAGTGAAAGAAATGCTTCAAACACCAGTCGACGCCTCAACTGCAGATATATCCATTGTCAGCAGTGAAAGAAATGCTTCAAACACCAGTCGACGCCTCAACTGCAGATATATCCATTGTCAGCAGTGAAAGAAATGCTTCAAACACCAGTCAACAGAAGTACTATGACTCTCCTGTTATCCCCCCCCCCCCCCCCCCCCCCCACCCCACACACATATGAATACACACACACACACACACACACACACACAGGCACATACACACACACACATGGCCTCCTCCCACCCCTCAACAGACACAGAGGCCAGAAGCCCAGCAGTGAAGGCACACTGACCATCAGCACCCCATAGGACCACCAGTCGGCAGCAGTACTGTGGCCCTTCCTGTTGACCACCTCCGCGCCATGTACTCCACGGTGCCACAGAAGGAGTAGGTCTTCTTCTCATCAAAGATGGACTCTTTGCTCAGGCCAAAGTCCGTCAGCTTGATGTGGCCCTCTGTGTCCAGCAGGATGCTGGTCACCAACACACACAGACATCAGGATGAAGACAGGTGAAAGAACACACTACCTCTAGCCATCACCAACACACAGACATCTGGATGAAGACAGGTGAAAGAACACACTACTTTCACACATTACACACTACTTGTCCCTGAAATCCTCAATGGAAGCCATCACTAACATACAGACATCTGGATGAAGACAGGTGAAAGAACACACTACCTTCAGCCATCACCAACACACACAGACATCAGGATGAAGACAGGTGAAAGAACACACTACCTCCAGCCATCACCAACACACACAGACATCAGGATGAAGACAGGTGAAAGAACACACTACTTTCACACATTACACACTACTTGTCCCTGAAATCCTCAATGGAAGCCATCACTAACATACAGACATCTGGATGAAGACAGGTGAAAGAACACACTACCTTCACACATTACACACTACTTGTCCCTGAAATCCTCAATGGAAGCCACCACCAACACACACAGACATCTGGATGAAGACAGGTGAAAGAACACACTACCTTCAGCCATCACCAACACACACAGACATCTGGATGAAGACAGGTGAAAGAACACACTACCTTCAGCCATCACCAACACACAGACATCTGGATGAAGACAGGTGAAAGAACACACTACCTTCAGTCATCACCAACACACACAGACATCTGGATAAGACAGGTGAAAGAACACACTACCTTCACACATTACTTGACAAGACCTGTTTACCCTATAGCTGCTGTTCATGTAAAATCAAAGTCAGCGTATTTTCCTGAAAAAAAAATTATTTTAAAAAACTGTGTGCATACGTCTTCCAAATTGTGAATTTTATTTAAAGCAGGGGATTCCCTGCTAATGTTTCAACATCATCCAGACGAGAGTTCATGCGCGCGATTTTGCGCAAGCTGTCACCTTTTGGTAGTAGCGTTCAAAAACAATGGTTATACATCGCATGTGCAACTACTGCTCCAGAATTTCGTCTTGAGATTTTTTTTTTCCCGTTCATCTTACTCATCGTATTTGCACAAAACACGTGTACAAAACACAGTGAATCCTATGGGTAAACAGATCTGCTTGACCCTGGAATCTTGGATGAAAGCCAACAGTTCTATAAAAGAACGAAGACATGAAACAGTCACTCTTCTCCCTATTAAAAGTGGGAGGAAAGCATCAACCCACACAACCATTTGCTTGGTGTGGTATTAATTCTTCCCACATTTAAAACTGGAGAAAACATCTACTCACATCATATCATCCTACCGCCATTTAGTTAGTTTAGTATGACAGCGGCCACTTTTCACTGAGTGCCATGCTATTTCATGTCCACTAGTGTCGCTGTGGAAGTGTCAGTCCATAATGCCATCAGTTTTAGAGCGCCTAGAAAGGGTCTACATTACCCTTGAAAGCTACACATCAATGTCGACAACACTATACAAAAGTTAGTTTCAAAACGACATGATTGCAGGTGGAAACTGAAACAAATTTTCACCGCCCATCTTCCACCAACTACGAGAAGGTAAATAATTGCTCGTTCTTCCTTTTCAGTGTCCTGAAAGTGGTCTTGTAATTTATTAATCCCTGTTGTTTGGTGGACTCGCTAACAATTCTTTTAAAAATCATTAAAAAAAAAGAGGGTTAAGAAAATGCAATTTTTCACTTTTCATATGTCTCATTGTGTACCGATAACTGTCTGTAAAGATATGCCGTGAGATATGCAGTTCAAACTTTCATCAACTCCATCAGGCTAAAAAGAGATTATAAACGTTTTCTCCAGCATGTGCAGCAGTCACTCACTGCCACTGATGTCTGAAGTGTGAACACACCATACAGTCTAAGCATTTTTTTTTTCTTTAGCTGTTGCTATTCATTTAGCGGGGCCTGAGCTACTAATCTGTCAACAATCCTATGAAATGCAGTCCCCTATCACTACCATTCATTGTTACACACAATACATGTGAACCACTAATCTGTCAACAATCCTATGAAATGCAGTCCCCTATCACTACCATTCATTGTTAGACACAATACATGTGAACCACTAATCTGTCAACAATCCTATGAAATGCAGTCCCCTATCACTACCCATTCATTTACACTCCATACTAACGGTGAACCACTAATCTATCAACAATCCTATGAAATGCAGTCCCCTATCTACCACTCATTGCTACACACAATACAGTGAGCCACTAAACTGTCAAAATCCTATGAAATGCAGTCCCCTATCACTACCACTCATTGCTACACACAATACAGTGAGCCACTAAACTGTCAACAATCCTATGAAATGCAGTCCCCTATCACTACCACTCATTGCTACACACAATACAGTGAACCACTAATCTGTCAACAATCCTATGAAATGCAGTCCCCTATCACTACCACTCATTGTTACACACAATACAATGAGCCACTAATCTGTCAACAATCCTATGAAATGCAGTCCCCTATCACTACCACTCACTGTTACACACAATACAGTGAGCCACTAAACTGTCAACAATCCTATGAAATGCAGTCCCCTATCACTACCATTCATTGTTACACACAATACAATGAGCCACTAATCTGTCAACAATCCTATGAAATGCAGTCCCCTATCACTACCACTCACTGTTACACACAATACAGTGAGCAGGGCTGCCTACCCCCTTCCGCCTCTTTCAGGGACATACTTTTTCAAAACCAGGGACACTGACTGATTTCCAGGGACACATGCAGCGGTAGCACATATCACAACCACATCAACATTAAAGTGAAAGCTTACCTTTATTTACACTATGTACAACTTCTACAATGCTACTTTGTTTCTAGCACACTGAAACTTCTTTGCAATGTCCGAGTCAGGAAACATCAATTTAACGCCTCTGTTTAGCTTGTCCAGCGCAGCAATCGGCAAATTCAGTTCAGCTGCAAGGTCAACCATCATCGTTTCAGCTCTTATGACGTCAAAAGTTTCCTGACTGGTTGATGTCTGAGCGCGCTGAAAGAATCCGCTAATGTTACAAGATTTCTCGCTCTCACGGATTTTTGTGTTCTTCTTGTGCTTTTCAGTGGCGACATGACGGGTTATTTAATCCTACCTCCAGATCCGATGGAGAACTCACACGCACAAATTTCACAAGACGCGTAAGTCTCAATCTTGCCACGCTTGATGAACGGCCAGGTTTCCGTATATTTTGACAGGAATGTCTGCCGACGTTTCTTCTTCTTGAGAGAAGCCCCATACTCGAGATCGTCGTCGGCATTTTTACGCTTTCCGTTTCGCGTCCATTTTCTCGCTTTCAAAACTCGGGAAGACGGTGTATGCGCATGCGCACTAGTCAGTTCGGCAATGTTCGGGTCTTTCCGACGGATTTGGTCAGGATGGCCACGACCGAAGTCGGTCAGTCGGTGATCAGCTGACGAACTCGACTTCGTTTTTTTGTTGTTGTTCTTTTTTATCCCGAATTTTTTTTTTTCGCGGGACATAGAATAAAAAAGTGGATTCCAGGGACAGGCTGCATGATTTCATTATTTCGGGGGACAAATACGGATACTCCGGGATGGTAGGCAGCCCTGAGTGAGCCACTAATCTGTCAACAATCCTATGAAATGCAGTCCCCTATCACTGCTATGCATTGCTACACACAATACAGTGAGCCACTAAACTGTCAACAATCCTATGAAATGCAGTCCCCTATCACTACCACTCATTGTTACACACAATACAATGAACCACTATTCTGTCAACAATCCTATGAAATGCAGTCCCCTATCACTACCACTCATTGCTACACACAATACAGTGAACCACTAATCTGTCAACAATCCTATGAAATGCAGTCCCCTATCACTGCTATGCATTGCTACACACAATACAGTGAGCCACTAAACTGTCAACAATCCTATGAAATGCAGTACCCTATCACTACCACTCACTGTTACACACAATACAGTGAACCACTAATCTGTCAACAATCCTATGAAATGCAGTACCCTATCACTGCTATGCATTGCTACACACAATACAGTGAGCCACTAAACTGTCAACAATCCTATGAAATGCAGTCCCCTATCACTGCCATTCACTGTTACACTCCATACAAATAGTGAGCCACTGATCTGTCCACAATCCTATGAAATGCAGTCCCCTATCACTACCCATTCATTTACACTCCATACTAACGGTGAACCACTAATCTATCAACAATCCTATAAAATGCAGTCCCCTATCACTACCATTCATTGTTACACACAATAAAAACAAAAAAATTATATTTTACAACTCTGAGGGCTTGAATCTGAGCACACTGCAAATGAAAATCATTTCTGCCTTAAACTACACTACCGAAACCTCTGTCTTAATGCTCAGATCTTTTCCAACAACTGTCAAGGGAATGAAATGCAGGGTCATCTGCTAAGATCAGGAGTGTAAAGGTGAAGACGAAATCCTCCCCCTTCACTCCAGCCCAGTGTCATGACAAAAACTGCACAAAACTTCACAGCTTACTTTTCAGGCTTGAGGTCCCTGTAGATGATGCCCAAACTGTGAAGGTGGTCCAGGGCCAGGGCCAGTTCCGCCAGGTAGAACTTGACGTCCTCTTCCGTGAACATCACCTGACGGAAAAAGTCACCTGACCATCAACCCTCACACAACACGCATCCATTTTTGTACATTTCTTTACCTTCTCCTGTGTTTACACTACAGTGGACCCTTCCTGTCGTAACTCTGAAAAATCAGGTCTTACTAGGGAGGGATCTTCACAGAGAGGACGATACTACAGTGGAGACATTCATAACCAACCATCCAAAAAGCCTCCACACTGTAACTAAACTGTCAAGACTTAAGTTTATCACTAACCAACCGTCTAAAAGCATCCACACTGTCAATCATCCCTTAAAAGCTTCAGTTTGTCAGACACATTGTGCAATGTACAGTTCATGTTGTTATGACAGTTTATTCATGAACATTTTGCATCTGGCTTCACAAAACTCCTCCCGAACTATTTCATCAGTACCACAGTTGTCGAGATCTCAAAAGCATATAGTGAGGCATTCTGAAATTTTACATAAGGTATTTCGAATTTAAGAGTAGCACATGTATGCAATGTTTCAACTCAGACCCAACAGCACTGCCAGTTGCACTTCTCCTAGCACATGACAACAATGGCAGATTAAGGAGACCCAAATCTTCCTTGTTATTCCGTGCTTTTGACTTGACCAACAGAAAATCAAAATGGCTAACAACAAAACCAATCGATAAGGTGACTAAATCGCAATCATCTCTACCAATTTTTCTTCTCTTTTTTCCCCATCTTCTCCTTACTGAACTTGGCTGTTTTTGACAAAATAAGTCCAGAATCTAAACAAAGATTTTTTTAAAAATAATAAATAATTATTGCTTTATCTACTTAGCCGCAGGCGACTTGGTTCCATTTCAGCCACCTCTAAGTACATAAAGCAATTGTTGTTGGTTTTTTGAATGAGACTATAAACCGAGGTTTCGTGTGTGAACGCACGCATAATATCTTGCACACACGTAAAATCCCATCACCAGCTTTCGGAAGAGAACGCCAGTTTGGCCGTTGGTATGGATGACACGTTACACAAAGCATGCACCCTGCGTGCAAAATTGAAAGAATGAAGGAAGTAAGGATATTGAGTGAACGATATTGGACGACAATGACTGGATGACAGGGGAAACGACTGAATGAAGCGTCAGCTGGCAGCTCTTCAGACGCCACTACCCAGGTAGGCAGCCCAATGTGTAAACAAATGTGGACTGTAAAGCGCTTAGAGCTTGGTCTCTAGCCGAGAACAGGCGCTATATAAGTATTCATTATTATAATTATCATTATTTTTTTTTTCTTTTTCTTTTGGCATAACATTTAATCACAAAGTGTAGCAGCCTACCCTTGTCCAAAAAATCACGGCATGCTACACCAAAAGCATAGCTCCTGGAAGCCATGCAATTTTCAAGTGCTCTTTTTCACATTTCATAGAGCTTCCCTTTCTCCACTCTCTCCACTGTCCCATTTGGCTGAAATCCATTCCTTACCCATCACAGTGATTCAAATCAGACATTCAATGTCCTGCCCATCTTGACTGCCTTGGTCATCTGAAATGCGCTCTTACCTTTTCCATTTCTTGGGATTGTTCTGATTCACTTTTCTGGGGTCAGTGCCTTTCTATCACAATTATGACACTGTCATTTTGTACAGCAACCTTCTCAATGGATGGTGCCAAAGTGCTGCATGGGAAATCAACTCTGAGCAGTGTTTGCATAACAGACTGATCTTCAGCCACATGGCCAACTGTTGTGTCGACATTTTTGCTTCATTTGACAGAATTTCCTTCGTTGGCTGATATTTGATGCAAACTAGTCAATAGTAAATAAGGTTGGAGAAGTAATCATAATACACAGTAAATTCATATACTAGTCAAGTAGGACATTTACTTTCACTGAGGTCACCAAGATGTCCAAATAGAGAAGTGGGACTTCTACTGTACAACAATAATCTGAAGAAAAACCAAATCAACAACCTTCATCTGACCACTGTATGATTATACAGCTTTTATTAAATGCTTAATAAATGCATGAGCTGAGTGAACAAAAAGCATATAATCTCTTCCTACAGGACTTGTCCATCAAATGAAACACTGGTAGAATTGTTCACATAAACTTTTTCTATGAATTCATTTCTCCCCATAAACTTGACACCAACGCAAATTTGCATTGTTAACCTCACGGTCATGCATCCACACTTTTTCTTCCTGAAAATCAATTATGATCCATTCTCACATTTATTTACCTATAACATAGTACAAATAATACATGTGACTTCGACTTTGTGTCTCTAAGCTAACACTATTTCATAATTTCCCTTCCCTTCACAATTCATCCTATTCTTGAAGACTCATAGGTTTTAACCACAACAAAACCAACCAAACAAACAACAGGAAGATAATCAAGCATAACAGAACCAAACAACAGCCCAATTCAAAATGCTGCATTCAGAAACCTTTCAAAACAAAAACAAAAAACCAAATCTGAACCAATCCACAAACATTACTAGTCCCGCAGCTGTAGCCTTGCATTACTCCTAGTCATCTGTTAGCGTCAAGACATGGGGCCACTGCCATCATCAGTGTCCACAGCTGCAGCTCTCTGATCCAGCGCACAGCCTACCTCTTTGGACAGGCGGGTGAAGAGGTCTCCTCCTCTCAGAAACTCCAGAATCAGGTACAGCTTGCCCTCCGTCTGAAATGCTGCACACAAAAGCTAAAGTAGCATCCAGTCTGTATTTAATGAGGGTTTCTTGCTGCTTTCTGGTTTTTTCCCCTAACATTCATTTTCTATGGCACTGCCCACACCATTCTGGCTCCTCAGAAAATGACCACACCCACATTCCCCATGTTGTCGTTACAGTTTCACTGGCCCCTTAGGAAGCTGTCACTATAGCATCAGTATCAGATCACTGTGAACGATCACATCAAAGGAGACACTGCACAGCTACTGATTCACTTCGGTAATGCAGAGTGGTGCCCCTTCTGATCCAAAAGACGTACAGCATCATGTGCTGAACTCCCCAGTGACTACAATCAATGCCTGTTTACAGGTATGTAATGACCGGGCCTCCCTCCTTGAAACACCATCACCAGGTGCATTCAACAAGCTCCTGTTACCTTGCCCACACTGATCACTTTGACAGTAACTCACTACATGACTTTGACAGTAACTCACTACAACTGCAGTCGTGGGGAGAACAGGGTGGAGGGGGGTGAAACTGAGGTCACCACCAGAAGAGGATATGAACAACAAACTGGGCATGAAAACACACACATATAAAACAAAAACCTAAATGAGACAATTTACAACTAAAAATCAATACTTTACACACACACACACACACACACACACACACAGCTCAATATCTGCTACACAGTGCTTCTACAGGTTACAAATAAATATGCACCCTCTCTCCCCCCCCCCCCCCCCCCCCCCCCCCCCAAAGAGTGCGAACACATTTGTTGAAATCTCTATGGAACAGCAAGCTAACACACCCATTAATACTCCACTGTCCTGGGAGTAACTGATTTCCCCAAGGAAAGCCCCAGTTCAGCAAGTCAATGAGGCACAAGAACAGTGCAGCCACGTAGCATGCCACTTGTACTGTCCATGCACAGCTGTAACAGTGCAGCCACGTAGCATGCCACTTGTATTGTCCATGCACAGCTGTAACAGTGCAGCCACGTAGCATGCCACTTGTACTGTCCATGCACAGCTGTAACAGTGCAGCCACGTAGCATGCCACTTGTACTGTCCATGCACAGCTGTAACAGTGCAGCCACGTAGCATGCCACTTGTACTGTCCATGCACAGCTGTAACAGCAAGCTAGACACACCGCTGGTCAACCAATATTAGCAGACATACAAGCCTGTCTGACTGGCTATTTTTTGCCCTTAAAACAGGAACATACTTAAAACGAGCAAGTAGTTTTTCAACATGAATAAATGGATCTGAAACCAATTCTATTTTCTGAGGAAAACAGAGACAACCAAAAAAAAAAAAAGGTTGCATTTTCTAAAAAATGGCTATGAAGGGGTTTTTTTCAATAGAAGGCAAAAAAAGACCTGTTTACTGAGAGAGCAAAAATGTCTGCCGAATAGCAGGAAAAGAAGTGTCTGTTTAGAGAGAAAAAAAAAAGCATCTGCTTATCTTCACATTTGTTGCTCTGCCAAACAGTGCTCTTGGGACTCATAATGTGCATCCATATTCATCTTGTGTCATGCACATAATGTATCACAGTACAAATGTATACCCCTGCTCCCAACAATGGCTCTCATGAAAAACATGGCAATACCCTGGAGAACGCTCTCCACTCATTGCAAGCGCCGTTTGCGCTACTCTGAGAAATGACATTACTTTCGCACGTAATCAACCCAATCTCATGCAAACAGCATATTTTCGTTAGTATATGGTCCATGTTTCATGGGCAAGAACCATAATCAAGACAGACACACTACACACACATTTTCCAGAGTGAAGCAAAGTCAGTTCATACCTCCTGTAAGAGCATGTTCAAGGAGACACAAGTTACCTTGATCTTTGAACCAGAGCCAAAACATCATGT
The DNA here is from genome assembly GCA_018398815.1 of Conus ventricosus. NCBI lineage: Eukaryota > Metazoa > Mollusca > Gastropoda > Neogastropoda > Conidae > Conus > Conus ventricosus. The sequence continues at coordinate 88,029,115 of CM031607.1, read as the reverse complement.
TATAGATCAAGATGAGACTACTGTTTGAAGTCCAAGATGACGGCAATTGTTCTCACTGAGGGAAACTCTCTCTCTTGTGTGTTTTACTGTAATGTATATGAAAAAAAAACAACAACTGCAGTATTGCTTCTGTTTAACAAGCTGGAAAAGCCACACTGGTTTCACATGCATGTATGTGCTCCTGGCTTTGAGCTCAACTCTGACAGTGTGCCAGATTAGAGATCTATACAAGGAACCCAACACAATTGAGTACAACATTAACAATCGATTTTGTCACACACACATGGGACTTTGGATTATAAAGTAACCAAGTCACAACTTGTGACAAAAGTACCGGTACACAGACTGAGACATACAAAGATACAGAACGCCAACACATATTGAGAGAGAGAGAGAGAGAGAGAGAGAGAGAGAGAGAGAGAGAGAGAGAGAGAGAGAGAGAAGGGACAATCTGTAAACAGCTCTATATACTGATCAGCACACTCACCATAGTGAAGACGCACAATAAAGGGATGATTGACATCTGCCAGAATGTCTCTCTCCATCTTTGTTCTCTGACGATCGCGCACTGAAAACAGACATGCATGACACATCAAAATACCCACATTAAACAGGCAAGCATTGGTCACATTTTCTTACACTGCTGAACATTAAACTTGTTAACAATGTCATGGTGACCATCATTTTTCATATGGCTTTCAGAAAGGAAATTAGGATTTATACATTAAATCAAAATCAACAGCGGAGAAAGTAATGATGGGGGACTCACTCCATTAGGTGTTGCATTGATCCACAGGACATGACCAGAGCAAAAACACTGATCATAACCAGCTACAATTTGGCATGGTACAGAAGGTAATGCCAGATGTGTATATTTGTATGTACATCTGTTCCTCTTTCTACTTGTCATATCTTCAAACTCTTGCCATTTTCTAGATCTCTGGACTCCTGGCTGGTTTACTTTTGCCCACCTCATTTCCACCATTATCAGTTAACTGCTGGTCGCCTATCCAGGCTAACTCTACATCCCGTTCCCATACACATTATTTGGGATGCAGAATCCACTGAAACTCTGTATGTTGAGGCATCTGAAAGTTAAAGTGGTTATCTGCGAAAGGCCGCCATTCAAGCCCTTAAACTCTGAAATATCATTTCTACAGCTCGGTGTCCAGTGGCTTTCACTGATAGTGATCAGGGAGTGTCCATTTATGTTACAAGGCAGATGTAGGCTGCGCTTGTTTCAAACTTCAGTGGTATTTTGTGAGATGAGCTCGAAGCCTCATTTTTTCGTGCTAAGACTACACAGTATATCCACTGCCTTGCACAACATGGTAATTGCACGAACATCTGCACGGGTCCAGGACAACAAAAAAAAAAAAAAAAAAAAAAAAAAAAAAGCTTTCTTCCCCTCCATCTCTCCTATCAAACCCTCAACACCACCAGAGGATCTGAGCTCACGAGTACACAAACAGATGCTTTACTCCTAAACATGTCTAAGCCAAAGAGACCTACACACCTCAACAGCAACAGCCTCTCAGTAGAAAAACATCAACGCAGTTGACAATCACTCAGCCTAGTTCAGTTGCAGCCAGTTACCTATCAAAACTGATCTATGTACAGAAAGACAGTTGTTACCTTTCAGTGTGGCCTTCTTCAGCACCTTCATGGCGTACAGGGTACCAGCATCCGCCGCTGTGATCTTTCTCACAAGGAACACCTGGAGATACCATAAGGTATGAAGTAAACAAATCAGTAAAAAAAAAAACAAAAAAAACTGCAGCTACAAATCTATACCCTTCATAAAACGTGAAGCAACAAAACCATTTTAGTTTAATCTCAACCCTATCAAAAACACAGTTTTATGGTATTTACGATAACTCATTCACTTACGCAAATAACCACCTCAAACATTGTGTCCAGCTGTACACTTACAAAGAGAAACAAGTACTGCAAGAGCACAACTCAACAGTTTTCACTTGTCACTTAACACCAGTTGTTGAGTCTGGCTCATCACGTCTGTTGTCACTGCTCCCCAATGAGTCACAACAGGAAAGAAGTGATTTCTGACAAATGATCAAGACAGACATCAAACAGAAGCACAAGCATCCGCTGGGATGCTTCAAAGTAGTGTCACACAGAGATATGTCACCAGCAGACATTCTGGTGTCGACAGAAGTGTCATCCACAGAGCCTTTCAATGATTCCAGGCAACTGGGCGGTATTCAACAATACCGAAGAGTGACCGCCCATGGGCCACAACCAAAGAAGAGGACTGTGGACCTTAATCTGACCTTTTCTGTGAGAAAACAATACTCTGTGAAGTCGGGAGGCTACAAAATAAGCTTCATGCTAACTGAGGAACCCCAGTACTATGAATAGGCTAATTTCCCATTAACTACATTCAGTGTTGCTTTCAGTTCATTGTTTATACTCCAGGCTATACATGGACTCTCTTCAAAACAAATTCAATTCACTATAAAGATGGGTTTTTTTGTTTTAAATCCAGAACTCAAGAACAGATTTTCTAAAAGTAAAACACACAAAAACTGCTTGAAAATCTTCCTTCCATAAATCTTAGATTAGACAAGATGAAAAATATCAAACTCTTTCAAGAACAAAGACCAAGTTTTGTTACTTAACTTTTTGTGAGGGATGCGCATGTGCATGTGTGTGCGTGTGCACGTGTGGGTGGGTGTGTCACAGCTTTATTTTTCTGTCCCATTCGAGACACTTAGTTATAGGGCCGAACAAACAAGCCTTACACATTTCTGACCCAACATTTTTGTTGTTGTAGTCCAAGCAGAGGCATATATCAAACTTGTGTACTAGTTAACTAGGGAAAATTAAGTTCCCAGAAAGTGATGACGTCATTCTTTCACAATTGTGTGTGTGTTGTCATTGTTTGAATATCGCCTGACCTCTTGTGTACAAGCTTTCATGCCGTATCTACATTATCTACAGGAAAATAAACCTAGTCGAGTTTGGTATTAAAAGAATTGTCGGGAATTCGCCCATTCAGTGATCTCAAGAGCACAGATATATTACATTTTTCATGGCAACCACTGATTATCAAACTAAGAGCCCCATTTGTAATGGCCGCTCATCAATGCCGAACACATTGCTGCCAGACCGGCTGTACACAGATGACATTCAGTTGGTCGAGTACAGCACGGTTAGCTGGCTAGTGGGGAGCAGCCTGCAGAAAACACCCCTTTTCTTGACCTGCATTCACGACTTGGCCTCTGCAGCTGTGGGAGAGCTGTAAACTCCCCTGCCTCTCAGAACTAAGTGGCTTGCTCTGAACAGCCGTGGTGTGTGTTTGTGTGTGTGTGTGTGTGTGTGAAATGGATGAAACAAACCACTTGACAAGAACCAGTTCTAGTGCGCAAGAGGCACAAAGAGAGCTTTGAAAACTTCTCAGTAATCGTAAATCATTTCTTTTATTCTGCAGACTCAACAGAAGTATTTCTCACCTTTTCTTTTTCTTAATCTACAGCAACAATTTAATGACAGTCTTCATAGTAAACTCCCAGTTTAATCAATCACCTGCCGGCATGAACATCACTGTATTATCTCAGAACTAAACAAATCTTAAAAAGTGGTGAAAATACCTCCGCCAAACAACATGGACAAACAAATCACAAGACAGAACTAAACACTTACATTGCTCTTTTTCCTTTTTCTTCTTGTTTTTGTAAATTCCTATTGTGAGATCCTTCTCTAAGCTCCTTTCTCTTCCCAGAGATTCCCTCAGGGAGGCTTGGGACATGCCTGGACCTACCTTTCCAAAGGAGCCCTGTCCCAACACCTTGAGGAGTTCAAACTGGGAGGGGTCAGCCTTCTCCCCTAGCTTGTTGGCAAGGCTGGTGATCTCCACCTCATTGGTCGAGTCATCTGCCTGCAAAATGCACCCATACATCTCATGGTTAATTTTTGCATCTCACACATAGTGCGCATACACACACACAACTTGTACGCATACACACAGAGGCCATCATTAAAACATGCTCAGAGCAGAACATTTTGCTTTCAAAAATCATCCCCACCACCATCCCTGCTGATCACACTTGCACACTTTAATATTTAATGCCTACTGCCTATCAGACTATGCAGGGTTCATATTCAAAGAAGGGCACCCAATTTACAAACTGTTTACAAATTTCTACAAACCTTTAACAGCACTGAATTTCCGAACTCAGTATAAGCCAGATTGCTTATGAATCACACCAAAAACAAATGCTGGTTTATAACCTTTTTCCTTTCTTTCAGAATTTGGAACTCAACTGGACTAGGTGCTTAGATCAATAAAAGCAGAATTCACTCTTCTTGATGGTACTGTCCAGGGTACAGTCCAATTTTCTACATACCTCGAACTGACCAAAAAGTTCCAATGGTTAGTCTTTGAACCAATGCTGGAAACTACAATCATCCTTTTTATACACCCAGAAACTACAATCATACTTTTTACACATACACATCAGTTTTCACACGCTTTTAAGGCCAAAGGGGTACCTCAGTTTCTCCACACTTTTCCAAACCTTTAAGGGCCATACAAACCCTGTGCATAATGAGTAAACAATACTTGAACAAAGAGCATAAAATATGTATGAAAATGGGAAAGGCGGTGAAAATGTTTTCAAAACTGAGGTAAACTTTGCCCCTCAATGCCTTTACAGGAGATAACAACTTCATGTGATATAATCAAATGAAATTTTCAGGAATAAATACCTTCAGGGTAAACAAAAATAAAAATAAAAATAAACCAAGTGTAGTATGACACTGATTTAATCTGAATATTATTGGCACTCCATGTCTAACCTGGTCATCAACTAGCATGTCCTCCGTACTGCCCGCCTGAAACATCACACACAGACAAAGAATTAGTTTACTTTCAGTAAATCATGCCATCAACAGAAAATTCCAATGTTAAGTATAAAATGCCTATAGTATAAGTGTAACCGATGATTTTTTACAATGTTGTGATTCTACAACTGTAGATTTAGCAACAAATGATGTAGCTGTGATCCTTATCATGATACTTACCAAAAAAAAACCAAGTCACTTATCTGGGCAGGAGCCTACTGAAGTAATTCAGGCACCCAATGCAAACCACCTACACATCTTAAAACTGGGGAGTCACAATCACTGATGTAAAGTCATCCCCTGGTTAAACATTTCAGGGTTATTCCGACACATCTGAGGGTCAGTGGTGCTGGTGAATTCAATACCATAAAGGAACAATTATAGGCCTATACACTTTATGATTAAGAATCCTGTCCAAACCAGTTATGTGGTCACAGCAATCAGTGTTGAGTCCAGAGCTACAAATACAACAGTCCGCTCTCCTACCACCGACATCCACACAAACACAAATCAGTATGCAGTACTGATAGCCCATGCTTTTGCTCAAATTTTGTTAACTGAATCAGTATTTATATACAGATATACTGACAAAGGCAAACCCAGGCATTGTGAATGAACGATACTGTTCCTTGAATCTGGGGTCTGTACTCTACATTTGACCAAAGGCCAAGATATGCAGAGCTCTGCCTTGTAAGCACAAAAAAAAACCCAACACACACACACACACAAAAAAAACAACCCCACACCACTCTGCGACATCTAACACTCAACAAAATTTATGAGACGGGAAACAGATATTCGCAATAGCCATGTCCATCAATTAAAAACAATTCTGTAGTCAGTATGGGGCTTGAACAGCTCAGTTGATACAGATTCAGACTCATGATCCTCATGATCCTGGAGTCTCTGCTTCGAGTCTCTGACAAACCATCCAGTTTCTATGTGGAAGAGAGAGAGAGAGAGAGAGAGAGAGAGAGAGAGAGAGAGAGAGAGAGAGAGAGAGAGAGAGAGAGAGAGAGAGAGACAGACAGACAGCGAGATAGAGACAATGAGAGAGACCGTGTGTGTGTGTGTGTGTGTGTGTGTGTGTGTGTGTGTGTGTGTGTGTGTGTGTATGTGTGTGTGTGTGTGTGTGCGTGCGTGCGTGCGTGCGTGCGTGCATGCGTGCGTGTGTGGGTGAAGTGGGTGAAGAGAGGGTGAGAGGGTACCATGGATTTTAATAAATTAACCATGGGTTCAACTCCACAAAGTCCCTCCAGTCACACTATAAACCAAAGCCTGTGTGTGTGTGTGAATGAATGCATCTTGCATACTTTAAAACTTTCACCATCCTTTGAAAGAGTTGGCCTGTAAGCAGGTTGGATCACACAGCATGCATCCTGTGTGCATCCTGTATGCTAGATCCTATGATCTACATCAAGACTTTCGAGTGTTGGATGGATTCTGGTTCTCAATTTCTGGTTAGGTTTCCTTCATGTTTACTAGTTTAGCAACCAAACCCACCAAAACTGATGCAAAACGGCAGACAAAGATAGCCATCCATACAGAGTATGGGACGGCAGACAAAGATAGCCATCCATACAGAGTATGGGACGGCAGACAAAGATAGCCATCCATACAGAGCATGGACGGCAGACAAAGATAGCCATCCATACAGAGTATGGGACGGCAGACAAAGATAGCCATCCATACAGAGCATGGGACGGCAGACAAAGACAGCCATCCATACAGAGCATGGGAAAGGGAGGAGGAGGGGTGGGTGGGGGAGACATATTTAACAATAAACTGACACTACCTGAAAAACTGCATGAATAGCAATATTGGTATCTGGCACCTACAGGATCCAAACAGGTTATTCCTGATAGAGAACTTGATGCTCTTCCACCATTGCAATCATGCACATTTGTCAGCGCTGAACATCTAAAGGGCCTACCAGCAACTGCCGCTGTGGTGCAGTGATACTGTGACCAACTGTAATGGGAAATCTGGGACTTGATGACGATCAAGGCACACAATATATATCCACAGGATTTATTTTTTTACTCAAGCAGGCTATTATCCAGTCACTGGGTGTACTAACAGTTTAATTACTTTAAATAATGGAGCCACACTTGAGATGAGTTACCAGTGTCTGTACTCTTTTTCCAAAATTTTAACAACCTTATGAACCCTATGGTACTAGTTATCTTTCAATGCAGGAGGGCAGTAAATATCTCATCCTGGTTCAACAACCAGCAGTCTTTCCTGTGAGAACAAGGCTTCACAGGCAAGATCCTGCATACCTTTGGACGGTGCACAATGTTCAATACAGCATTCATATCTGACAGTCCTTCAGTGAAATCTGGGGGTCCTTTACTATCAAAATAAAAACAAGAAGACATTTTGTGTATTTTTTTCTCATACAAACATCATAGTACTACACCTACAATCTCAACCATTCTGCAACAAAACACTATGGAAGACAGCAGACACAGACAGGTATCAAAATACACAAACCAAAAGAAACCAATGAAAATAGGTAAAATCTTATTTCAGATTCCCCTCCGCTCCACCCTTCTTTCTTCCATGGAGAAAACTGATGAATGGAGGGGGCGAGGGTGGGGGTGGGGGGTGGGGGGTGGCCCTAAAAAGGGACTTTCTCCCCAATTCTTGCTGCTAATCTTGGACTTTGCCAAATCCTCTTTCCAATGTTTACAACACTTACACTGGCCTTGCATCACACTTGTGTAACTGCTTTTCAACAGTAGTCACCCACCATCACTGCATTCTACTTCTTATTCAAAGCCACCAACTTCAAAACTTTCAAGAATCAGCTGCACTAGTGTGCGTGTGTTAATGTCCATCTCAGTCATGCATATTCATTTGCACACGATGGTTGACCAACTCTTCTGAAAGTGGAGTGACATACAAAGGGCATACAGGATTTATTTTTATTTCAGATAACAGCCTCAGTGGTAGTATGAGTACTGCCGCCATTTTCGTCGATCTCTTCAAGAAAATTATAAACAAGATAGACAAACTTAGGGACAGTACTACCTTTGTTGGTCTCTTCATCAGAAACACTGAAAAAGAGAAAAAAGTCACAATCTCTTCAACGAAATCCAAAGCCAACTCATACTTCCAAAAAGTTTTTAGTGGGCAAGAGCGACTAAATCAAAACCATGATCCGTCCAATGACTTATGTCAGGACTGACACTCAGGGCCGCAACTCTGAAGATGAAGCATTTGACCACGTGCATCAACGAAATTGAGTTACGGTCTCTCGAACTTTGCTGAAGAGTTTGCAACTTTTGACCCTGAAGAAAGCTGCAGAAAAACGATCATATTCACAACTGAAAAAATGTGTATCCCAGGGACCATCTATGTGAAAACCTGTGCATCAATCTGCAAAGTCTGTATGTAAGCAACCCCCAGTTGTGCACTATAAGGAACATTGGAGCAGGCACCAATGAATCTGCCAAAGTTTCTCTGTGCAGCATCTCCTCTAGAGGGTTGCCTCATCTTGACACCTCATCTTGACAAAAACAACAAGCCACAAACGATGGCTACAAATGAGCCAAAGGAAACTACCTGCTAGCTGTTTTTTTTTATGTTTCTATGTCAACTTGTTATCATCCACTCATTAAGTTCTTCTCTTTTTTTTCTCTCATCTTCCACACTCTCTCAGTCTCATTGTTATTACTCCCATGATCCTCATGAATGCTGGCCACTCCGTACAAAGAACACATCCAGAATCATGAGAACAGTCCTAGCCTAGCATAGGCATTCCACACTGAACCATCAGTCTAAGGTCGCTTTTAAAGTGGGGCGACTGCAGGCGGAAACTGAAAATAAGCAAATACAGAATTGCTGTGCTGACAAATGAAGAACTAACAAGTTACAAAACAAACATAATGGGTCTTGTTCAGGCAAGAGAGAGATAACAATGTTGTCTGTCTTGCCTGAAGAAGACTCAATCAGGCATAATGCACTGTGTTTGTCATGTAATTTGTCTGTTCCTTCGTTTGATGACGCAGTAATTGTTTCTGCTCATGTTTCAGGTCGTCAGGTTGACACTAGCCCACAATGGAAATCAATTTTGATGGTCGTTTTCTTTTCTTTTCTTTTTAAGAAATGTAGCTATCCCAGAACGTGATCGCAAAATCAGTAGGCATGATTGCAGTCAATACCTCCTACGAAGCCACCTTTAGACAACTGAACAATACTTGGTCAGTCACAACTATTGCTCAGCCACAGAGCCAGCACATGCCGGTCACCCCCCCCCCCCCCCCCCCCCCCCCCCCCCCGTATATCCAGATCCAACAACAGTGCCCATGGCCTGCCTGAGGTTGAAGACTTTTGTCACCAACTCACAATGGGCACAAACATGGAGAGGACATCAAAACCCAGGTGACCATGACACCAGGGCATGAAGGTCCACACAATTCGCTTTCAGCAAGGATGAGGATAATGAAGAATTTATGGAGTTTTATTATGGTCAAAGATTATCTCATGACATGGCTGCACTCCACAATTTCTTTCATTACATATCCATGCATCCACCAGGTTTGAGACAAACATTCTAAAAGTTGGTCAAGGCATTTAAGGAACACTCTCATACTCATAGCCTTAGCTATGCATCCGCTCACTGGATGAAGACCCATCTTCCCATCTCAGTCTACAACACCCTGATGCTGAAGGGACACCTCCCACTAGCCTGCAACCTGCAATGCACCACAGCAATTGTCACCTTGGCAGTAGTTTGTATGCACTTGTGGTTTTAGCCGACTCAGCTATTTTTTCAACAGTATGGTAATTCAAAGAAACAAGCATTAATAGTAGAAATATAAGAATATGCATGTTGAAGTCACCTAAAAAATATGAGATATTAGAAAAACTTTCATCTTGCCAGCTTCTTCAAAAGCCGAAAGGACTGGGATCCAGACTTGTGCATGACCGAGTTCATTTTATCATTGAGAAAAAAGCGTCTTTATAATGAGTACAAACAGCAGGCCGTTCCTCAAACATTGACTGATATTGTCTATATATACTACAGAAATGATGATCTTTAGTCCAACTAAATGTCTGGCAGTGGGAAAGCTGCAAGAAATCAAAAGCGAACTGAACTTAAGAAACAAAAAAACACTTTAAAAGTAAAAATTGTCTTGCAATCAGGAAAAAGAAAAAAATTTAGAACAAGATAACTCTTATCTCCTGGAGAGATTCATAGAACAGGACTGTCTGCACTTAAATTGGCAGCTCTCTACACATAACATACTAACAAATACATCAACTTCAGTGACAGACTTTAGTACCATGCTCTCAGGTAACCAAATCAAATCACCTGTAAGGCATAAGTTTATGGATAGCGATTACAAAATCAGAGCACTGAGTAATACTGTACACAAAATGGTAGCCAGTCAGTGAGTCACAGACAACTGTCTGTGTAGACTTTTACCACTTACAATCGCATTATAGATTTCACCTGCCAGTTCTCATCACCAAGTGTTACAGCAAAACTAATATAATCCTAAAAAAAAAATCATTGACAACAGGACTGTATCTAAAACAATATTCATTGAAAACTTCAAAATTGTGTTGAAATCATGACTGGGCAAACATCTCACTCGTGTTTGTTTGTGTGTTGCTGTTCTTGTTTTTCTTTTTGTTTTATTTTCAAAGATATTAATTAAACAGTTTACAAAAGCATACACTTGAACTTTTTCCCTATATACCGTCCACAATGGGCTGCAGCATTATGCTCCTTTCACAATGTGGCCCCTAGTGCTGTGCAGCACAGTTCGCATGCAAGTCAACTCTTAAGACAATCTCTTTCCAATCTAAAACTAATTTCAGCAATCAAAATTTAACTTAACTGTTAATTCCAATGACCCAGCTAGATCAGAGATCTAACACAGAAATATGAATAATGAACTGTTAAACTATTGCCGTGTAAGCAATTGTTGTGAAACCATTAACACTGTATGTACACAGGAAAAAACTGGCTCTACAACAGTATCCTGGGAAAGAGTTAATCTTTGAAAATGACAAGACTATGTCCAATGACAGAAAAATCCCCCCCCCCCCCCCCCCCCCCCCCCCCCAAAAAAAAAAATCTATTTAGCGCACAGATAATTTTCTTTTTAAAAGCCCCATTAGTCTGTCTGTTAGCTTTCCCCCCCCCCCCCCCCCCTTTTCTTCATTCTTTTCTTTGATAATGTGTGCTCAGATTTAAGCTTTTTTTTTTTTTTTTTTTAAATCTCATTCAACCCTGTACCTGACCAAGCTCTGGTGACGAACCTGATATCTTAAACCGATATTAGGCCTACTCCAAAAGTATACAGTTTACAGTTTTTAGATCTAACACAGCTAATTGTTTTTACAGCTAAATTTAAAAGGTTTGTTCATAAAATGTTATATTGTTTAAATCTGTGAAACAAAATCGAATATCCGATTTACAAGATAAGATAATGTTGCTTATAGCCCAGCCGACCGCAAAGGGCCACATCAGGGCTGCCACCACGTTAAAATCAACTCACCATCCGATTTACAAAGGTACATTCATACAAAAGAATCATGTAAAAAACAAAACAAAACAAAAAACAATGTTTGAATTTGTTGAACTATCACCATACTTGTGCAAATATACATGTCATGATATGATATAAAGAATATTGACATATTGTCAAACAAATAATTTTGTCATAAGAGTGTGAAGTATTCATGTCCTGGTAAATAATTTTTCCTGGTATTTGGAGCAGAAATGAAGTACCCAGTCTCAGAGTCTGTTTTGGTAATAAATCAATGTATTTGTTCATCACTGAAATATCAATAGTGAAAGCACATCAAATTAATAAGATTATAATGTCTTGCTATACAATCACTGGGAAATAACGATGTAATTGAGTGAGTGAATGTGTGTGATGATGATGATGATGATGATGATGATGATGATGATGATGATGATGATGTGTGTGTGTGTGTGTGTGTGTGTGTGTGTGTGTGTGTGTGTGTGCATGTGTGTGTATATGTGTGCGCATATTTGGGATATTTTTATCTTGTTTGTTTGGATTTTTATCTACTTTGTTTATATATATATATATATATATATATATATATATATATATATATATATATCGAATTATATATATATGTGTGTGTGTGTGTGTGTGTGTGTGTGTGTGTGTGTGTGTGTGTGTGTGTGTGCATGCATCTGTGTCTCTGTCTTGGCACAAATAGTTTTAGAGATATAGAGTTTAAGTGAACTATGCCTTCTGTTCAAGCAGATCAACCCAAACCAGCCAGGCTGGAAAGGCTGCTCAGACTGTAAACTTGGAACTGGAGGGTTAAAAAGATCATGGTGTTGGGGAACCTGTTGGGAGGACTTGTTTGCATAGCTCTATTCCCAATTGTTGAGCATGACTACATTTGTGATGCTTTCAGCTTTTTTTTTTTTTTGTAGGCTGAAATTCATAGCTGTGCCACTATTCATTAACACCAGAACCTCCTACTATTGCGTACAGTAACTTCAGAGGTTGACCAAATGTTGCCTTTTCTGCTGCAAGAACTGCAACAACTAGTGCTGAGCTGTTCTTGAGATCTACCAACATACCGGACATTAAGTCAGAGATTGTGACATCCACTTGATAAATTGTGAATCTGAATCCACACATGTGTATACTACTTACTAAATAACAGTATGCCTAATTAGTTCATGTGAACATGTCAAGTGCTGTGAATGAACACTGATCCGATCGTGCACTGCACAGGTGGATAACTGCATGCATGGTGCGTGAAGAATGAAAAAAAAAAAGGAAGCTACCAAGAAGGAAGGGAAAGAATTCGAGTATAATTATAGGCCTATTTTAAACCCTTCACCCCTACGCACCTCCCACCTCCGACAATTTACCCTCTCCTCCACTAGGCCTACCTTTCTTGCGTTTTCATTTCAACGATCCTATCCGGCAAGGCTGAAGGAAGCGTCTGCATAGGATTTTGCCAAACTTCCAATGCACAACCGTTTGCAAATAAAAGGCAGTTCACATTAAACACTTTAATACAACTACTATACTGCAAGAAACCTACGAAAAAATAAGAAAATTTTCTTTCGATCCAAGAACGCGAACCGGTAGTAATTGTGCTTCCGACTCTGGAAGTTAAGCAGACGATACGCAGAAAATGGACTAATAAGAGACAATAAATCACACCGGACTCTATTACCTCCGCATCCTGTGCCACTTCCATTCGCCGCCATGGGTCTGCAAGCTGTGCCAGCGGCATGGTTGGTGAAAAGAGCGGAATTTTGACAGGTTTCCGTGGTTCCTTGTCCTCACAACGAAGCTCTCCTAAACAAGATGGCGGCTGTCAACGAATGAGAGGCTCCCGACTTCACTTCCTGTGACGCAAAAGTAGGCCAAAAATTCCTCGCGTGCTTTCCCGCGCCAGCAACGCATGTGTAGTTTGGTCTGGCATTTCCAGAGCGCCGGCTCCGTTCACTTCCCCGATTACTATCACAAGAGCAGCAGCAGCAGCAGCGGAGGTTGCCGCGAGAAACTAACGCAAGATTAAAAGTCAACGACCTGTTGCGCAAAGCAGTCGCGTGCGTGGGCGTTTGAACCTGTCTGTGCAGCGGTGAGAAGAAAACGAGCCAGTGCCCCCCCGAATCGATCGGGTTTGTTGACGGTGTTGAACACGGATGTAGGCTATGTTTCTCGCGTAACGCTCTAATACTTTTCCTTCCACTGAAACGTAACAGTAATACTCAAACACTTCACTGTGGTTACTAACGGAAAGAAGAAGAAAGAACGTGACGTTGCAACCACGTACATTATTAGCACTCGTTCCGGTTGTCCTAATCAGGCTTGTTTATTTTTATTCAGACGCTTGCCGGGACCATCAGCGCGCGCACGAAAGTAGGCCTGCCATCACATACACACACGTACAACACACACACACGCACGCTCGCACACACACGAAACCGCGCGCGCGCACACACATACACACACCAACACCCACACGTATGGCCACACTACATATGCATGTGCGCGCCCACACACACACACACACACACACACAAAACTAACTACTATACACGCGCGCGCGCGCACACACGCACACTATTACACACACACACACACACACACAAGGCACAGGGAGGGAGGCACAGGCACCCTGCCTGTTACCATACACACATTGACACAATAGGCCTACATCAAGACACGGCCCTATCGGGCACTGACCGACAAGCACCGCATGCGCGCACGCACACACACACACACACACACACACACACACACACGACGGGGGGGGGGGGGGGGGGGGGGGGGGGGGGGGGGGGGCGGGGGGGGGTGTTGCTAGGCGGTGTCGGAGAATGCTGAGGTTTTCAATTTCACAGCCGGCGACTTCCTAACCTCCACCTTCACCTTCACCCATCCCGGAGTCTTGAAGACCGTTGGGGCGCCACAGAAGACTTCGCAACCAGCTTCCTCCATTCCTCCCGGTTCTCAGACGCTCGCATTAGGCAGTTGCTGAATGTGAGGCCAGTCCATGCACTGATGTTATCCTCCCATCTCTTTCTCTGTCTTCTCTCCTTCTACTCCTCGCACTGTTCCTTGTAAGCCTACACTGGTTTTGGCAAGTCCTGTTGAACTTAATACATGACCGTACCATCTCATTTTCTGACTTTTCACTGTGGACAACAGGTCTTCGAATGGTCCAATGGCTTGCCTTACTCTAGTCTGGACCTCCAAGACGGTAATGTGGTCTTTGTATGAAATGCCAAGGATCTTGCGGAAGCATCTCATCCCTAATGCCTGAATCCTTCTCTCAAGTTCAGCTGTCAGAGTCCACATCGCACAGGCATAGAGAAATGTGGCAATGACCAGGAGTGCATCAGTCTGATCGTGGAACTGACTGTGATGTTTCTGTCATTCCAGATGGGTCTTAGTCCGGCTAACACTGCTGTCATGTTATCGCTTTCATGTTATTGTTGTTGTTGTCGTTGCTGCGCAGCTCTGGAGAGCACTTACGGCTGCAGAACCTGAAGCTGGCGACTATAACACAGTAAAAGTCGAGACACCTGTCTGGCAACAAACGTTCTAAATCAGCCGGGAAGTATTGGGCTTTGTTTTGGTTTCTGTTGTGTTTTCTCTGGGAATAAGCTCCCTGAAACAGCCCGCTTATAATTTTCATTTTGTTTGTTTCGTTGTGTTGTTTTGCTGGGAACAATATCCCGATGGAGCCCGAATGGACTGTATTTCTGAGAACAGACCGTTCTCAAAACGAACTAAAATAAACCACTCGAGGGTTTTATTTTGTTTTGTTTTGTTTGTTTGTGTGCGTGTTTGGTTTGTTTTGTGTTGTTTTTTCTTTTTCTTTTTTTTTTTGTGTGTGTTTTAAGACTGGAGCGTGAATCTACAGCTTTTTTTTTTTAAGCCTAAAAGAGTTTTCATCTTCTGGGACAAAAACACCCTACAAGAGCCAAAGGTTGTTTGTTCGTTCGTTTGTTTGTTTTTTTCATGGAATTCTGACGCAAGAACCAGGGGGGAGGGGGGGGGGGGTGCTCCCCGGAAGAATGGGAGGGGGAGACGAAAGTGTCTTCCCCCTCCCCTCCCCTTCCTAGCTGTAAGGATCGCCCAAAGGTCTGGTTTAACTGTCCACCTTTGTCTTGATGTTATTGATTTGTGCTCACACAGATAGAGAAAGCAAACAAACAAGCAGGCAAGCAACAACAACAACAAAAAACAAAAACAAAAAACCTAGCTCCGTGAAAACATGGAGTCAGTAGAGACTCTAACTGACCTTGCATACTGTTCCAGGTGTTCAAGAGAAACATATCACATCAACGTGAAACAAATACACCGGTGTCTGTGTCAAGCTACCACTGTAAGACGCGGGGAGGGGGGGGGGGGGGGGGGGGTAGGGATGAAGGGGATGGGGGTCGAGAGGGGCAAACTGGGTAGTCCAGGGTGCCCAAACACCTACCCTCCCTCCCACCCATGTACACTGTGACGGGTCTTCCGACGTTGCCCTTCGTTGTCAAAATATGTTTATCATGTAGGCCTACAGGGATGCGGGGCGGGACGGGGCGGAGGGGGAGGGGGGGGGGGGGGATTCTGTCACTCACATGAGGCCCTGACAAAGGTGACAGGACATCATCATCATCATCATCATCATTCTCTTGCCCATGATGGGCGTAGAGGAGAGATGAGAGACACTCTCGAAGCCAGGCACCGCCATCCGGTCCTGTCCTCTGCCTGTCGCATCAGCGTAGGGCCATCCATCCTGGTCCATTCAGGACATCACTATTTTTTAAAATAAAATCTTGTTCAACTTGACTCCGAACCCCCACCGTCACTACACATTGACCATACCGAAAAAAAAAAAGAAAAAAAAAAGTAAACGGCATACAGATTATCCAATGCCGCATCGCATTTTTCTAAATTATTCGTAATTATCCAGGAAAGAATAATTTTTGTATGCGGTCATGCACATATGCAAACAAAGGGAAAAAAATCACTAAACGTTTATGATTTGTCAGTTGTTTCCCTTGGTTGAACTGTTCGGTTCCCACATTCGTCACTCGTTGGAGGTGAGACGCTTTCCTAATAATCCAGGACTGCCAGTTTGATGTTTGCCTGTCTGCCCCGGCCCTGGGTATGCGAATGACTCCCCCAAATCTCTTCCTACTTCAACAGCTACATCTCGGGGTACCCCAGTGTGTGATACTGGAGCTCGCATAGGCTACTTGAAGAACCCAAGGAAACTAATCCCAACGTTAACAAAATTACCCTGAATTTGCTTTAAGGGAGTAGTAGAGAATATTCGGCCGATTCACCGCAAAAACCCATCTCTCTCTCTCTCTCTCTCTCTCTCTCTCTCTCTCTCTCTCTCTCTCTCTCTCTCTCTCTCTCTCTCTCTCTCTCTCTCTCTCTAGAAGGGGGATATACATGAAACACAATAAAGCCGCATCACCAGATTCAGTATAATAATACAAGGCCTATAAGAATAAAACATCTGAATCTGAATCTCTCTCTCTCTCTCTCTCTCTCTCTCTCTCTCTCTCTCTCTCTCTCTCTCTCTCTCTCCTCTCTGTTGTGTGTGTGTGTGTGTGTGTGTGGTGTGTGTTGTTTTGTTTTGTTAAATAGGGACAGATTGTTAAATGTGGACAGATTTTGACATATGCACATACATTGAAATAACGCAGTAATACCTGCCGTGAGAGGACTCAAAAGCACCCCAAAACTGATCTCCAGTGTTAGGGGGCCATCGCCATCAGTGCAGACAGCTCCTCTGCTCCCCACTGTACTAGCTGAACCACCGCAGCATGAACGTAGCTATACTGTATATCACATGTTTGTTTTGTACAACCTTCATAATGAAAACCATCCTCTGTCTGTCGGGGAGGGGGGGGGGGGAGAATTCTTAGCCATCTCCACCCCCACTCCCCTTTCCCACTGCTTTGTCATTCGCCCCTCCTGGCTAGAAAATTTTCCTCCGTCACTGGAAGCTCCCCCCTTCACCCCCCCCCCCCCCCCCCCCCCCCCCCCCCAGCCCCCCCCCCCCCCCAAAAAAGAAATAAAATAATATTAATAAATAAATAAATGAAATAAATTAAAAAATAAATAAATAACTGATAAAAAAAAGAATAAGAAAAAAAGAAAGGAAATAAACAAGCGAACAAAGAGGCCTTGGGCTGCAGGCTTTTTTTTTTAGAATGATAACACTCAAAAAGAGCAGGAGGAATATTTTTTCTTTTTTTTTTTTCAGGGAACAACGGTCTAAAAGAACCCGAGGATACATTTTTAAGCTCTGCCCTTCCTGACCTAAAGAATGTGTTCTTCCTGTTGTTATTGTTGTTGTTATTGTTGTTGTTTTTTATGAGAACACACAACGCCCTGCAGGCGCCTGAGGATATTGTTTTCTTGTTTTTCTGGCTGAAAACATTTTCCTTAAAGAGCCTGAGGGTGCTGCTATTGTTGTTGTTGCTGCTGCTGCTTCTGCTGCTGTTGCAGTTATAATGGTAGTGGTGGTGGTGGTGGCAGGTGTTGGCGAGTGCGCACGCACGCGCGAGCGCGCGCACGTGCGTGTGTCTGTGTGTGTGTGTGTGTGTGTGTGTGTGTGTGTGTGTGCGTGCGTGCGTGCGTGCGTGCGTGCGTGCGTGCGTGCGTGCGTGCGTGTGTGTGTGTGTGTGTGTTGTTGTTGTTGTTGTTGTTGTTGTTGTTGTCCTTGGTGGTCGAGGTGGTGGTGGTGACGGTGGAGGTGGTGGTGTGTGTGTCTATGCGTGCGCGCACGCGCGCGCGTGTGTGTATGTGTGTGTGTGTTGGGTTGGGTTGGGTTGGGTTGTATTGTTTCTGAGAGCAAACATCCTAAAAGTCCCTGAAGGCATTACATTTTTAAAACTCACTCTCTCTCTCTCTCTCTCTCTCTCTCTCTCTCTCTCTCTCTCTCTCTCTCTCTCTCTCTCTCTCTCTCTCTCTGTGTGCGCGCAGTGTGCACGCATGCGCGTGTGTATGTTTGAAGTGTGTGTGTGTGTGTGTGTGTGCGTGCGTGCGTGCGTGCGTGCGTGCGTGCGTGCGTGCGTGCGTGCGTGCGTGCGTGCGTGCGTGCGTGCGTGTCTGTCTGTCTGTCTGTCTGTCTGTGTGTGTTGGGTTGGGTTGGGTTGGGTTGTGTTGTTTCTGAGTGCAAACGGCATCTTAAAAGACCTGAAGGCGTTTTTTTTCTGCTCTCTCTCTCTCTCTCTCTCTCTCTTCTCTCTCTCTCTCTCTCTCTCTCTCTCTCTCTCTCTCTCTCTCTCTCTGCGTGCGCAGTGTGCACGCGTGTGTATGTTTGAAGTGTGTGTGTGTGTGTGTGTGTGTGTGTGTGTGTGTGTGGTGTGTGTGTGTGTGTGTGTGTGTGTGTGTGTGAATAGAGAGGGAGAGAAAGGGGGGGGTGGGGGGGGATGGGCTGGATCAGAATGAGTTGGAAGCATCGATTTGTTAACGTTAAGTGACTGCTGTGACGTTCGCACTCCCAAACTCTTAAAGGTCACGTACACGGCTGACAAGTCAGTAATGATTACCAGTCGCCATTACTGAGCTTGCAGCGAACTCAGGTAAGTTCAATATATACAGGTATATTACACTAAGACACACAGGTGAACTGAAGAGAGGTTTACATGGGTATTTTACAAGCCGACTTACAAACTATAACTTAGATGAAAGAGTACACAGACAACTAAAGGCAAGCCTTTACGGAAAATTGAATGTAGACTAATAAAAGGTAGGCCCTAAGGAAATAGACATCGGGAGACAGGCCCTAAGGAAATAGACATCGGGAGACAGGCCCTAAGGAAATAGACATCGGGAGACAGCACAAAAGAAGCACTTCGAGGCTGTACTTTTACAATATAATTATTGAAAACCACAGACTAGAACCACACACAGTAAACATTCAATACTTCGAACAGAGACGTGGTGTCAGCAGCAAACTTCGCGTCAGTGTTTCTGACTTATAGATAGAAAGGGGGAGATACACGAACACTACACACAGAAAGGGGTAGATACACGAACACTACACACAGAAAGGGGTAGATACACGAACACTACACACAGAAAGGGTAGATACACGAACACTACACAAAGAAAGGGACCGGGTAGATACACGAACACTACACATAGAAAGGGGTAGATACACGAACACTACACACAGAAAGGGGTAGATACACGAACAGTACACACAGAAAGGGGTAGATACACGAACACTACACATAGAAAGGGGTAGATACACGAACACTACACATAGAAAGGGGTAGACACACGAACACTACACATAGAAAGGGGTAGATACACGAACGCTACACATAGAAAGGGGTATATACACGAACGCTACATATAGAAAGGGGTAGATATACGAGCGCTACACATAGAAAGGGGTAGATACACGAACACTACACATAGAAAAGGGTAGATACACGAACACTACACATAGAAAGGGGTAGATACACGAACGCTACACATAGAAAGGGGTAGATACACGAACACTACACATAGAAAGGGGTAGATACACGAACACTACACATAGAAAAGGGTAGATACACGAACAGTACACATAGAAAGGGGGAGATACACGAACACTACACATAGAAAGGGGTAGATACACGAACACTACACATAGAAAGGGGTAGATACACGAACACTACACATAGAAAGGGGTAGATACACGAACACTACACATAGAAAGGGGTAGATACACGAACACTACACATAGAAAGGGGTAGATACACGAACGCTACACATAGAAAGGGGTAGATGCACGAACACTACACATAGAAAGGGGTAGATACACGAACAGTACACATAGAAAGGGGGAGATACACGAACACTACACATAGAAAGGGGTAGATACACGAACGCTACACATAGAAAGGGGTAGATACACGAACACTACACATAGAAAGGGGTAGATACACAAACGCTACACATAGAAAGGGGTAGATACACGAACACTACACATAGAAAGGGGTAGATACACGAACGCTACACATAGAAAGGGGTAGATACACGAACACTACACATAGAGAGGGTAGATACACGAACGCTACACATAAAAAGGGTAGATACACGAACGCTACACATAGAAAGGGGTAGATACACGAACGCTACACATAGAAAGGGGGAGATACACGAACGCTACACATAGAAAGGGGTAGATACACGAACGCTACACATAGAAAGGGGGAGATACACGAACGCTACACATAGAAAGGGGTAGATACACGAACGCTACACATAGAAAGGGGTAGATACACGAACGCTACACATAGAAAGGGGTAGATACACGAACGCTACACATAGAAAGGGGGATACACGAACGCTACACATAGAAAGGGGTAGATACACGAACGCTACACATAGAAAGGGGTAGATACACGAACGCTACACATAGAAAGGGGTAGATACACGAACACTACACATAGAAAGGGGTAGATACACGAACGCTACACATAGAACGGGTAGAGACACGAACGCTACACATAGAAAGGGGGAGATACACGAACGCTACACATAGAAAGGGGTAGATACACGAACGCTACACATAGAAAGGGGTAGATACACGAACGCTACACATAGAAAGGGGTAGATACACGAACACTACACATAGAAAGGGGTAGATACACGAACGCTACACATAGAAAGGGGTAGAGACACGAACGCTACACATAGAAAGGGGTAGATACACGAACGCACACACAGAAAGGGGTAGATACACGAACGCTACAAGAGAAGACAGCAAATGCTCAGCATATGGTGTGGTCGGAGATGAAGCTCATTTTCTGGACAACTGTTCTAGATACAAGCTGCTGCGACTGAAGCCAACAGAGCAGCTATCAAAAGATTGGCCAAAGCCAAACTCGCATAACCTACGCCCAAATGAAAAGCTAGGAAATGACAACTTATAAATTCATGTTCCAAAACATGTTCATGATTGCATGAATTTGAAAAGAAAATAAAGGCTCCTTATATAGGTGTACATAAATCATGTTCTGTTCATTGATGATGATCATTTCTCATGATACCATATGCTGTTTCAATGGACCCTTAAGGTTCCCGTGACAACTGAAGTCTGAGTCTGAAGCTGAGTCTGAGTCAGGCAGTTGAAGAGCTATAAAGGAAAATTAAAGGCAAACCTGTAGGGCCGACTGCAGTTTGACCTACAGGGAAATTAAAGGCAAACCTGTAGGGCCGACTGCAGTTTGACCTACAGGGAAATTAAAGGCAAACCTGTAGGGCCGACTACAGTTTGACCTACAGGGAAATTAAACGCAAACCTGTAGGGCCGACAGCAGTTTGACCTACAGGGAAATTAAACGCAAACCTGTAGGGCCGACTGCAGTTTGACCTACAGGGAAATTAAACGCAAACCTGTAGGGCCGACTGCAGTTTGACCTACAGGGAAATTAAACGCAAACCTGTAGGGCCGACTGCAGTTTGATCTGCAGGGAAATTAAAGGCAAACCTGTAGGGCCGACTACAGTTTGATCTACAAGGAAATTAAACGCAAACCTGTAGGGCCGACAGCAGTTTGACCTACAGGGAAATTAAAGGCAAACCTGTAGGGCCGACTGCAGTTTGATCTGCAGGGAAATTAAAGGCAAACCTGTAGGGCCGACTGCAGTTTGATCTACAGGGAAATTAAAGGCAAACCTGTAGGGCCGACTGCAGTTTGATCTGCAGGGAAATTAAAGACAGGGAAGCAAAGGTCAAGACAGGCTAAGTAGGTATCGGAAAATAGCAGCCTAGGTAGCCGTACAAAGGTAAGTTGAATACAGACCTACGCACGTGAAATTTAACCTAGACCTACACAAGTAAAGGCAAGCGTATATAGACACATTGGAAATAGGCTTTCACAAGTACAGGCAAGCGTATATAGACAAACTGGAAGTAAGCCTACACAAGTAAAGGCAAGCGTTTTATAGACAAACTGGAAGTTGGCTCACGCAAGTAAAGGCAAGCGTATAGTAGGCAAACTGAAGGTAAGTCTATAAAAGTAAAGGCAAGTGTACAGAGATAAACTGA
>CM031607.1:87991718-87994218 GCA_018398815.1 Conus ventricosus | reverse complement strand
CTGACCTCGCTATCTATATCATCCCACTGTGTGAGTCAGCTGTCCCTCAAGGGGTGTGACAGTCGAGTGGTTGCAATCCACATCTCTGTATTCGAGTCGTGGGTTCGAGTCCCGGCAGTACCTGGTGGGTGAGATTTGGAGGGGGTGGGGTGGGGGGTGGGTGTGTGTGTCCCATCTGCCAGATCAACCAGTATGCAGACTTGCTACAATGCTAAACCCTCTTCGTCTTTGTACGCACGCAGATGATCTGACAACGCACGCGAAAAGTCCTGTAACCCACATCCGTGGTTTAGTAGGTTATGGAACCATAACGTGCCTTACTGAGCGTACACCAGGATATGTGAAGAGGAGATGGCCTCGCCAAGCGTTCTTCTTTGTTTTTTGAAATGATGGTAGCGGTGATAACGTTGCTGTTCGTGGGTCTGTCACAGCAGTTCATCTACGTTCTCTCTGTTATAAGATGATGTGCCCATCACCTCTAGGTGCTGCACTACTGATCGTGTTGTTGTGGTGGCAACGACAGCCCCCTTCCCTCCCATCCATCCCTCTCTGTATCTCTCTCTGTTTCTCTCTCTCCCCCTCTCTTTCTGTCTCCCCCCCCCCTCTCTCTCTCTCTCTCTCCCTCCCTCTGTCTCTCTGTCTCTCTCCCTCCCCCCCCCTTCCCTCTCTCTCTCTCTCTCTCTCTCTCTCTCTCTCTCTCTCTCTCTCTCTCTCTCTCTCTCTCAGAACAGTGATTTCACAATACTTCCCCTGACATCATGGCTACTTTCATGCATTTGCTAACTGTACGGCTTTTCATTTTTCTGTTTGCCACGTTGCAAAATGAACACATACTCCCCATTCTCCCGATCCCCTGGGCTTTGTATGAGTGCCTTTGTTTGACGCACAGTAAAATCTCTCTCTCTGTCTGTCTGTCTGTCTGTCTGTCTGTCTGTCTCTCTCTCTCTCTCTCTCTCTCTCTCTCTCTCTCTCTCTCTCTCTCTCTCTCTCTCTCTCTCTCTCTCCTTTTACTCTGCCATATAGCAAAGTAGAATGATACCACAATGCAATGCACTGATTTAAGCACACACTATCCTCTACAGAGCACACACAGTGTCTGAATAGTGTGAGCAAACTAAATGCGCATGCACACACAAACAGACACACATACAGACACATACGCGCGCGCGTACTTATGTACACACTTAGGCTACACGCACACACGTGAACAACATATATAGAACGATGCATAACGGATATTGGTTGCACGTTCAGTAAATAAAAGGAATCACAAAAACAATAAGGAGGATATCTTAACACACACAAAGGACATTCTTTGTGCTATCAAGTTTTTACATAAAAGTCACATTATAACTATTGTAGCACTTGGTGTGCAAATGATCTGAGGTTCCAACGACGACAAAGTATATATACCTTAGCATACACTACACGCAGTTTTTAGCCGTTCTAACACCAAGAAGGATCTCCTGATGTGTTTCTACCCATAGGCCACATCACTTCAGATGCGATCGGCGCTGACGTTCAACATGAATATAATTATTGCACACAGGGAGGGACAGGTGACCCACATAATGCGATGACACACAATCCCCAATCGAAGTTGACAGAGGGCAGATGCACAATTCGGGACAATGGGAGAGGGAGGAGGGGTGGAAGGGAGAGGGAGAGGGAGAGGGGAGGGAGAGGACACTTCATCTCGGCAGAGGACACGTGAACTGTTTTCATTAGGCGAACTGGCCGAAGCCTTTGTACATCCAAGGTGTCCCATGGATGATGACATTTTTGGGACAAGAACTCAACCGCTCCGAGGCGCGACGGTCGCCATATTGTGATCCAAAGGAATTCGCTTCCCCACACCCTACCCAGCCCCCACCCCACACCCTACCCAGCCCTCCACCCCACACACTCACCAGTTGTAGATGACGTGTCATGGGAGCGAGCATCTGGACCCTCTGCCACTCCGCCAGGTTCACCATGGCCTTGATTAGGTGCTGGAAGTCTCGCGGACAGACGTTGGAGACTCTTCCTCCCTCTCCTCCCTCCCCCTCCTCTCCCTCCTACTACCCCACTCACACACTTTTCAACTACAAACTTTTCTACCCAGCTGATGCACCAGAACCCGCCAACAACTTTCCTTTGTGTGTGTGTGTGACGAGGTCTTGCCCGTGTAGCGGGGCTTGGTGACCACGTCAGCAGAAGACTTCACAACACCACCCACAAACACACCAACGACGACGCCACCACAGGTTGGTTGTTGTCACGCTAGCGTAGGAACCACCCGATGTGATAATAAACCACCACACCACCACCACCACCACGCGACGTGGATCACCTCATCGCCCGGAGTCGACAGTATTGAGGACCACCCTCCTCCCGACGGCTGACGACCACACAGTGAGGGCGAATGGCGGGTCAACGGTTGTTTACGCCGCACACCAGGCACGCCGTTTGTGGCACAGGACGGCGCCCCGGGCCGGCTTGCCTGTGTGCCTGTCTGCCT
>CM031607.1:87976718-87989218 GCA_018398815.1 Conus ventricosus | reverse complement strand
TCCTACTTAACTGGCGCCGTGTGGCTTAATTCGTGGACACTGGTCACTCTAAATTGGCTAGATGAGTCTGGGTAGGCGCCACGACGTGGCTGGCAGACCAATCGAGACATTCGGCCAGACGTCTTAGTCCGTCTAGCAGACAGTGCTGTCTCCACGAGAGCTAAAAATAGCCTTTAATTGGCTGAGGCGACAGGTGAATGCGTCGGTCAGCTATTTAGTCCGGCTGGTTGGACAGACCGTCTCTGTGGAGCCTCTCCCCTATGCTTAATTGCCTGGATCCGAACCATGGGGCCGTCCGCCTGACGCCCAGAATATTTGCGTTAGAGCTTATGTCCAACTGGGCTGGTGGCGATTGACCACGAATTTGGTTGAGTTTATTTTTGACCGTGACAATTTCCCCCTTGCAAAAGACCATGCTCCGCATTGTCTCAAAACAACGGTACAAAAAAGACAACAACCGAATTTGCTGACCCACAGCTACACGTGCAAAGTTTGAAAAATACTTTACAACAACCGGTTTACAAATTATAAAATATATCATTAGTGAATACCACTCCAATGAGTTATCATTGACGTGCACTCTTGCGTTATTTCGACTCATTTTATAACGACCTCTGTGCGCACCTATGCAATTCCCCTACTTGCGGATTTGCCACATCTTCCCTTCACAATTCCTATGAAAAGCACAATATAGTATGATCACGATCCATGACACTTCACTGAGGAATCTCCATCCTCACTTATTGCAAATAATGTATCACTACCCAAGCGACTGTATGCTCCAAGCGTAACTACATTCACATGAACAAGTCTCACAAAGAAAATATGAACAAGTCTCACACACAGAATATGAACCATAGCCAACTGGGAATGAACCCATATCCAATCAACATACTGTCATCAACACATATTATCAACAAAGCACCCCGGATATGACTGACTTCCTCTGAGTTGCAGCTTGCTAGACTACACGGCTTAAATAGTCAGCTCCGACATTCTGTCGACCGGGAATGTACTGCACTCGGTACCTGTAGGGCTGCAGTGCCATTGCCCAACGCAGAACCCTGCTGTTTTTCAGCTGTGCCTCCTGCAGGAATTTGAGTGGTTGGTGATCTGTCTCTATCACGAACTCTTTCCCATACAAGTATTTGTGGAACTTCTGCACGGCCCACACGACAGCTAAACACTCCTTCTCCACCGTTGCGTACCCTTCTTCACACTTTGTCAACTTCCTGCTAGCATATCTCACAGGGAACTCGACCTCTTCATGCTCCTGCAACAATACTGCACCTATCCCACCACCTGATGCATCTGTACGCAACAGAAATGGTTTAGACATATCAGGTAGCTTCAAGATGGGACGGGAACCTAGTCTTTCCAACACCGTCTGCAGTGCTTGCTCCGCAGCGTCTGACCACTCGACCACTGCCGGTTTCCCTGCCTTGACCAAATCACTGAGAGGACTCGTGATCGCAGCGAAATTTGGAACAAACTCCCTATAGAAACCAATAAAACCTAGCAGACTCCTGACTTCTGTTTTGGTCTTTGGTCTCTCTGAATTCATCATCTTCTCCACCTTTCCCTTTCTGGCTGCTTTGTGTCGCCTCCGACAACAAAACCTAGGAACTCCAGGCTTGGAAAACCAACCTGGCACTTTGTTGGTCTGGCTGTGAGATTGGCTTTCCTCAACCTCTCTAAAACTGCTCCTAGCTGCCTCATATGCTCCTCCCATGTCTCGGACGCTATCAGAATGTCATCCATGAAATTCACAACGCCTTCCAATCCCGTCAATAACTTCCTCATCATCCGAGAGAAGACTGCGGGCGCGTTGACCATCCCAAAAGGGAGTACTCGCCACTGGTATAGCCCCATAGGAGTGGAGAATGCTGTGACTTCCTTTGAGTCCTCACTCAAGGCTATTTGCAGTAGCCCTTGCTCAGATCTATCCTGGTGAAATACTGGCTCTTGCTTGTGGCGATCTGAGCGAACAGGTCTTCCATGTTCGGTATGACCTCTGCATCGACCTTGGTGACACTGTTCAGACGTCTATAGTCCACACAGAATCGATGCTCACCTGACTTTTTCCTCACTAAGACGACGGGTGCACTATACGATGATTTGGACGGTTCAATCACCCCAAGGTCCAACATCTTTTCTACCTCCTCCTCGATCACTTGCTTGGTGGCATATGGGATCGGGTAGGCTTTCACATGTACGGGTTTTTGCGATGTTAACTCCACCGTACATGTCTCTAGAGTTGTCCTGCCTGGTTTATCAGTCAGGGACGCCCTATACTGTTCTAGGAGCCCCCTAACTTCCTCCTGTCTCCTACTGTCTAGCCCTTCATACAGTGACACATCCCTGTATGACTCTTCTCCTGGAAACTCAGGCAACAAAATCTCCCCTTCTTCTGCTGGGTCTCCTTCACCTCCATCAATGATTGCTGCTGCGCCTATGTGCTGAGTCTCACGCTGAATATATTTGCGGAGCAAATTTGCATGGAAAAGTTTTGATTTCCCATTCACATCGATTCGGTAGTCCTGATCTACCTTTTCAATGATGGTGAATGGTCCCTTCCAATGCATCAGCAGCTTGTTGTGATCCGTGGGAAGCAGTAACAGGACTTGATCTCCCACCTTGAGGAATTGTTTCCTCACCTTCCTGTCATATTGCTTCTTCTGGACGACCCTAGCCTCCTGCAAACTCTCCCTTGCGACCTTACATGTCTCCTCGAGCCTATTGCGTAAGTCCACCACATACTGATATGTGGTTTTGACTTCTTCGGACTCCTGTTCTCCGGACCACAGCTCTTTGAGAATGCACACCGGTCCCCGAACTGTCCGCCCATACAGCAGCTCAAATGGCGAAAAGCCTGTGCTTTCCTGAGGGCTTCCCTGTAGGCGAACAGTGCCGCTGGAATGTAGCGGTCCCAATCTGCTGGCCTTTCCTCGCAGAGCTTCTTTAAGATGCCCTTCAGCACACCGTTGAATCTTTCCACAAGCCATTGCATTGTGGATGGTATGGGGTAGTGAGCAGCTGTGTGATCCCTAGCAGCCTGTTGACCTCCCTCATCACGCCTGAGGTGAACTGTGACCCCCTGTCACTGAGAATTTGTGCTGGCACACCCACGCGAGAAAAGATGTCTACCAGCCCTTCAGCGACCTGTTGCGTATCTACGCCTTTCAATGCAACTGCTTCTGGGTATCTGGTCGCGTAGTCCACAAGTGTCAACACATACCTGTGCCCACCTTTGGAACAGGGCGCGATTGGGCCAATCAGGTCAACAGCCACCCTCCTGAATGGAGTGTCAATTAAAGGGGGCTGTTTAAGAGGTGCCTTCCTCTTCACCCCTCTTGTGGCTGACCTTTGACACACGTCACATGACATGCAGAAACGCTTGATGTCTGCCATTGCTCCTGGCCAATGAAAGTCATCGAAGATTCGGTCAGCTGTTTTGCTGGTGCCGAGATGACCCGCCATGAGCGACTCGTGACCCACTGACATGACAGTGTCACGATAACCTGCTGGTACCTCTAACTGAGTGGTCACCTTACTGTCTTCCCCTTGGTGAACACTCGGTACAACAGCCCGCCTTTCACAAGAAATTCTGTCTCACCTCTCTAACCTCCTGTTTCTCTCCACCTCTTGCCAACTCCCAAGACTTCACGAGCGAAGGGTCTTGTTCCTGCGCTACCCTAAACTCATCAGGCGACACATCTATGCCTGACTTCCTTGCCGGAACGACTAACGGTTTATCAACCTTTTCCTCCTTCTTGCTCCGTGTTTGAACTGCTGCCCTGTAGCAGTCAACAACTCAGGATCCCCTGGATCCCTTGCACCTGGAATATTTCCGATGATCAAATCATGAAGGGGTTTCTCCATCACCAACGCAGACAACTCGCCTGAGAAGTAAGGGGTACGTACTTCTATCTTAGCAACTGGAAACTCCCTCACGGTGCCATCGATTAGAGTACAGGTCTGGATTTGCCTGTCAAATCCCCTTTCTCGACCAGCGTTGTTCGTACTACCCCGCATGAACAACCAGTGTCTCGTAACACTTTCACCCTCTGCTGGCCAATCCACCCTTCTTCCACTGGTAACGAACCACTCAGCCTAGTGCCCTCCATCCCTGACACTGACTGCTGTCCAGTGCTAGCCATAGGCTGCACTCCACCCTCTTCAGACTGAATCCCTTTTGGTTCCACTGCAGGTCGTTTCCCTTGGCGACCCTTATCCACCTCTTGCAAGGCTGCTGCCTTCTGGAACCTCATGCGACAATCCCTCGCCACATGTCCCTTCTTGTGACAAATGAAACACCTAATGTCCCTTTGCCCTTCCTTCTGCCCACCACTGGGTTTGCAGACTTTGCAGAAAACTCCCCTAGTCTCCTTGCACTCTTCTCACCTGTGCCTAGCACCTGTTTCTCCTACACCTTAGTGCCCAAACGTGCCTCTCTATACACCTCTGCGAACTTCAACAAACTCCCCTGCTGTCTCTGGCTGTCTTTCTTTCAAATGTATGGTTAACTCAGGGCCGCAACCTGACAAAATCTGTTCTTTCATAACTAGCTCTTTCAATTCAGCGAACTCCTTTTTCGTACCACTCAACTCTAACCACTTCTCAAAATAGTGATCTAGACGTGCACCAAACTGAGTGTACGTCTCACCTGTTTGTAATTTAGCTGAACGAAATTTCTTCCTGAACCCCTCCTCTGTGAGGTCAAATCCCTTCATCAATGATTCCTTCACAGCGCCGAAATCAGACTGTTGTTCTGCTGGCAACGCAGTGAAAATTTGTAATGCCTTACCCGTCAGTAACGCCGACAAAATGACTGCCCACTCTTCTGGAGGCCAACCCTGACTGGTTGCAAACGTTTCGAAACGACTGATGTATGCATCAATCGAATCGGTCCCTTCCGAGAATTTTGGCAACTTGGGTCGGGGGGCATAGCTGCGCACAGAGTCACTGGAAACTGAACTCCCATCCTCGGTGGTCTCCCTTTGTATTCTCACTTTCTCTAGCTCTAGTTGAACCTTTAGTCTTTCTGTTTCCTGCGTTTCCCTAGCTTTAATCCTTTCTGTTTCCTGCTTCATTCTTTCTGTTTCCTGCGCTTCCCTTAGTCTTTCTGTTTCCTGCGTTTCTTTATCATTGTTAAATGAAACAAACTGCGGCGTTACTGAAACACGACAAAAACGCAGAAGAGCACACAAAACAAAGTGTGAAGTAACGACGATTTAATGCACGACACAAAACAGGACAAGAAATTTTCGGCAAAATGCCTTCCTCAGCGACAAAAAAATACAGACATAAACATGCACAATACTCCCCTTGTGAAGCCAAAGTGGTGAATGAAGTAGACAGAGGGACAGTGGAAGAGAGGGTGAGTAGAGTTCGAAGAATAGGGCACGAGGAAAGAGGGTAGAGTAAAGTGAGGAGGAGGAAAAGGAGAGAGGGAGAGAGAGAGAGAGAGAGAGAGAGAGAGGGGGGGGGGGGAGGGGAGAAAGAGAGGGGAGAGACAGAGAGAGAATGGAAGTAGAGGAAGAGTGGAGAATAAGAGAGAGAAGAGGAGGGGAAGGAGAGTGAGTGGAGGGGGAGGGGGTGTGATGGTATGTAGTGGGTGTGTTGCATATGAATGAAATGAACAAGAGAAAGCACAATAAATAAGATACAATATACTCGAAAAATCATTTTAAATGACAAGGGGAGGGGGGGGGGGGGAGAGAAGGGGGTCAGCCGCCTAAAGCATCCGACCCAAGTCTGACCCAAGGGTAGGTTGCCCTACCCAAGCACCAAGGGGTGAGAGGGAAAACGGGAGAACCCCGAGAAAAAACCCACTAGCCAGACGCAGCTAAGAGCTGCAAGGCTCACCCCCCACACACACACGAAAAAAAAAAAAAAAAAAAAAAAAAAAAAGCACTTGCCCGCGGGCAAAGCCTCACACACACACACACACACACACACACACACACACACACAGTGCGCGCATGCGCACGAACAAACACGCACGCACACATACACACGCCAATAAGCGCACACGCTGTGCGCTTATTGGCGTGTGTATGTGTGCGTGCGTGTTTGTTCGTGCGCATGCGCGCACTTGTGTGTGTGTGTGTGTGTGTGTGTGTGTGTGTGTGTGTGTGTGTGTGAGGCTTTGCCCGCGGGCAAGTGCTTTTTTTTTTTTTTTTTTTTTTTTTTTTTCCGTGTGTGTGGGGGGGTGAGCCTTGCAGCTCTTAGCTGCGTCTGGCTAGTGGGTTTTTTTCTCGGGGTTCTCCCGTTTTCCCTCTCACCCCTTGGTGCTTGGGTAGGGCAACCTACCCTTGGGTCAGACTTGGGTCGGAATGCTTTAGGCGGCTGACCCCCTTCTCTCCCCCCCCCCCCCTCCCCTTGTCATTTAAAATGATTTTTCGAGTATATTGTATCTTATTTATTGTGCTTTCTCTTGTTCATTTCATTCATATGCAACACACCCATACATACCATCACACCCCCTCCCCTCCACTCACTCTCCTTCCCCTCCTCTTCTCTCTCTTATTCTCCACTCTTCCTCTACTTCCATTCTCTCTCTGTCTCTCCCCTCTCTTTCTCCCCTCCCCCCCCCCCCCCCCTCTCTCTCTCTCTCTCTCTCTCTCTCTCCCTCTCTCCTTTTCCTCCTCCTCACTTTACTCTACCCTCTTTCCTCGTGCCCTATTCTTCGAACTCTACTCACCCTCTCTTCCACTGTCCCTCTGTCTACTTCATTCACCACTTTGGCTTCACAAGGGGAGTATTGTGCATGTTTATGTCTGTATTTTTTGTCGCTGAGGAAGGCATTTTGCCGAAAATTTCTTGTCCTGTTTTGTGTCGTGCATTAAATCGTCGTTACTTCACACTTTGTTTTGTGTGCTCTTCTGCGTTTTTGTCGTTTATCATTGTTAGCCTGAATCCTTAATTTTTCTATTTCTTGCGCTTCTACTGCGACACGGCGTCTTTCCGCGCGTTCATCTCTTTCCATCTTTTGTTGGTTTTCAACAAATGCACGCAACTCATCTCTGAGTAACCTAAATCACGAGCGACGCTCACAAGTTGTTCAATAGGGGTGTTCTTTTCTTCCGCCATTATAACTTCTCTTTTTTTTTTTTTTTTGAACAAGATTTTACTACTACGACAGCCAAACTGGTGGTTACCGACACGAGTGACGTGATAGCACAATCCTATGAATGATGATATTAGCTTGGGACAACGTAGTTAGTTTTTTATAAGACGCCCAGCGCCTGACCCAACTATGAGAGCGAATTATGGGTAATCTGTGCGAAATAAGTACTCTGGGGCTGAAATGCCAAGCCTAGTATAACTATCTTGGAAGCAATGCCAAGCCTAGTATTTAACTATCTTGGGAACATACAGTAAGACAACCCTTGTCTTAGGATTACAATACTTGAATCCCACCCAGCTTCCTCTCTGAGAAGTTGAACAATTATAATAAATGGGCCAGAATATCCTGGCAGGCTCGCCAATAAATTGTCAACCTCGGGTGATGTCAGTGGAGGAAGGGCTAGCGCACAGCCCAAACACACTCACAGCTTGCTTACGATCTCATTCATATATCATGCATTCGTCACATCAAACCACTAGTAAAGTCTATAACTTTACTACACATGTTCATAGAACGAACCATCAATGCATGTTGAATCAAACAAAATAAAACATTCTCTCTTTCCTGAACTTCACAAAATCAATTGTCTAAAACATCATTAACTAACCCGGGTATAAATAGATTTCTACTTTACCTGGCCAGGTGATCTTAACTATTCACGAATCACTGTCTTTTTCTTTTCCTTTTTTTTTCTTTTCACTGTCACTTTCACAACACGACACAACTGCTGGCACTGGTGTTGGTCTGCTTGCACCGGTCAAGCTGGACTGCTGGCACCGGTCAGGCTGGACTGCTGGCGTTGGTCAGGTTGGACTGCCGATGAAAGTGGCGCTGGCCAAGTATGAGGTCGAACCCCGGTTCAGATAGAACAGTGACTATCAACATCGATCTGTTCTCTTTTCTTTCTTCCTGCATTAACGCATTGCACTCTCTCTCTCTCTCTCTCTCTAGTCTGCTCTTATCAAATGGACATGGTTGCTTTTCTTTTCTTTTTTTTCTTTTCTTTCTTTTCCTCCTCATTAGTTAGCAGCTCTCTCTCTCCACATCTCTCCTCAGTCCTTCCTCTGCAGACTATCTCATGCTAATCTCTCAACTTGGTTCTCTTCTCTCCTCCCCTCATCTCTCTGCTTTTCTCTCCTCAGAGATTACACTCAGACCTCTCTCTCTCTGTCTCTCTGTTCGTTCTCCCTCGTTCCCTGTTCTCCCACTCTCACATCCTTCTTATTCGTCCCGATCTGTCCAAAAAGGGCGAGTACCATTGGTCAGTATTTTTACCCCTGACACCCGAAGTTATCTCCCTCTAATTCCATTGGATGTTCAAATCATGCCAGTCATGCCTACACGCCTTACTCTCTGTGGTGGTCAATTGGTCATTTAATTGATTAGCTAGATTTCACCCCCACCACACACTACCTTCTCCCCTTTCCTACTTAACTGGCGCCGTGTGGCTTAATTCGTGGACACTGGTCACTCTAAATTGGCTAGATGAGTCTGGGTAGGCGCCACGACGTGGCTGGCAGACCAATCGAGACATTCGGCCAGACGTCTTAGTCCGTCTAGCAGACAGTGCTGTCTCCACGAGAGCTAAAAATAGCCTTTAATTGGCTGAGGCGACAGGTGAATGCGTCGGTCAGCTATTTAGTCCGGCTGGTTGGACAGACCGTCTCTGTGGAGCCTCTCCCCTATGCTTAATTGCCTGGATCCGAACCATGGGGCCGTCCGCCTGACGCCCAGAATATTTGCGTTAGAGCTTATGTCCAACTGGGCTGGTGGCGATTGACCACGAATTTGGTTGAGTTTATTTTTGACCGTGACAATTGTGATGATGGTGGTGGTGGTGATGATGATGATGATGATGATGATGATGATGATGATGGTGATGATGATGATGATGATGATGATGATGGTGATGATGGTGATGGTGGTGATTATGATGATGATGATGATGATGATGATGGTGGTGGTGGTGGTGATGATGATGATGATGGTGATGATGGTGATGGTGGTGATTATGATGATGATGATGGTGATGATGATGATGATGATGATGATGATGATGATGATGATGGTGGTGGTGGTGGTGATGATGATGGTGATGATGGTGATGGTGGTGATCATGATGATGATGATGATGATGATGATGATGATGATGAAGGTCACAGGAGTTTGACCAGAGGATCTTGGTGATTGTGACTTGTAACTATTCTGATTATGAAGACAACAACAATGATGACGAACATTAAGGCGGTTCCTAGAACCATTTAAAGGGAGACTGATTAGTATGGGCGACAATGATGATAACAATGACGATGATACTAATGATGATGATGAAAACGACGGCGACGACAACGGCGACGACGACGACGGTGATGATGATGAGGAGGAGGATGAAGACGAAGATGATGATGATGATGAGGATGATGATGATGGTGATGATGATGATGAAGATGATGATGATGATGATGATGAAAGTCATGGCTCTTCAAAGGGTTTAAGAGTTGAGAACATCATCACTGAACTCCCAACACAAACTTTGTAAGGACAGTAAGTGTGGAGGAGACAATCGTGAAGACAATGACCTACATCAGCGTCACTGACCTCCAAAGACAGACTGTATGTGGACATCAAACATAGAACACACAGTGACTAAGATCATGAATGACATCACTACACTCTCAGCACAGAGTTTGTCTGGATATCAGTCATTGATCAAATAGTCACCAGGATGAGGAACCACAGAATTATTGGACTGGTGCACAAGCCTGAGTGTCAGTGAGATCTGTCTATTTACTTCATGATGTTTGTCTCAGTCTTCAATCCTGCACTGCAGTAGTTAAGTGGCAATGGTATAGCTCTATCCAAAACAAGATTTTAACCATTATTTGAAAATCTGATAATTCCATTCTAAGGAGCTAATTTATTTAAGAGAAATAGATGAATAAGTGAAAAAGACTGATGTAGAAAATGCTGTCTTCTTGTATTCCCTGTCATAGATAACACAGGTTAGTATGGGGGAATATTTCACAGTTGCTGCCAATGTATTGCTTCTGGAAGCATACATTTGAAGCATATAGAAAAAAATTCTCGAAAGATACGCTTTAAATGAGTTGATGAAAGCATTGCAGAACCTTGTTTTACAACGTTGACGCCTTACGCTCACAGCTGGCTGTAAGCTGACAGCAATGCACACTCCCTGCTGGGTGCAGCCTACTTCCCTCCCACTGCCGGGCACATCGTACATGTTGTCCATCACAGAGTCAGTAACTGAATCACGACTGGAAATAACCTTCATCACAGAAATCAGTCTCTTACTATGTATCAGTCTAAAAGACGATTTGAGTGTACTTAGTCAAAAAGTCTCCTTTTGTTCTCCTCCACTGGCCTCTCGTGAACAGCAGCACAGAAAAACAACAACAAAGGCGCAGCCCTTATCTTGCGATAATGGACTTGACCAGTGATAATGCGGACCATCGACTTCATGTGTCTGTGGTGCGCACTGAGGCGCTGACCCAGTTTTCACTGAACGCTGCGAAAAGCAGACGACAGTATGGGATGCATTCAGTCATTGGTAAAGGGAGGGTGCATTGCAGAGTTTAATTACAAAAATCTTATTTTCTTTCTGAATGTCCTTTCTTTGCAGTGGACATGGATTCCTTACTCAGTGCACTAATTATAATACACATGTTTATGATGAACTGACAAAAGTGCCGGAAATCAACGCAAAGTGCTCTCTTTGGAACTCCTGTGAGGATATGGCTCTGCTGTGACCGTAGGACGTGCACACTCGCCTACACCCCACCCCCATTCTCCTTCACGTCTTCTTCTTCTGCCTTAACATCAAAAAAGCTGCAAAGCTTATTCTTTTAACCCTCAATAAAGATAATTTTGACTTGACTTGACTTGACTTGACTTGACAACAGCAGTGTGAACTGCCGTGACCCTGATCACAGCTGTTCTCTTTGCCAACGACGCAGTGACCACATGTCAGGGTGAAAGGTTCATCCCAAAGATCTACTACTATCGGACTGTTTGGTTTCGACTCTTGATTCTGTTATTTACACTGACAGTCTGCTTACGTATTCAAAACGTGCATCGTCAGCATGACGTAATATTCGTACTAACATGTATGACGCTTTGCTGTGTGTGCATATGGTCAGGTTTAGTTCTGTATTAGTAGTGTATGTGGTATATATTAGTAGTGTATGTGTTCTGTATTAGTGGTGTATGTATTAATATTCCCCCTCTGCTTGATAGAAATGGCATCAAATGGTCTGATCTTGTTATTATGTAACTTTATAGCCTATTTGTAACCGTTGTTATGCCCATCGTTTAACGTGATTTTTATCGGTGTACAAAGCAATAATGGCGAGTGATCGTTTGGTAATGTTTATTTAATTGCTGAAAATGTTAATCGCAGATCGTCATTACGATTCAGTGACATCACGCACAGGAAAACGGGAAAGGTTTTAACAACAATTAGCATTACGCCAGGTTTCAATATATGAATATATATATATATATATGAACACACACACACACACACACATATATATATATACGCACGCACACACGCTCGCGCACGCACACATACACACACACACACACACACACACACACACACACACCACACACACACACACACACACACACATGCTTGTCCTTACCACACAAAAAAATGCTAATGTTAAAGTTTACTGGATATATATGCGCGCGCGTACACACACACACACACACACACACACACACACACACACGGACAGACAGTCAAAGAGTAAACCGAAACTAAACCGCATCATTACATAGACCCACTTATTATTTATGTGGGTAAAAAACAAAACGAGCACTGGTAATCAGAAGAGAGAGAGAGAGAGAGAGAGAGAGAGAGAGGAGAGAGAGAGAGAGAGGAGAGAGAGAGAGAGAGAGAGAGAGAACCGAAACTGTAGTATGACGTAGATCCCTTTGTTACACATATGAGTGAAAAGCCAACTGGCAACGGGCCGGAAATGTCCAAGGAAACAATTATAAAAGGGAAGGATAGGCAAAAGTGGACTGGATGCTGTGTGTGTGTGTGTGTGTGTGTGTGTGGGGTGTGTGTGTGTGTGTGTGTGTGTGTTCAGTTAAGGTTATCATAGTCCTCATATGAAAGGTGCGACATAATTTTACAACAACAACAACAACAACAACAAAGAAAAGAAAAATAATAATAAAAGCAACGATATCACGAGTCCTTAAACTGACCGCAAATAAGCGTAATACAAAGCTTTACCCACACACACACACACACACACACGCACACACACACGCACGCACGCACGCAAACACACACACACACACACACACACACACACACACACACACACACGAATAC
>CM031607.1:87961718-87971718 GCA_018398815.1 Conus ventricosus | reverse complement strand
CTAACACAGTGATGGGCGTCACAGCCTTATTGAGGACGTCACATCCCCACCCCCCATCCGGGATAAAAAAATTTTCTCCAAAAATTTTTAAAGGGAAGAAAAATTCATTAAACACATCTTCAGATAATCCAAAATGTGAACCATCAACATGATTCACCAAATTAATAATCAACGATAGAAAAATACATGATCCCCCTAAATAGAATTTAAACTTTCAGTCTTTCAAAAAAAAAAAATTTCATAATTGATCACCATACTTAAAAATCATTCAAATTACATGGATAAAAAATGGGTTTAAACAATTCAAAAGCAAATTGTGTTCATACATTAAGATGTGAAGCCTTTTTTTTCCCTTGATCTTCGTCTCACATCAAATTTTAAAACCCTCATAAAAATGAAATATTTCCAGTGTAAATGTTTCTAAAATAGAATGTAAACAAAATAAACAGTAATGTTATATCCATTGAAAGTCACATGTTTCCCTTTGTTGCAGTGCAAATGAAAAAAAAATTTTGGCTCATTGATAATCAAAACATGTGATTAATTTCAAAAAGGGAAATTTGCTAAACACACTACATATATTTTATTACAAGAAATTTACCAAAAATGTACATGATGATTTTTTTCATTTTTTTACAAAAGAAAAAGAAAGAAAATTGTAATACATCACATCAAGTTTTTTTGTTTGTAAAAAAATAGCATTCAACAAGAAAAATTATGCTAAAACCACTTGATTTAAATCGCAGTAGCTACAATGCCCCAAAGTGATCACACCGAAACTTTAAAGAAAGACAAAAACAGAATAGTTTTCCCCTTTAAAGACATTACTTTTTGTCCATAATATTCAACAGTGACAAAAATCTGCCATACATTTTTTTTCCCGGGCACTGGTTCAAGGGAAAATTTGGGAAAATCCTGCAATGCCAAAGCCCACCTTAAAATCTGCTGTTCTTTTTTTTGACGATTTCAAGAACGTCAGTGGCCTGGGGTCAGTCTGTAACCAAAAATTTTCCCAGTCAAAAACCTGGCAATTTCTCACATCCCAAAACAATACCCAGCCTCCTCTCATAGTGGGTTTTTCTCCTGTGTCTTTGAAAATTTCTTACTGGGTTGACTGGAGTAAAAAAGCATTTTTTTTTGCAACAGAACCCTCCCATTCCTTTGGAACGGCATCATTCTCAAATAAAGTCTTCGAAGGGGGGGAAACAAAGAACAAAAAATGTTTTGAGGGTGTTTTGAACACGCTCCCAAAGCCTTCTGGACTCATCAGACCACACA
The DNA here is from genome assembly GCA_018398815.1 of Conus ventricosus. Taxonomy (NCBI): domain Eukaryota; kingdom Metazoa; phylum Mollusca; class Gastropoda; order Neogastropoda; family Conidae; genus Conus; species Conus ventricosus. Next base: position 87,970,440 of record CM031607.1, on the reverse strand, counting down.
ATTTTTTGTTCTTCGCCCTTTCTATTTCATCAAAGGGGCCCGTCAGGGACCAAAGGGGGGTCTATCGTCTGAAAAGACAACACCCGATAGGCCCTACTTTTTTTGTAGGGGGTTTAAAGGGTAAGATAAAACCCCAAATTTTTTCCCTTTCGGCATCTTTTTCCCCACTGAAATAGTGTGACCCAAAAACTCGAGAGTTTGAAACCGGCACGAATTTTGGGGGTCGCAGTCAACCCAAAAATCTGAGTCTGGAAAAAAGCTCGAAAATTAAAAGGGACACCCATGACTTTGCCCCAAAACAAAAGTCGTCAAAAAACTGACTGCACCATTCAGGGATTTTTCGGGGCTCGCACATTCAGCAAAAAAGCTGGGCATTTTGAAAACCGAATGGCTTTTTCGCCCTTTGGAAAAGACCAAAAGGTGTTTAAAATGCTGTTTTCCTTGCAGCTTCAGCCATTGGAATCTCCCGTTCCCTTTAGTCAAGTCTACTTTCACAAAATATTCCTTCTGAAGCTGCCCCAAAAAAAGTTCTTCAATTTCGGGAGGGGCCGGGCATCGAACACATGATCTTTTAAATTTTTCCTGTAATCGATGCAGAAACGCACCGAGCCACATTTGTAAATCGGGGGACGTTGGAGAGGAAAAGGTTCTATGACCTTTAAATCCGCATTTTTTGTTTTCCCTTTTTCGAAACCTTTTTTTTGCAAATGGAGGGGTATGGTCGGGTTCGCACTGTATTTCAGTATTTAAACGAATACCATGGGTTCAATACCGCCGTACCGGGGTATCGTAAACACACCCTGAAGTTTTCAAAATTTTTTTGAGCGTTCTTTTTTGACTTGAAGAAAAATCATTCGAAAAAAATCACATCATCATAGTTTCACATTTAACAGACAGAGTGGGAAGGGGGTAAAAACATCACTCACTGGTAGATGTTAACACTCCTACATTGCTTTTTTACAACCTTTGATCTGCCCCCTGACTTTTACATTGGGTACAAATTCATCACTGATAATGTCTGTCATTTTGACACCAGCTTTTTGAACGGACATCCATCAACGAGGGTTTTAGGGAAAAATTTTGGGTTTCAAATATTTCTTCAAAGTTCACAGGGGAAAAACCTTCTCAGTTTTGCCATTTTGATCTTTTTTTTAACTGCAAAAGTTTTTCCCCCACCTGAAAGGCCCTTTTTCCCATAACACGAAGCGTTATTTTCATCTGAGTATACAAGGACTTTACCCCCTACACTAAAGGGAAACGTGCCTTTCTTTTTGTCTGAAAAGACCTTGTACACATCTGTTTTTCTACAGCTGACTTTTTGAGCAATCACAATCCTTCAACGATTATGCAGTTCATAAAGTATGGTAAACGTTTTACTGTCGGGGATTCCGTTTTTTTTCCGTCCATTGTGTCACTAGACCCAAAGGGCCCCCTTGGGTGAGTGTCCAAAAAGAAGCTCAAAGGGTAAACCCCAGGGGTTCGTTGGGATTCCCTGAGCGAAAGCAAAGCCTAGAAACGATCCCATTCATGGGTTCCCCCCTTGCAACCTTTCTCAAAAAGGACTTTAAGTTCCTTTAAAACGTTCAACCACCATTCGTTTGGGATGATATGGCGTGGTTAAAATGGAAGAGATGACAACCTGAAAATTTCTTCATGAGACGGAAATAATTGCGTTCCACAATCCGGAGAATTTTGTGGGGAAAACCACTCGGGAAAAAAAATCGCAAGTAAGGCTTCAGCACATACACTGTATAAATTTTTCTTCAGGGGAAAACGTTCTGGATCCCTTTTCCCTGATCCACCAAAGTTAAGTAAGCGATACCCCGAAGAAAAAGGGGGTAAACCCCCAAACAAGATAAATTGCCACCTTCCAAAAGGGAAGGGAAATGAGGGGCATTTTGTGCAAAGGTGCACATGGGCGCGACCTTTCTGAATTTTTTTGCGGGGTTTCACATGAGCGGCAGTATTCTGAAACTTCCTTTGTGACACCTGCCAATAAAAAAAACAGAACTCCTTTAATGTTCTTTTGATTCACATGACCCGAACAATGCTCTGGCCTGTGGTACGTTTCTCTAAGGGGTTTTTGGGAAACCACAACTTGTTTGTTGTTCTGTCCAGGACACCCCTGTAAGAATGTCGGTCCAGTATGTACTTGGTTTGCCTTGGATGTCAGTGCATCGTTTACAGCAAAAAGTTTTGTCGTCGCGTCTCGTCTTTCCTTTGCATTTTTTTTAGATATCCGGGGTAATCTGGTTCATCCAGTTTTGAGATTTTTAGCGGCTTTGTCCTTTCCCTGCCAATGTCTGACCTGGTCTCACAAAAAAAGGGAATGCGCCCCCCGCACCCCATGTACTGAGCGACCCGGGCAAATTGCCCAAGATCAAGTCGCAGAGGGGTTATCAAACCAGGGGGTAAAAACCGGAATCGGTTACGACTAAAATTTTCGCCGGGGAAAATTTCAATTTTGCCTCCAAAGCCTACATTTTTGGGACATGTTTGAGAATGGTTTTGAAGCACGAAAGATTCCGTAACCGCAGTGGTCACCCAGTGTCTCGCAAAACCCGAAGCCTGAAACCCATTGAGGCTCCTTTTTCTACACCACCATCAACGTTTGATGTGGTGCCAAAACAAGGCTTTTTCACATCAGTGGAACAAATCGGTTTTTGAATCTTTTGGGGTTTGAAGGGGCAATTTCCCTTTTTAAAATGGAACTTGCAATGCAATAGAAACATCGCATTGCGTTGGCAGCTGACGATTTTTTGAACTTGGGTTCTGTCCACGAATTTCCCCCAAAAAGGTCTAGCGTGGTCGTTGTCCAGCCCTCAACTTTTTGCTGAGGGTAACGGGTTTTTCCGGCGGTGAGTAGGGTACTGACGAAAGTACTCGAACCGCGGAAAGCCCCGCCCTTCCCAGGTAGGTATATCCTTAAAGGATCAGAAATGACCCACGATTTCCTTTTCCTGTAATTTCCCTTCCCGAGGGGAAATACATGACGCATGAGACTAAAAAGTTTGAAAATTCTCCTTTCCTAGCCACCCCTTATCGGGTGAGCGATAAAATGACGCCATCTGACACATTCCTCAACCTTTAAAATTCCTTTTTTTAAAGGGAAAGTGGCCAATCTTTGCTGACCTCGGGAAAAAAGTTGTTCTTAAAAGAAGGAATCTCGCAGTGATTGAAAATTTTTGTTCGTTTGATAAATCGACCATGATCTAAAAAAGACTCATAAATTGAAAGACGGAAACATTCCCTTTTCAGGGGGGCCACAGAAAGGGAAAAGTTCGTGAAAACGATCCAGAACATTGAAATTTCTTTAGGGGTTTTTTCTTTTAAATGATCCCCCGTTAAATTTTGTTTCGCCGCGAGGGGTGGTACGTGTCAAAGCGTACCCTTAAACAACGACGCAAAAATACAATGTCCACTTTTCCCCTTTTTCCCAAACCCCAAGACGTTGCGTGCTTTTAAACGGAAAAAAAAACTATCGATGTCATCTGTTTTTTCCTCGAAGGGGGGTAACTTTGGGAAAATATGCTGTTTTCGGGTTGAGGCCGCTTTCGGAACCGATGGGGGAGCGGTGGAGGTTTCTCATGCCTGTAAACTTTTAATTTCAGCATCAGTTCTATTCGAACTGCCTCAACTTAAATTGACGTTTTTCGCTTTGCTTCCCTCGTTCTTTTTTTTTTCAGCTTCCCCCTGTAATCTTCTTTCTCAACTTCAGCTTCCCCCTGTAAACTTCTTTCTTCAACTTCAGCTTCCCCCCTGTTAATTTTTTTATTTTTTTGGTTCCTTTCTCCTTTCTGTTTCCTTTGATTTTCTTTCTTTTTTTTCCCCCCACTTCTAGTTTCCTTTGATTTTCTTTTCTTTCATTTCCCTTTATTTTTTTCTCTCTCTCTTTCCTGTCGCCCCATCTAGCATTGTTCACATAGTTTGGGAAGTTTTTCTCCCTCAAAAACCCCGCGCTCCGCTTTTTGAACAAATTTCAAAAACATCCATATTAACCCTCAACAGATATAAAAACAAAACAATTTCTAAAAATGAAAAAAATAAGGCATATACATGAGTTTTTTTGTTTCAAAAAACGTAATTATAGTATATACAAAAAAAGTTCAATTTCCAATAAAAACAGAAAAAAAGGGTTTTTAAAAAAAATAATATGAAACCAAGGAATGATTTTTTCCAAAATATTTTTTTCTCGAAAACAGGGACAATTTGGGAATTTTAAAAAAAAAAAGAAGTTCAATGCTAATTGTTTTTTAGGAAAGGGGAAAAAAAAACCCCAATAAAGTTTTCTGAAAATAAATTTTTTATAAAGTCTAATTTTTTAAAATTTTTGTTGTCAGTCTTTTTTTCTTACTTAATTTCAAATGAATTTACAAAAAAAATGTATCGCCTTATCGATAAATGAAATAAAATTTTCAAAACAAATGGAAGCACAAACAATTAAAAGAGGGGAAAAAAACACAAACAGCGGAAAAACCACCCAAAGAGAAAATGTTGAAAAAAAAATGATAGGGGCTTATTGAGAGAAAGGTTTAAGGGTTTTGAAAAAGGGGGTGAAAAGGAAAAGAAAGGATACACGGACCGGGAAAAGTGAAAAAAAAGAACAGCAAAAGAAGCCTCAGACAGCACCCCGTGGGCCTGTCTCCCGGGAAAATGGGGGAAAGGGAAAAACAAATCACCCAATATACGCAACACTACATAAAGATAAAAATAAAAACAACAATCAATAAATGTTTATTTACCCAAAGCAAAGAAAATCTCGCAACCCACAGAAAAAAAAAATAATCAAAAGATAAAAATGTTTATTTGGGGGTGACGGGTTTACCCACCACCTCAATTTGCGGGGGGGAGGTGAAGCGATCCCCCCCTCTGAGGGGGAAGGGGAAAAATCAAAAAAAACAATAGAAAGGGGAAAAAAATAGATATTACGAGAAGGGGAAGGGCTACCGCTCCCCCAAACGCCCTGCCCCCCTGCTAAACCGGAAGAGGGGGGGGGGCTATCTCCTGGGGAAGGGGGCAAAAAAATCAATATCAGGGAAGGACACGACTCCCAACGCCCGGGGCCCCTTGGGCCCGGGGAAGAAGAGGAGTTGAGGGATCGGTCCTTGGGGGGGGGGGGGGGCAAAAAAGAAATCCGCCAAAAAAAAAAAAATTAACGGGGTAGGCAACCAAAAAAAATGTCAACCCCCCCCCGAAACACATTAAAAATAGAAAAAAAAAACAACAAATGCAAATATTATACCAATAAATAAATTTAACTAAATTTTTTTTTCTTTTTTTCCCCAAACCTTTAGGTACAAAATCAAAATCTTTTTTTTTTCACCCCCAAGGGGACAAAAAAGAAACCTTCTCTGAAAATACAAAAGAAATCTTTTTTCTTTTTTTTTTCCTAGGGGAAACAAAAAAACGGGATACCGGGGAAACTGGGGGGTCGGGGGGCACCCTGTCCACGCACTTTTGCCCCCGCGCATTTGACAGCATTTTCTCCATACGCCCCCGCAATCTTTCCAAAAAAACCAAAAGGCGCCTCCGAAGTTTTTTTCTCTCCCCCCCTCCTTTGGGGAAAAACTTTACAAAACACATCAACAATTATAAAAAATTTTATACATTACTCTTTTCCCCCGAGAGGGAAACTAACTCACGCAAGATTCAAAAAACCGGCCCTTTACCAACATTGGCCCCCAAAATCCAGACCAGGAAAAAAAGATTCTTTCACTCCTTATGCTATGCCTGCAACCAATTAAAAACCGCTCCTCCTTTCATGATTTTCCCGTCTCTCCAGACATCTATCGCCCCCCTTTATTTCTCCCCTCCCGGAGTATGACTTTCCGACTCCCCTCCCTCGATTTCCCGTCCTGGAAGATATTCAAATCCCCCCCTCGACTTCCCTGTCCCCGGAGAGATGACAGTTTCCCAAATCCCTCCCTGGAGTCCTTAATTCCTGGGGGTGCCTACCGTGTGTTCCCCACACCAGGCCATCTTCAACCCCCCACGGGGGGAAAAGGGGAAGGGCGAAAGGGAAAAGGTGAAGGGCTGGTAAGACCCGGTCACAGCGAGGGCCAACGTCCTGACAGGTTCGAGTCTCTAGGCCCCTGCTGGGCTAAAACTGATTCTTTCCTCCCCCTCCTAGTGAGTGCATACTCAGTTTCAAAAAATGACCAGCACCTTCCACCCTTTTAAACTATCACTCAGTGGTCACTTTCACCCAATGACCCCTTGTTTCTTTAATGATATAACTCACAAATTTTTTGGGGACGCCCCCACCCTATCAACCACAGAAAATTTTCCCCTTTTTGTAGTGGGATGGGGAAAAGATTTTTATACAACTAAATGTATGGAGCGTCACATGCCTTGAGTGAGGCACGTCACATGACAAAAACTTCCCCCCCTCTCTCTCCGTATCGATTGGGGGAACCACCGCACTTACTCCCCTCTCGTTTTGCTCTACTGTCCCCCAATTAAGAAGACGTGGCGCATGAAAGTTGTTGAACGGGAGTGATGGCAAACTGGGAATCACTGACTGCTTTCGGCGGAGAGAGGAAAATTTTAAAGGGGCCTATTGGTGGTCATCGCTGATGAGTTCTGTGCTGCTTCATTTTTTTTCTTTTTTCTTTTTCTTTTTTTTTTTACCCCTCAGGAGCTACCTTGCGCGCCTTGAGCTTGCCGGGGTAACCTTAAAGTACTTGAAGAACAAAAAGAAGAAAAAAAGGGGAAATAAAATAAGGGGTTTCAAATTTGTCCTGTAAGATGAAAAATGTGACCGGCTGCAAAAGTCAAGGGCCCCAAAGGGGGTAGGGGAGAGGATGGGGGGGGGCTTTGCTCCGGGCCCTATGCTGTTTGAAGAAACCAGGGTGTCACCGCGTTGAAGTCAACTCTAATATACAAAAAAAAAAAAAAATTTAAACACACACACACACCACACACCCCACACCACACACCACAAAAACACACTCATTCGCAAAACTTTTAAAACACCGAAAATTTTGTTAAAAACCTTCCTTCGTAAAAACTTTGATTAGATGGGGGGGGGGGGGGGGGGGGGGGGGGGATGTGGGATGGGTCTTTCAGAAATTCAAAGATCACATCAAGTGAGACATTTCTGAACAAAGTTTTCATGGAGTCTGCTGTAAAATGCTTATGTATCACTATCATGTACGTCCCAACACTCCACTAAAAGCATGTTTCACTGTGGGTGGTACATGACATGGAATGAACCACGGAGATTCTTCGTCTTTTAAAAGATCAGAATGGGTGTAACATGAGCATCCTGTATGTCTGCAATCCACGATCATCGAGGAGGCATCCAAACCAGAAATCCTCAAAATGGCGGCAGAGACAACCCCAGCACTACCCAGAAGGGCGGCAAAGACAACCACAGCACTACCCAGAAGGACGGCAGAGACAACCCCAGCACTACCCAGAAGGGGGGCTAAGACAACCCCAGCACTACCCAGAAGGGCGGCAGAGACAACCACAGCACTACCCAGAAGGGCGGCAAAGACAACCACAGCACTACCCAGAAGGGGGGCAAAGACAACCACAGCACTACCCAAAGGGGGGCTAAGACAACCCCAGCACTACCCAGAAGGGCGGCAGAGACAACCCCAGCACTACCCAGAAGGGCGGCAGAGACAACCCCAGCACTGCCCAGACTGAACCTGTAGGAATGGAGAATAGCATGTCCATGACTCAGCCATTTTTCAAGTGAGGTGACTGCAGGCAGACATTGGAACAAACCTAAAAGAAAAATGATTATTCAGCCGAACGAAAGAGACTGACTTCTTCTTCTTCTTCTTCTTCTGCGTACGCAGAATGATACTCCTGCAGACACCCCCTGTATAGACAGGCAAGGATTAATCCCATCTACCCAACAAAGCGAGTGGAGTTTTGTGCGTATGACTGTTATTTCATCCCGCCATTAAGGCAGCCATACTCCAGCTTTGGGGAAGGTGCATGCTATGTGTAACGTGTCATCCATACCAACGGCCAAACTGGCCTTCTCTTCCGAAAGTTGGTGATGGGATTTTATGTGTGTGCAAGATGTTATGCGTGAGTTCACACACAGAACTTCGGTTTATAGTCTCATTCGAAGAACTGTATGGGAAATGGAGTCAGAACCAATGTTAACTCCGAGGGAAAAATCCCCCTGTACCGAAACAGCCCGGCGGAGAGAAAGAGACAGACAAATTACAGGACAAAACACGACCTCTTTGGTCTTCTTCAGCCAAGACAAACAACTTTCAGGACAATGAAAACAAAGAACATTCAAAACGAAAGCAAATCTGCGCCCAACTCGAGGAAGTAAGTGATCGTTCGTTCTTCATTTGCATTGTCTTGAATGTTGTTTGTCTTGCCTGAAGAAGACCAAAGAGGTCGAAACGTGCTGTTTTTCGTCTTGTCATTTGTTTGTCTCTTTCGTTTTTGCGGGTTAGTAATTGTTCTTTTAAGTTTATCTCCATGACATATATCAGACTCCTGTGTGCACTGGTGAATTTCGTTTTCCCACAAGCACGTGAGACATTGATTCTCACAGCTGATCTGGAAAGCCACGGCAATGAGGTGTGACTACAGCTATACTGATCATAATCATCAATGAACGAGTGTGCTAAATCATCATTGCACAATAGGAAGATCTGCTGACATCAGAGAAATAAAAAAAAAAACACCCACCGAAACGTTGGAATCGCTATGTCACAAGATCCAACGGTCTGCCCAGAACAGT
>CM031607.1:87954360-87956860 GCA_018398815.1 Conus ventricosus | reverse complement strand
GGTGTGGGGAGCAGCGAGGAGGGTGCTGAGAGGTGTGGGGGAGCAGCGAGGAGGGTGCTGAGAGGTGTGGGGGAGCAGCGAGGAGGGTGCTGAGAGGTGTGGGGGAGCAGCGAGGAGGGTGCTGAGAGGTGTGGGGGAGCAGCGAGGAGGGTGGTGAGTGGTGTGGGGGAGCAGCGAGGAGTGTGCTGAGTGCTGTGGGGGAGCAACATGACCTCTTTTTTGTGGACCGGAACAGGATCAGTGTGTGACCTGGAAAGGACCTGAGAAGTCTCCCTCAAACCTGTGTGAGGAGCTGAACTGGAAGAGACTATTTTTCGGAGCTGAACGAAAAAGAAAAGAAAGAAACTTGTGATTTGACTCTTGTGCCAGGACTCTGTCCACCTGATGTTTAATCTTCAAGCATTAGTTCCCTGTTCTTCTTGCTGTGAAACCCGTTTTGACCAGCCGAGAATTGGGCGTGAGCCCAACGTTTTTATCTTTGAAGGAATACTACTCCAGGACTTTGGAAGTTTCCGTCAAGTTTACTTTATTCCTTTGCGACTGCAACCTTTTTAAAATCCTGCTCTTGAACTTTGGAAGTTTCCGTCAAGTTTACTTTATTCCTTTCTGACTCCAACGTTTTTATCTTTGAAGGAATCCTGCTCTAGGACTTTGGAAGTTTCTGTCAAGTTCGGTTCATTCCTTTGTAACTCCTGTCAAGAGGGGGAGTGACGGGAATTATGGAAAACTTTCGGACATAAACTGTTTTCTTTCCCTTTGGAAAGCTCATTAATTTTTTCCTGACAAGGTTTTGTGGTCTGAGTGACGTTTTGGTTCTTTGTTGTTGTTGTTGTTTGTTGTTGTTGTTGTTGTTGTTATTGTTGTTGTTGTTGTTGTTGTTGTTATTCCTTTTATTTCTAATCATGGTGGAAGTCACACCGTTGGTTTTTTTACATAATTGTGTGTGCATTTTAATTTGAGGGGGTCGGGGTGTAATTGAGAGTTCCCCTAAGTGGTCTCCCAATAGTCGATGGAAAGCTTCTTCGGAAGCATTTCCGAGTGTAACCCCCACCCCACCCCCTGCCCCGGATTTAAAGCTACTGTAGCACTCTCTGGGGTATTGAGGTGCCCGAGTTCCACGGACAGTGAACTCTTTCAGCCGATTCTCATGCTTGTGTATGGCTGAAAGGTTTGTTGATTTCAATAACATGTAAAGGTGTGCTGTCAAACTTGTGTTTTGTTTTCTTGCTGTCTGTTGAGTGGGGGGTACTCGGTGAGATTTCTGCTCGTGTTTTCTCTTTTGCCTCCCAGACTGTATCACTCCCCCCCCCCCCCCCCCACACACACACACACACACATGCACACAAGCAGACAGGCAGCTTGTGACACTATTCTGATCACATAGAGGGCTCAATCAGTAATCCTGTGTTATTACACAGTAGGTATGATTGCTGATTCCACTGCTACCACACAATGGGTTAAATTACTGATCAGTCCCTTTACACAGTGGGTCCTTTCTGCCATTCCTACCGCACTGTGGGCTACATTCCTTTCTGCCATTCCTACCTTACAATGGGTTCCGTCACTGACCAGTCCTTTTACACAGTGAATTCCATGTCTTATGCCATCCCTACCGCACTGTGGGCTACATTCCTTTCTGCTATTCCTACCTTACAATGGGTTCAATCACTGACCAATCCCTTTACATAGTGGGTCCTTTATGCGATTCCTACCTAACAGTGGCTTCAATCACTGACCAATCCTTTTACACGGTGGGTCCTTTATGCGATTCCTGCTTAACAGTGGCTTCAATCACTGACCAATCCTTTTACACGGTGGGTCCTTTATGCCATTCCTACCTAACAGTGGCTTCAATCACTGACCAATCCCTTTACACGGTGGGTCCTTTATGCCATTCCTACCTAACAGTGGCTTCAATCACTGACCAATCCTTTTACACAGTGGGTGCCTTCCCTTTATGCCAGTGCTATCACACACACACACACACTGACTGGGTCCTGCCACTGATCCCCCAATCTATCACACACTGGGCTCAATCACTTTCAGCACGCGGCTCGTGGGAATGGGTGACGTCAGTTCCGGTACGATGACGAGCGCCTCCGTCAGAAGAGAGTGGACATCCTTCGGAATTTCCGGAGTGGAGTGATGGACAGCCACCCAGGGCGTGTCTGTAACAATGATCATGGTGAAGATAACAACAGCAAAAATCACAACAAGAGCGTGACAACAATTATGATAATATTAACCTCAACCATTGAGGCAATTTTCTTATTCGACTCACGTGCTTCTTGGTCTTATCAGGACAGACAGACAGTTCCCAGTGTGTTGTGGGTGTTAAAAAAATCCTGAGCTATGTCTGCGGTATGTTTGATTCAGTGATGAAACGTGCTTCCTCTATGCGATATTAAAACGCGTTCTTTGCTTATTGGGACCGGGTACCATAACATACGCAATGAAAGAGGAGGCAGTGGGGAAGGATAGTCCAGAGTAGACGGAACCA
>CM031607.1:87906860-87946860 GCA_018398815.1 Conus ventricosus | reverse complement strand
CCATCACGGTTCCAAAGCTTCTGGCAGCTGTGCATGGCACAACCAACAACCTGCTCACGACGAAGCATGACGCAGAAAGCGAGGGACGCACGTGACGGCGGTTCAAGGTCAGCCGGTCAGGGCCACTGACCTGTGCGGACGACGAGGTCCAGGAGGTCGTGCGGCCCCTTGCCCTGCAGGCAGTGGACGGACTCGGCCACCTCCAGGGCGTTGCCCACCGCCTGGCCCAGCGGACAGTCCATGGAGCTGATCACTGCGGCGGTTCGGATCTTCAGTCCACACCCCACGTCCACCTGTTGCCACCATACACCACACATGCAGGCACGCGGGCACGCGCACACACGCACGCACAGCGCGCGCACACACACACACACACACACACACACACACACACACACACACACACACACACACACACACACACACACACTACAGCTGCCTCACAAACCAATCAACTAATCAGCCACCAACCAACTGAGCAACGGACTTACAAACTTGCTAGCTAACTAACATCACAGCTGCCTCACAAACCAACTATCTAACAAGCCACCAACCAACTGAACAACTAACTGACAAACTTGCTAACTAACTAACTAAAACTACAGCTGCCTCACAAACCAACCAACTAACCAGCCACCAACTGAGCAACTGACAAAGCTAGCTAGCTACCTAACTAACAATACAACTGCCTCACAAACCAACCCACTGACCAGCCACCAACTGAGCAATTGACAAATTAGCTAGCTACCTAACTAACAATACAGCTGCCTCCACAAACCAACCCACTGACCAGCCACCAACCAAGTAAGCAACCAACTGACAAACGAGCTAGCTAAATGACTACACAGTGCCTTACAAACCAATGTACCAGCCACCAACCAGCTGAGCAACTGACTGACAAAAAACAAACTAACTGAATAACAATGCAGTCGCCTCACAAACCAACCAGCCAACCAACCAACCAACCAAACTGAGCAACTGACTGACACACAAACTAGCTAGCGAGCTAACTAGCAACGCAGAAACATCACAAACCAACCAACCAGTTAATCAGCCACCAACCAACAGGAGCAACTGACTGACAAACCAGCTGACGAACTAATTAACAACACAGCTGCCCCTCAAAAACCAACCAACCAACCAGCCAGCCAAGTGACCAACCCAGCTGAATGACTGGGGGTCAAAGAGACAAGGACAGGTGACTGACCATCAGCCTGGCCAGCTGCTCCGCTTGCTCCAGCTGCGCCATGAAGGCGCCTTCTCCAGTCTTGACGTCCAGCACCAGACTGTCCAGGCCTTCCGCTGCCTTCTTGGAGATGATGGACCCTGCCCACAGTGATGATGAGGACGACGTCAGGCAGTGGGCGAGAGCGTGGTGCTCGTGCAACATCTGCAAAATCTACAGTCTCGAGCACACATCTGCAAATGGTACATCTGCAAAAGCTACATCTGCAAAAGCTACAGGTTAAATTATACAGTACACTTGCAAAAGCTACAGTTTAAACCATACAGTTTAATAAAGAAAAAGAAAAAAGAAAAAAAGGGGGAAAAAAAGAAAAAGAAAGAAAGAAAAAGATACACGAGAGTGTGGATTGTCAGTGCCCAGAACCTTTGTCAAGGTGCTCTATAAAAGCTATGTTATTATTATTATTATTATTATTATTATTATTATTATTATTATTACCATTATCATCATTTTTATCATCATTATTATTTTCATCAGTATTATCATTATTATTATCGTCATTATCATCCTTGTCGTTATTATCATTATTATTATCATATCATTATCATCATTATCATTATTATCATTATTATTATCATTATCATCATTTTCATTATCATTATCATCATTATTACAATGGACAAGGATCACAGGAGGGGCGGTATTGAGATAAGAAGCGGGAAAAGTGGGAATGTGTGGGATGACGCATGCGTGCCTAAAATATCCTGATTCCTCCCCCACCCCCTAAACCGCTATTCCTGCATTTTTTTTTCCAAGCACAAATCCATTTGCCTATTTACAACTTTACGATATTTTCAATACTGGATATTTCAGATTTTTTTCGTCGTTATTACAAGGTTTTAGAAGAGAAAACAAAAATGGAAATACTAAATCTACAAACAAAGACACTGCAACCCTCTTAACCTAATCTTCCCCCTCAAACCTCCTCACCCCCCCCCCCATGCCGCCCCCCCCTTCCCCCTTTACTCCCCTTCCACACACACAAGCCATGAGGTCAGGAGAGTAAAGGACGAAGAACACAAATGTACATGAAGACTTCTTGTGTATCATCCGCCGTCTAACTACATTATGTTTAGTTCAGACCCACGTTCAAATTGTGACCATTATTCTATTTTATTTATTTTTATTTTTTTTTAATCAAGTAAGCTAATGGTATCCCGTATAGAAGAGTCGGTTAAAAAAAATTCTCATAGTTAACGTGGTTTGGGATCAAATATATCTAAAGTGTTTGGGAGTCAAGTCTTCTCCCTTCTCAACGACATCTTTGGATTTCACCACCATCTCAGTTTTCTTGTCTTTATACCACAAACCAGCAAAAAACGGTCGGCTTCATGGCAGAATCTACGTCACCATCCCCTTCTAACACGCCCCCCCCCCCCCCCTTTTTTGTGTTTTTTTTATGCCCTACCTCCCTTTCCTCCCCCAGTGGCCCACAATGCAGTGCGCCAAACCGACAGACTCACCTGTAATGAGGTGAAGGTTGCCCACCGTGCCGGTGACGTCACGGAGGGCGTAAAGGATCTTGTCGGCCGGAACCAGCTTGGCGGTCTGACCGGCGATGCAGCAGCCGACGGAGGACAGGATCTCTCGGATACGTTCCGAGCTGAGGTCGACCAGAAAGCCGGGATGGCTTCCAGTTTGTCCAGGGTCCCTCCAGTGTGGCCCAGACCCCGCCCCGAGATCATAGGAACCTGCGGCAACACACACACACACACACACACACACACACACACACACACACACACACACACACACGCACGCACGCGAGCACGCACGCACGCACACACACACGCACGCGCACACACACACACACACACACACACACACACACACACACACACACACGCGGCCGCGCGCGCGCGCGCGCGCGCGCGAACGCGTACATACGCACGCACGCACGCACGCACGCATTGTTTAGAGAATATTTCAAAGTTTCAAAGCAAGTTCCACTGGAGACCTCGACTGAAACGTAAAATAATGCGTTTGAAATGGGCCTGTAAAGTAAGCTGTAAAATAATGCGTTTGACATGGGCTTGTAAAGTATGGTATAAAATAATGCGTTTGAAATGGGCTTGTAAACTATGGTGTAAAATAATGCGTTTGAAATGGGCCTGTAAAGTATGGTGTAAAATAATGCGTTTGAAATGGGCCTGTAAAGTAAGGTGTAAAATAATGCGTTTGAAATGGGCCTGTAAAGTATGGTGTAAAATAATGCGTTTGAAATGGGCTTGTAAAGTATGGTGTAAAATAATGCGTTTGAAATGGGCCTGTAAAGTATGGTGTAAAATAATGCGTTTGAAATGGGCCTGTAAAGTAAGGTGTAAAATAATGCGTTTGAAATGGGCTAGTAAAGTATGGTGTAAAATAATGCGTTTGAAATGGGCTTGTAAAGTATGGTAAACCTATTGGTAGACCCTCAAGACAAACAGTGTAAAGACAAAGTGTTAAGACACAGTGTTCGCGATTCCTATCATTAAAACCAAATCCTTTGTACTAAATGTAAAACAGCTCGAAAGTGAGAGAGAGAGAGAGAGAGAGAGAGAGAGAGAGAGAGAGAGAGAGAGAGACAGAGACAGAGAGAGAGAGAGAGAGAGAGAGAGAGAGAGACAGACAGACAGACAGACAGACAGAGACAGACAGACAGAAGAACAGACAGAAGAAGAGAGGGAGAGCGGGCGAGCGACGGAGAGAGAAGAGAGAGAGAGAGAGAGAGAGAGAGAGAGAGAGAGAGAGAGAGAGAGAGAGAGAGAGAGAGAGACAGACAGACAGACAGTACCTTCATGCCACAGGCGGCCAGGGCGGGAGCCAGCACCAGGCTGACCTTGTCCCCCACGCCCCCCGTGCTGTGCTTGTCCACCACCGCCCCCTTCCACTCCGCCGGCCACGACATCACGTGACCCGACTGCATCATGGCGCGCGTGAGGTGCACCGCCTCCTGTCTGGACAGCCCCTGAAGGTAGGCCGCCATCAGCCACGCCCCTGCCGTGACGTCACCACCGGAAGTGGCCCCAGACCAAACCAACCAGTCAAGTGTTAGATCGTCGCGACATGGCCGGTTTTTTTTTGTTTTTTTTTGTGTTTTTTTGTTTGTTTGTTGCGTTGTCAGCACGAGGACTTCGTAAGAGTGTCATTTTGTCCTCCTATGTTTATTTTCAACGCAGGAAATAGCGTCTTCCAGTCCTATGTTCGTTTCAATAAAAGATAATTATTCCCTGCCCTGTGTTTATTTACGTAAAAAGAGAACAGTGTTTTCCTGTCCTATGTTTATTTACATAAAAAAATGTAATGTCTTCCTGTCCTATGGTTGTGTCAATAAAAGAGAATGTTCCCCGTCCTATGTTTATTTACGTAAAAGAGAACAGTGTCTTCCTGCCCTAGGTTCATTTACATAAAAAAGAATAATGTCTTCCTGTTCTGTGCTTATTATTCTAATAAAAGATAATAATGTCTGTCTTCCTGTCCTGTGTTTATTTCCAACAAGGAGAACAGCATCTTGTCGTCGTCTTATATTTATCATCAACAAGGAGATGAGCGTCTTGTTGTTCTCCTATGTTTATTTCCAACAAGGAGAACAGCATCTTGTCGTCGTCTTATATTTATCATCAACAAGGAGATGAGCGTCTTGTTGTTCTCCTAAGTTTGTTTCCAACAAGGAGAAGAGGGTCTTGTTGTTCTCCTATGCTTATTACCAACAAAAGAAGAATGTCTAGTTGTCCTATATTTATTTCCAGCAAGGATAAAAATGTCTTGTTGTCTTCCAATGTTTAGGTAAGGTAATGATGCTTATAGCCCAGCCGACCGCAACGGGCCATATCAGAGCTGTCAACGCGATGAAGTCAACTCACAAGTCATCTTAAAATTAAAAAACAACAACAACAAATAAACAAATAAATAAAAACACCATTCATTCACACAACAGTTAAAACACACCTAAAACACACCGGAAATTTTGTTTTAAAAAAATCTTTCCTCCGTCAAATCTTAGATCAGATGTAAAAATGTTAATCTCTTTCAGAAATTCAAAAGATCACATCAGGTGAGACATCTGTGAGCAAGTTCTTTTTTTTACAATGAGTCTGCTGTAAAGTGTTTGTCTCACACCATGCAAGTCCCAACACCTTTTCAAACAATGTTTCACTGTGAGTGGTACATGACATGGAATGCACCACGGAGCTTCTTCACCTTTTAAAAGGTAAGAATGGGTGTAAAAGGAATAGCCCGCGTGCAAACGGCACAAAACTGTTTCTTCATTACGGCCGCTCAAACCAACCACTCAAGCGTTGGATCGTCCGTCATTGTTTATTTTGTTTTCAGAGGGTTTTTGTACTCCCAGTTCTTAAAGAACAGGAGTACTTTAGAATAGGAACGAAGAAATGCTGTCTGTGTGTCTGTCTGTCTGTCTGTCTGTCTGTCTGTCTGTGTGTGTGTCTGTGTGTCCGTGGTCAAAATGTGTTCCACTCGCTCCAGACAAAACTACTGGGCCGATCTTTCTGAAAATTTGTAAGTATGTTCACTATGGGTCAAGGATGATGCCCGATGTTTTAGTTTACCGTTACAGCCGTTAGTAACGGCTGTAACGGCCTGTAACGCTTTTTCTTCTCCAAGGAATAACTCAGAAAGTACTTGGCTGATCTTTGTGAAAATTAGCAGGTATGTTCATTATGGGTCACGGATGACGCCCGATGTTTTAGTTTACCGTTACAGCCGTTACTAACGCCTTTTCATCTTTATGGAATATCTCAGAAAGTACTTGGCCGATCTTTGTGAAAATGTCAAAATGTGTTCCACTCGCTCCAGACAAAACTACTGGGCCGATCTTTCTGAAAATTTGTAGGTATATTCACTATGGGTCAAGGATGATGCCCGATGTTTTAGTTTACCGTTTACCGTTTACGTTACAACCGTTAGCCGGCTGTAACAGCTTGTAACGGTTTTTTCTTTTTTTAGAATATCTCAAAAAGTACTTGGCCGATCTTTCTGAAAATTTGTAGGTATGTTCATTATGGGTCACGGATGATGCCCGATGTTTTAGTTTACCGTTACAGCCGTTACTAACGGCTGTAACGGTCTGTAACGCCTTTTCTTCTTTATGGAATATCTCAGAAAGTACTTGGCCGATCTTTGTGAAAATGTCAAAATGTGTTCCACTCGCTCCAGACAAAACTACTGGGCCGATCTTTCTGAAAATTTGTAGGTATATTCACTATGGGTCAAGAATGATGCCCGATGTTTTAGTTTACCGTTTACCGTTTACCGTTACAACCGTTAGCCGGCTGTAACAGCTTGTAACGGTTTTTCTTCTTTTAGAATTTCTCAAAAAGTACTTGGCCGATCTTTCTGAAAATTTGTAGGTATGTTCATTATGGGTCACGGATGATGCCCGATGTTTTAGTTTACCGCTACAGCCGTTACTAACGGCTGTAACGGTCTGTAATGCCTTTTCTTCTTTATGGAATATCTCAGAAAGTACTTGGCCGATCTTTGTGAAAATTAGCAGGCATGTTCATTATGGGTCACGGATGATGTCCGATGTTTCAGTGTACCCCATTATAGCCGTTACTAACGGCTGTAACAGCCTGTAACGGTTTTTCCATCTTTATAGAATATCTGAAAAAGTACTTGGCCGATCTTTCCGAAAATTTGTAGGTATGTTCACTATGGGTCACGGATGATGCCCGATGTTTTAATTTACCGTTACAGCCGTTACTAACGGCTATAACGGCCTGTAACTATTTTTCTTCTTTATAGAATATCTCAAAAAGTACTTGGTCGATCTTTCTGAAAATTTGTAGGTATGTTCATTATGCGTCACGAATAATGCCTGATGTTTTAGTTTACCGTTATAGACGTAAGTAACGGCTGTAACGGCCTGCGACGCTTTTTCTTCTTTATAGAATATCTCAGAAAGCACGTGACCGATCTTTCTGAAAATTTGTAGGTATGTTCATTTTGGGTCACGGGTGGTGCCCGATGTTTTAGTTTACCGTTACATCCGTTACTAACGGCCCATAATGGTTTTCTTCTTTATGGAAAATCTCAGAAAGTACTAGGCCGATATTTGTGAAAATTAGCAGGTATGTCCATTATGGGTCACGGATGATGCCCGATGTTTTAGTTTACCCCATTATAGCCGTTACTAACGGCTGTAACGGCCTGTAACGCTTTTTCTTCTGTATAGAATATCTTAAAAAGTACTTGGCCGATCTTTCTGAAAATTTGTAGGTATGTTCACTATGGGTCACGGATGATGCCCGTATGTTTTAGTTTACCGTTACAGCCGTTACTAACGGCTCATAATGGTTTTCTTCTTTATGGAAAATCTCAAAAAGTTCTTGGCCGATCTTTCTGAACATTTGTAAGTATGTTCATTTCAGGTCACAGACGATGGCCGATGTTTACCAGAATAGCCATTACTGACGGTTACACCAGCCCAAGACGGGTTTTCCTCTTTATGGAATATCTCACGCGTATTCAGGATAAACTGGGAGTACGTTTATATGCTTTGCATCTTGTTTTTTTTTTTCAATGGCTTTACATGCATCTCTTAGCTGAGCAGAAAGCGTTATCCACATCCATGCAACTCTTGTTAGCTATCGTATTGTTAAAAGCTCGTCAAAACTCCTGTCAAAAGCATAAAAGTCAACATAGGTCTGTGCCTGGTCATACATACTGCAAGACAATTCTGTTGGGGAAAATGAAGAGTTTTTCTTTACAATTCGTATTTGTGAACTCCATTTGAATTTCCTAGACATCAGAATTTCTAGTTGTGAAGGAATCTGGTGAATGAAGGAGGTTGTTGACATTTAAACTATTGTAAATTTCACATGTCTGAATGAAATCGCCAGTCTCATTTTCTTTAATGAATGCAGGTTAAGATGAATTTATTGAGACTCTGGCCGTCCCATTTATGTAATGGTGCAGTAGCTGTGTACCTGTACAAGTTTTCCTCCACAAGCCTTTATGTGGCTGTTTACTTTTAGCGTCAACACTGCAGGTTACTGACTCATTCAAATCAAATTAGTTTTTTTTTTTAACGACAGTTAATCCGATAACTATGTCTGATTTTTTCCCCAGAAGCCTGTCGTATCATTCCTCCCTTCGAACCCTGTCTCCCCCCCCTCCCCCACTCCCAACCGTCCCTTTCCATGTTCAAGTTCACTCACTGATCTCTGTACACCCTGTGTGACCTCAGTGATTTGATGTACCGTTAGTATGTAAAGTCATCGGCAACATCAGGCAAATCATCAAAAAACGTGTATGATGCTGAGAAACAACCACAAACAACTTTCATATGGACGCTTGGCAGAGACGTTCAATCCACTAGTTTTCTGTACCAATCGACATAACGTTTACAGGATCGGGCGAATTGCGTAGCCCAAAACCCATGATGATAGGTATACATAAAAAGGAGACGGAAGGCAAAGTTGAGACAACCTGCTCTCTGAATCAGTTTATTTCCACTTTAGCTGATGCCTTTGTCGTTCTGTCAGATGCCTTTGTCGTTCTGTCAGATGCCTTTGTCGTTCTGTCAGATGCCTTTGTCGTTCTGTCAGATGCAATTGTCGTTCTGTCAGGTGCCTTTGTCGTTCTATCAGATGCCTTTGTCGTTCTGTCAGATGCCTTTGTCGTTCTGTCAGGTGCCTTTGTCGTTCTGTCAGATGCATTTGTCGTTCTGTCAGATGCAATTGTCGTTCTGTCAGATGCCTTTGTCGTTCTGTCAGATGCCTTTGTCGTTCTGTTAGATGCAATTGTCGTTGTGTCAGCTGCCTTTGTCGTTCTTGTCAGAACCTTTGTCGTTCTGTCAGATGCCTTTGTCGTTCTGTCAGATGCAATTGTCGTTCTGTCAGATGCCTTTGTCGTTCTGTCAGAGGCCTTTGTCGTTCTGTCAGGTGCCTTTGTCGTTCTGTCAGATGCAATTGTCGCTCTGTCAGATGCAATTGTCGCTCTGACCAGTGCTGTCTGTTGTCCATCCTCTTCAAACATGGTCAAACGAATCTGTAGGCCACAACTATATCTTCATGCCTGCTTGCCTGGCTGTCTGTTTGGCTGCCTGTACCTACATTTTTTCCCCTTCGTCTCTCTCTCTCTCTCTCTCTCTCTCTCTCTCTCTCCTCTCTCTCTCTCTCTCTCTCTCTCTCTCTCTCGCCGCTTATTTTTCTGTCCGCCTGTCTGTATGTGCACTGCCTTGCTCAGCTCACGGTGTCGTTTTATAATGATGAGGACAAACAAGTAGAGTCTCCCTGTTGGCTCTGTATCCTCTGTGCTGTCTCTTTCTGCTAGGCGAGTCGGTGTCATAAGCAGCATTCGGTTGGAGTTATAGATGTTTCTCGATGTGATCATGGGAGGAAGAGTTACCCTTCTTGTTTGCTCTTTACTATTTCCTGTTCCCTGCCTCGTTTAGGATCTCCTTTCATTTCGTAATGATGCTGGGAACCAAGGAAATGCCACGCCATGACGCGCTGTCTGCGGCGGTCACCCCACGGTCACATTCAGACAGCTGGCACGTCCACCCTCCAGGCAGAAACATGTGTCAGGACCGTGGAAAAAATAGATCAAGGGGGAGGAGAGTGTTTGTAGGGGGTGGGGGTGGGGCGAGGGGTGGTTGTGGAAAGGGGGCTGGGGGGCTGGGGGCTGGGGTGGAGGTGACGGGGACACAAACAGAGCGTGAGGAGACAGACTCAGAGGAGATGACGGGGACACAAACAGAGCGTGAGAAGACAGACTCAGAAGAGATGACGGGGACACAAACAGAGCGTGAGAAGACAGACTCAGAGGAGATGACGGGGACACAGATGGAGCGTGAGGAGACAGACTCAGAAGAGATGCCGGGGACACAAACAGAGCGTGAGAAGACAGACTCAGAGGAGATGACGGGGACACAAACAGAGCGTGAGGAGACAGACTCAGAGGAGGTGACGGGGACACAATCAGAGCGTGAGGAGACAGACTCAGAGGAGGGGTTGGGGGAAGGGGGGGGGGGGGGGGACTGGAGACGGGAGGGAATTGGAAGAGAAGGGTAAGGAGACGGGGGAAGAATGGGAAGGGTGGAGACGGCAAGAGCCGGGGCAGGGGGGGGGGGGGGGGGGGATGGGGGAGGAGGGGTATCCGTTTGAGGAAAACGCTCTCCGGGGTCCCAATGGTTGGTCCTCTGGAAGTTGGTCCCTGTGGTTTATGACACGTGGTAGGCGTCCAGAATATTCAGAACGGACATGCAGCCAAGGCAAGGTCATGTTGCGTACAGCCCAGCCGACCGCACTGGGCCATGTCAGGGCTGTCACTGTCTAAAATCCGCCCCAACCTGCAAGAGCCTTTACCATGTTGCCGACGCGGCCGTCAAGAGGAAAAAGTTTTATGCCGTTTGCATACAGGCCACGCCCATTCTTATCTTTTAAAAGGTGAAGAAGCTCCGTGGTGCATTCCATGTCATGCACTACTCACAGTGAAAGATATCCTTATAGAGTGTTGGGACTTGCACGGTGTGAGACATAAACACTTTACAGCAGACTTTATGAAAACCTTGTTCAGAGATGTCCAACCCGATGTGATCTTTGAATTTCTGAAGGAGATTAACATTTTTCATCTAATCTAAGATTTTACGGAGGAAAGCTTTTTAACAAAATCTCCTGTGTGTTTTTGGAATGTGTGTTTTAAAGGGCTGTGTGAATTAGGGTTTTTTTTTTCTTTTTCAGTAAATGACTTGTGAGTTAATTTCAACGCGGTGACAGCCCTGTATGGCCCTTTGCGGTCGGCTGGGCTACAAGCAACATTACCACCACGAGGAACACACCCTAAACATGCTTGATACTAAGCAACATTTGCCTGTAAACTACCCCTCCCCACTCCCCTTCCCCCTCGAAAAACAAAGCAAAGAAAAGAAAAGAAAAAAAGTCAGAATGAGCAGACTGTGGGAGGGGTCTGTGACCCAATGAATTGTTTGTACCAATCAACACTGACAATGAACTGTTTGTACCAATCAACACTGACACTGAACTGTTTGTACCAATCAACACTGACACTGAACTGTTTGTACCAATCAACACTGACACTGAACTGTTTGTACCAATCAACACTGACACTGAACTGTTTGTGCCAATCAACACTGACAATGAACTGTTTGTACCAATCAACACTGACAATGAACTGTTTGTACCAATCAACACTGACACTGAACTGTTTGTGCCAATCAACACTGACAATAAACTGTTTGTACCAATCAACACTGACACTGAACTGTTTGTACCAATCAACACTGACAATGAGCGCTGTGCACAGCACTTCAGGCCAAAGTCCTGTTCGCATCGTTTCCGATTCCCAACAGGCCGCAACATGACAGATCAGCGGATATGTCCGAAGGAGTTCTAACCACGCAGTTACAGTTTCCCAAGAACAACAACAACAATAGCCACACACACACACACACACACACACCCGCGCGCGCACACACACACACACATACACACACACACGCGCGCGCGCACACACACGCACACATCACACACATATACAACACACACACACACCACAACACACACACACACACACACCACACACACACACACACACACACACACACACACACACACAAGCACACACACACACATACACACAAGCAACACACACACACACACCACACAAGCACACACACACACACACACACACACACACACACACACACACACACACACACACACACACACACTCACACACACACACACACTCACACACACACACACACACACACACACACACACACACACACACACACCGTGCACCGCCTGCACATTTCGCACTCACATACCCACAACAAGGTGCCCCCCCCCCCCCCACCACACACACCCCCCTTACCCCCCCCCCCCTCCCAAATTCATCCTTTTTTCTTTTTTTTTCGCTTTCTCCTTCATGTCATCGTCAAACGCTTGTTGTGATGTTGTGCTGTATAATAACACGTCCCGTGGGTTTCGCTGACCGCAATGACGAGTTCATTCCGTGACAGCCATGACCTCACATCCAGAGGGCCGCTAGTTCCAACGTCGAGAGCCATGTGCATGCGATACCAAGGGTACACCGACACGACCACCCCTGTCTGACTGATAAGTCCCAGCCCGAGGACGAAAGGCCCCTGAGCGGGTGATATGAATGGTTCTGTATTTTAGATGGACTCAGATGGCATCCTGAAGCTGCTAGTGAAGGAGTCTGTCTGTCTGTCTGTCTGTCTGTCTGTCTGTCTGTCTGTCTGTCTCTCTCTCTCTCTCTATATATATATATATTGATTTAACGCCCTAATTTTTCATTCCATTTTCTTTCTTTCACATATTCCCCCACTCCCATCCCTACCCCCTCACCCCCCTTTTTTTTCCTCCAATGATTTTTTTTATAATCTTTGCCAAGTCATTGTGGTGACGGAGGAATCTTAGCCTGCACTTATTCCCCCCCTCCACTGCTAATTTGTTACACACACACGCACGCACGCATGCGCGCACGCGCATACACACACTCACACACACACACACACACACACACACACACACACACACACACACACACACACAGAAACACGAAAGGGTTTATATCTATCTTTCAAAGCCCTCTTTGTTCAGTCCCGTTTCCTTTCTATCACAACCCCCCCCCCCCCCCCCCCCCCCCCCCCCCCCTCAGCCCCATTCTTCGGTTTCACGTTTGCCAAGTCCTTGTTTCAATGGCGGATGACTTGTTATTAGCGGGCACTTGTTCGGTTGTTCAGTCCCGTTTCCTTTCTATCACCCCCCCCCCCCCCCCCCCCCCAGCCACATTGTGTGGTTTCACATTTGCCAAGTGCTTGTTTCAATGGCGGATGAATTGTTAGCCTGCACTTGTTTGGCTCCCACTACTACTTGTTGTTCAACAAACCGTTCTAACCTCTGGTCTTATTGTTCAACAAACCGTTCTAACCTCTGGTCTTGTTGTTCAACAAACCTTCCTAACCTCTGGTCTTGTTGTTCAACAAACCTTCCTAACCTCTGGTCTTGTTGTTCAACAAACCTTCCTAACCTCTGGTCTTGTTGTTCAACAAACCTTCCTAACCTCTGGTCTTGTTATTCAACAAACCTTCCTAACCTCTGGTCTTGTTGTTCAACAAACCTTTCTAACCTCTGGTCTTATTGTTCAACAAACCGTTCTAACCTCTGGTTTTGTTTTTCAACAAACCGTTCTAACCTCTGGTCTTGTTGTTCAACAAACCTTTCTAACCTCTGGTCTTATTGTTCAACAAACCGTTCTAACCTCTGGTCTTATTGTTCAACAAACCGTTCTAACCTCTGGTCTTGTTGTTCAACAAACCGTTCTAACCTCTGGTCTTGTTGTTCAACAAACCTTTCTAACCTCTGGTCTTATTGTTCAGCAAACCTTCCTAACCTCTGGTCTTGTTGTTCAACAAACCGTTCTAACCTCTGGTCTTGTTGTTCAACAAACCTTTCTAACCTCTGGTCTTGTTGTTCAACAAACCGTTCTAACCTCTGGTCTTGTTCAACAAACCGTTCTAACCTCTGGTCTTATTGTTCAACAAACCGTTCTAACGTCTGGTCTTGTTGTTCAACAAACCGTTCTAACCTCTGGTCTTGTTATTCAACAAACCTTTCTAACCTCTGGTCTTGTGATGTGTGTGTGTGTGTGTGTGTGTGTGTGTGTGCGTGCGTGCGTGCGTGCGTGCGTGCGTGCGTGCGTGCGTGCGTGCGTGCGTGCGTGCGCGCGCGCGTGTGTGTGTGTGTGTGTATGTGCGTGTGTGTGTGTGCGTGTGTGCGTGCGTGTGTGTGTGTGTGTGTGTAATGTTTGAGTGTGTGTCCGCGCGTGTGTTTTGGCTGCGAAAGTCGTCGAATTCTAATAACCTTTTTAATTGGAACTCGTTGAAATCTGAATTCGTCGAACGGTATGGAGTAAGTAGAAAACCATAAACAAAAAACAAAGCAAAACAAGACAAAAAAAAAAAAAAAGATGAAGAAAAGGAGTGAAGCAGCTCTCACCTATCTGCGCAGGCTGCGCTTTCTCGCCCACCACAGCGTCCACAAAGAACTGGATTTCATCCTGAGTGAGTTCCTGCCCATCCCTCTTCTTGCTGATGATGTCAGGAACGGTGATGTTGCTGCTGCTCATATCTGCTCCTGTACGCCAGATCCAAGAACCGTTGCTGAACTGGAAACAAAAATCAGTGTAACCACTACACAAGTGTTGAGGGTGAGATTAACGTCCTATCGGCGTGAGGCCCTTAAGGACAAGACACAAGTGTTCAGCGAGAGGGTTCTTATACTTGTGACAGTTCCACGAAGCCAGAGATCGAGAAGTGATGAGGATTAGTATCTCGTCCAGCTTTCCCACACTTCAACTCAGTCGGAGTCCCCTGCGCTCTTACTAAGCCCTCTCAGATACCACAGTCAAGGCGTCACAGCAGGAGAAAGACCTGCTGCTTTGCCCATTCTAAGCCCACGAGTTGCGCATTCCACTTCTCCACTTCCAACTGTCTCATTATTTCTTCAAGTAGTGCTCTAACGTGAACGAAAACGCCTCATTCAAAGTCTGTAAAGATATCATGTTCCAACGCTAGCACTGAATGCTGTCCTCAAACCCTGGTGAAATGGTCTTTCCAACTGGGAATGTTTAGCAACAAGGTTTCTTTTTTCTATTTTTTTTTCTAAAGAGTTCTTGGACATACTTATTTTGCTGTCAACTAAAATATTGAAATAACTATTTTTATTTTTCAATTATGAAGCACGAGCTGACTGGTCTTATTATTTTTTTTCCGCTGGGTTTCAAACGATGCATAGATCGTTCACACAAGAAAACTTGTTCGTCATTTTCTTCACGAGTGCGCGTGTTAAACGGTTCAATGAAACGGCACACCTGACGAGTTAATTTTCTGCACTCCAGGTTGTACCATTTGTTACTGTGCTGCGCTTTGGACTCCAAAAGTTTATATGTGTGACAAAAGGCGTTTTGTCCCAGACAATTTAGAGATGGGACCAAAACACATGAAACACCTAGTTGAGCGAGGTTGTGCGTGCATAGCTTGCATGAACATTAATCACTTACCTGTTAGGGGGAAGTTGTGGGCTGAGTTATTCATAGTCACTGTTGACTTATCTTTTGCCATGTACAGGTATGTATATGTTAAGCTATGGAGATAGGGGAATATGAGGTTTAATATATTTTGTGAATTGAAAACTAAACAATCTTTAGATATGTCTGTTACAGAACACCAACCAAAGTCTACAGTCTTTTTGATGAAGGGATGAGGTATTTATGTTGCGAATATGATGTATTCAGTTGGAATTAACAGTTGAATGAATGAATGTTATTTGTTCCTTCAGTCAGTAGTTTCTCTTAGAAGAAGTTGAATGAGAAATACTTTGTTGATGGATAAGATTGCACACACACACACACACACACACACACACACACACACACACACACACACACACACACACACACACAACATATGCTCTCTCGAAAATGAGATGCTATTTTGTAGTGTGACTGATGATGATATACAGTTAATAAGACAGTCATTTATATTGTAGAAGTGTATGCTTGTGTCTATAAATTGTCGTCAATCATAATTGCATGTTTACCTGAAATCAGTTTGGTTGATATTTCAAGAAAGGGGATATAAAGGAAATGGTTCTGATGAGGGTAATAAAAAGAAATCCTTTCTTGTCAAACGTTATTGATAAGGGCAACAAAGAGGAATTGTTTTTTTTACTGTTTCTAAGGGTAGTAAATCGAATATTTTTTTGGTTAGCGTTTCATGTAAAGGTATGGTGTCTATGTCGTTGTGTTTGTCCACTTAGGATAACAGGACTAATTTTCATGGCCTGTAGTTGGACTTTGGGGAAGAAGGGGAGGTTTCAAAAGGATAAAAAAAACGTTCCATGGACACTGAAAGAGGTAGGATCAACACAGTATCAAAAGATTGTTTAACTGAGCAGGCTGGCCATGGGCACTGAAAGAGGTAGGATCAACACAGTATCAAAAGACGGTTTAACTGAGCAGGCTTCCAGTGCCAGGGACTGGGCACGTGTTCAGTTGATGTTGCCAGGAAATGGGCACGGACTGACGTCAGGGTTTTGCCGGGTTACGGGCACTGCTGCCTTCCAGGGATTTGGGAGGAAATCTTGAAAACGGGCCTGTCAAGGGGCGCCCAAGAACAATGACTTTGAAGAGCTGCCTGGAGTGCAGGGCCAGAATGGGCCTGTCAAGGGGCGCCCAAGAACAATGACTTTGAAGAGCTGCCTGGAGTGCAGGGCCAGAATGGGCCTGTCAAGGGGCGCCCAAGAACAATGACTTTGAAGAGCTGCCTGGAGTGCAGGGCCAGAATGGGCCTGTCAAGGGGCGCCCAAGAACAATGACTTTGAAGAGCTGCCTGGAGTGCAGGGCCAGAATGGGCCTGTCAAGGGGCGCCCAAGAACAATGGCTTTGAAGAGCTGCCTGGAGTGCAGGGCCAGAATGGGCCTGTCAAGGGGCGCCCAAGAACAATGACTTTGAAGAGCTGCCTGGAGTGCAGGGCCAGAATGGGCCTGTCAAGGGGCGCCCAAGAACAATGACTTTGAAGAGCTGCCTCGAGTGCAGGGCCAGAATGGGCCTGTCAAGGGGCGCCCAAGAACAATGACTTTGAAGAGCTGCCTGGAGTGCAGGGCCAGAATGGGCCTGTCAAGGGGCGCCCAAGAACAATGACTTTGAAGAGCTGCCTGGAGTGCAGGGCCAGAATGGGCCTGTCAAGGGGCGCCCAAGAACAATGACTTTGAAGAGCTGCCTGGAGTGCAGGGCCAGGAGCAGGCGCTGAAAGGAAATCTTCACAACTGCGGTGATGTTAAATCTTGTGTCCTCTCCTCGGTCCCTCCCGAGGCCATGACAAAAAAACGTATTTCGTTCTGTGAATCAAAGGGTGTGGCTTAGTACGGTTTCAACAGAGTGTCCTTTCCCAGTGGGTCTACACGTTTTTTTATTTTTTATTTGGAGCGACAGAGAGTACAGATAGCAGGCACACATACAAGCATTTATGCATAATTCTTTATTCTGTCTATCTGGCACTTTCTTTACAATGAAATGTGGACTGTCTGTCACGTGCACTGCCCGGCGATGGGCAATATTATACACGGTCTTGCTCAGCACGGATTCGACATTGTCATTGACATATGTACATGGCTCATGGCGTCCTCCTTGCCTGAGCTCCTTTCATCCGGACTTGCATAATCCAACTACATATGCGTTTTGTTGTTGTTGTTATTGTTTATTTATTTATTCATTTATTTTTCTTAATTATATCTTTATTATCAATTTCATTTATTTATTTACTTTTTTGTTATTATTATTACTGTTATTTTTATCATCATTATCATTTTTAACACCCCCTACACCTAACTTTATCAGCATTACCCCCACACCCCACAAACTACTACCCACACATAACTACTATCATCACCATCACCACTCATTCACTACTATCATCACCATCACCACTCATTCCAGTCATTTACTTATGTATCTTTTTGTCTCCACTAAGCACTACTATCAATCTACCTTTTTCTACAAAACAAGCTACAACCCCCATTGTTTCACCTCCCTCCCCCCCCCCCCCCCCCTCCCTTTTCCTCTCCCGTGATCTCTTGCTGCGTGGTCCCGTTTCCGCCTGGTGGCCATTTTGAACACGTGGCGACCATGACTAGATAAGTTTCTTTTCTTTATTCATCTTCTCTGTCCTAAACGTTGTTTTCGCCTGAATAAGACCCAAGAGGTCGAATGCATTGTGTCTTGTCCTGTGCTATCTTGTCTATGTCCTTGGCGGTAACTAACCCCCTCTCTTTCTAAATCTTGCTTCATTTTCCGCCCTCACACTGTTTTGAACTGATACTGACTAATACTGTTTGTCGTGCTGTATTTCACGTCACATCTTTGCTGTATAGGTGCCTGTGAACGTTGCAAGCCATTTCTAACGCTCATTACCCTTCATTTCATTCAGATTTTGATTTTCATTGCTTCACATCCACTCCTAGCTACGCACTTGCAACCGTCAATCGGCATTCACTACCTGCCTAACAACAACTAACACCACACCATAATGCCAACTGCCCAAATTTTCTTCCGTACTCATGCCAGCTTCTGCAGGTCCATTCAGTTTCTACCACCCACCATCCAGCCGTTCGCACTAGGCTATATCAAAACACAGTTTCAGAAAACCAAATCAGCATCCCATCTCAACTTTCTTAAACAATGCCTTAGACTGCGCATCATTCCTCGGGGCTTCTCACTTTTCCACACCCCATCCAACCTCCCAACCACTCTCATCACTACCACCACAAAGATTCTCTTCAAGCCAGCCGTAAACTCACGTTGACACATATAAAAACACACAGATCAACCCGGAAATCTCTCTCCAACCTTCTCCAATATTTCAAACAACAAACCACGATTATCATGCCCATAGCCTCTGCCTCCAAACTCAGACAGCTCATCCACACACACAGCCAACTCATTCACAACCACTGCAATCAGACCAAACAAGACAAACTATTACAAGTACAACACAAACACACAACAATTCGCCCTGACCACTGCCTCCCTAACCCACAATCCTGACCACACTACCACATCTGATCACCACCACCACCTTGTCTACTGCATCCCTGAGAATCTACCCCTCCTTGATGAAAGATCAGTCTCGGCAAAAGGATTGAAACTCATCCCAGTTCAACCCACCACCAACAAATATCAGAACCACTTTGATATGGCTAGATGTTTTAGGAAACTTCGCTGGATGGCGACACTCAAAACATACCCAGGCCCCCACCACCACAGAACTCTGACATTTTCACACGACTGTTTCAAATCCCAGTGCTCCGCCAACCACCCTCCAACAAATCCAACGAAGCTGAATTCTACATTAAAAAAAATGCAAAAGAAAGACATCAGCCAAATCAAATCCAAACCTGCCCAACATTGTAACCTTTCACAAGATCAACAGAAAGCCCTGAAATCATTAAGAGAACGACAGGACATAGTCATCAAACCAGCAGACAAGGGTGGTGCAGTTGTGGTCAGGGACAAATAACTGTACATAACAGAAGCACACAAACAACTTTCAAACACAAATTTCTACACACCACTCACAACATCACCCCTCCCACAACACCAAAAACTCATCGCAAACTCAATCAAAGAAGAAATCAAACTCAACAGCCTACTAACCACAGCCAAACTCCTGATCATGACAGACACTCAACAGTCCACCTTCTTCCTGCTTCCCAAATTACACAAAACAAACACACCTGGCAGACCCATTGTTTCTGCTTGCAGCTGCCCCACGGAACACATTTCACAGTACTTAGACTTCTCCTTCAACCCATAGTACAGAGCCTCCCCACATACCTCAAAGACACAACCCACACACTCAACATGATCAATTCATGCAACGCAGACTCCACTTTTCAACCCAGCCTCCTCTCCACACTTGACGTGGTGTCACTCTACATCTCTATCCCCCACACCGACGGACTGAAGGCCCTACATTCTTGCTCGACAAACGGTTCCGCAACCAGCAACATCCTCCCAGCACTACACTGGTCAGACTTGCAGAATTAGTCCTCACCCTCAACACCTTTCAGTTCAACAATCACACATTCTCACAAACTAGTGGTGTTGCTATGGGCACCAAAATGGGACCATCCTATGCCTGCCTCTTCATGGGATACCTGGAACACCGCCTACTAACCACCTACACAGGCCCACACACCGGAATTATACAAAAAGTACATTGATGATGGACTGGGAGCCACATCCATGGCCTAACAAGATCTCCTCAATTTCCTCAACTTTGCCCAGACCTTCCACCCATCCATCCAACTAGCCTACACCATTTTAGTCGGTCAACTTCCTAGACATCACCATCTCCCTCGAAGATGGCCTACTCGATACTTCCATTGTCACCGATCGGCAGTAGTAAACCAGCCGTTCATGTGTTTGGAGTAATGGTAGTTCAGAAATAGAGAGCGTGTGCGCGTGTGCATATGTGTATAGGTGTGTGCGCGAGTGTGCGTGTGTAAGATTGGGGTTTTGGTTAAGGTGGAAGGTTAGGCTAGGTAGGGGGCTAGGGAAAGAAGACATACAATATTTTTGAGTTCCAATCTCCACTTGTTGAAGGGATGGAAGCGGGAGGTTGGTTTCATTCCCGATTGTTACCCTTTTGTTACTTTGGTTCTACACCAGAGAAGGCGGGGCAGGATATCGGCTGTTGTTGTGTTGTCAAGTCTGTGAGTTGTTGTGGTAAATTGTCGTGCTGTTGCACGAGCAACAACTAGTCCGTGGTCCGGCGTGTCAGCTCTGCGGAGGGATACGCTGCTCTGACCAATCGCTGTTTTGTGTTGTGAGTAGAGTTCGCTTGGTTCCGACCAGTCGGAATGAGTTGGGGTAGCTTCACTTCGGTCCCTGGTGTTCGTCGGGTGGACGCGCCTTGTAGTTGCGGCGGCAGCGCCGTTAGTCGAGCTGAGTGACTTCGAGTCATAGTCAGTGCCAGGTCCTCGTCGGTCTGGTGTGCCCTTGGCCTGTGCCGGGTTCTGTGTCGTCTCTGTTGGCAGCCACTTCAGCCAGTTGCAGAACTGGTGTGGTTGAACGTCTGTCTGTCCAGTTGTGTTAGCAGGTATCCTGTTCCGTCCTGAGGGTGGGGCCAGACCACCGCAGTCTGCTGCCGCGTGCCGGCAGGTGAGCGGCGGCGTCCAGTTGCCTGCTGCTTTCCCAGGAGAGGGAAACCATCCAGGCCGTCGGCCGTCTTTCGGCTACCGGGGTTCTCCCGGGGTTTCTCCAGCCACCTGTTGCTCTACCCGGTTCGGCGTCCTGTGAGAGGGCGCTGCACCAGACCTTCCCTCACCCTCAGTGTCCGGCGGGGCCTTCAGAGGAGGAGGTGTCCTTCGAGCCCCGGACTCGTCGAGAGGGCGTCTGGTGTGTGGTGCGCCGGGTGTCGTGCCCAGCGCAGGGGAGGAGTCAGACCGTGAGGAGTCACGGTCGGCGCCGGGGTGTAGAGTCTTCGGGGTGTCAGCCTGCGTGAGGCCACGGACAGCGCTGAGGAGCGGAGTCATCCGTGGAGGAGTCAGCCTGTGAGGGTCCACGGACAGCGCTGGGGAGCGGAGTCATCCGTGGAGGAGTCAGCCTGTGAGGGTCCACGGACAGCGCTGGGAGCGGAGTCATCCGTGGAGGAGTCAGTCTGTGAGGGTCCCCGGACAGTGCCAAGGACTGGAGCTTTCCGGGCCGGATAGGTTGTCCCATGGGTGTTGTAGAAGGGTGTAGCGTTAGGCAGTAGGATAGGGGTGTTAGCTACTGCCTCCTTTTGGGACGTAGTGGCCAGCACAGTGTAGGGTACTTGTCGTTGCCTCCCTTAGGGACGCAGTGACAAGTGCGATAGTGGTCCCGGGTCAAAAGAGAAGGGTGGGTCCCGGGGAGAGGTGTGGGTGGTAGCAGTTTAAGTTTAGAGTCCCTTGGGTTTATTCTTGTCCCTATTAGTTAGCCACCACGTGTCGGGCTATCTCTGCGTCCCTAGGTCGCAGTGATATACCGCAACTGGTGTTTTAGTATAGGTTAGGGTTCTCAGGGTCGTAGTAGGGTAGGGTGGGTCAGTGAAGAAGTGGGATACCGGTATGTGGTTGTAGATGGACGTGAGTGGTGGCGCCATGGTATGTTTGGGTGTGTGAAATAAAGAGGTGCGCGTGATTGTAAAGTTGTGTTAGTGGCTGTGTTGTCTGCTCTAGTGTGTAATAGGTGTGGGTAGGGGTGGTAGGGCCGTCCGGCTTAGCGACCGTGACATCCATTTTCTACAAACCCACTGATGCCCATACATACATAGACTTCACATCCTCCCATCACCCATACACTAAAGACAGCATTCCATACTCACAATTTCTCCGTCTTCACAGACTCTGCTCCAGCGAAGAAGACTTCACTATACAAGCAGCCAAAACGTCAGAATTTTTCACTAACCATGGATACCCCAATTCCATCCTCAATGAAGCTCTCAGACACCACAGCCATATCCAGAACATCTGCTCTGGAAACCCAGCATCCAAAGGAGACAAACAGACCCACCGCCTACCTCCTCTTCCACCCACACACCCTCCCCATGTGCAGGATTCTCAAATCCAGTTGGCACATTGCA
Organism: Conus ventricosus; assembly: GCA_018398815.1. NCBI lineage: Eukaryota > Metazoa > Mollusca > Gastropoda > Neogastropoda > Conidae > Conus > Conus ventricosus. Next base: position 87,924,451 of record CM031607.1, on the reverse strand, counting down.
CAAAACCACAAACCAGCCTTCCATACGGGACCCATGATCACGTTCAAACGTGATAAAAACCTAAAAGATCTCCTCGTGCAGTCCAGATTGAACAGAATCTCCACACCTACACCACCAGGCACTCACCCCTGCTCAAAACCTACGTGCACAATCTGCCCGTTCACCACACCAGACACCATCCTACAGGGCCCCAAGGACTCCTTCACTATTAAACGCACATTCTCTTGTCAGAGCCACAACATTGTATACGCCATTTACTGCCAGCTGTGTGGCAAGATCTGTATAGATGAAACATCCCGCACACTTGAGACACACATCTCTGAACACCTGGCTGACATCCGCCACCACCTACCCAAACCTGTTGCTCTACATTTCAACCAACCCCAACACACCATCAACCACGTGAGGGTCTTGGCACTCTGGCAATCAAGGAGTGACAACTTTGAACGCACTACACAAAAGACCCATCTCATTGCCACACTCGGCACGCTACACCCCCATGGAATCAACATCCAACAGTAACACAGATATGCACACCCACCACTCCAACGCCAGTAGGCTACATCTTCCAGCAACACACACATACATATACACATACATACACACCACTACCATACTCCCCACTACCCATCTCACATAGAAGTTGCAGCCACCCTCCATTTATTATGTTTTATTTCATTTCTTTATTTTATTCTGTTTCATTTCATTTAACATATATATTTTTAAAATCAATTCATCTCTTTATTTATTTATTATTTTTCATTTTATCTTATTTCACATATATTATTACTATTAGTAGTATTTTCTTACTATTGTTATTCATTTTATTTCATTTTTAATTTCATTTTTAGTTCTTATTTATATATTTATAATTATCATGTTTTCATCATTAATTCTATTTATTTATTTGTTGTTGTTTTTTTGCTATCATTATTTTCTACCCCTCCCCCCCCCCCCCACCATCCTACACTGAACTTTATTAGCATTACCCACACCCCCACATCGCCATCACCACCCATTATAGTCGTTTACTTATTTATGTTTTCTTTCCCCCTCCACTAAGCAGTATTATCAATCCATCTTTATTCTACAAAACAAGCTACAAACCCCATTGTTTCACACACACACACACACCCCCCCCCCCCCCCCCCCCCCCATTTCCTCTCCCATGATCTCCTGCTGGGTGGCTCCGTTTCCGCCCGGCGGCCATTTTGAACGCGTGGCGACCATAAGTAGATAAGTGGGTTTTTTTGTTTTTTTTTCTTTATTCATCTCCGCTGTCCTAAACGTTACTTGTTTTCGCCTGAAGAAGACCCAAGAGGTCGAAATGCATTGTGTCTTGTCCTGTGCTTTGTTTGTCTGTGTCCTTGGTGGTAACTAATCCCCTCTCTTTCTAAATGTTGTTATTGTTGTTGGAGGTGGTCCCGTTTTCACTTTTTATCACACACACACACACAGAGGCACGCACGCACACACGCATGAGCGCGCGCACACACACACACACACACACACACCACACACACACACATATATATATATATATGTGTGTGTGTGTGTGTGTGTGTGCGTGTGTGCGTGTGTGTGTGTGTGTGTGTGTGTGTATGTGTGTGTGTGTGTGTGTGTGTGTGTGTGTGTGTGTGTGTGTGTGTGTGTGTGCGCGCATTGACATTTATGATACGTAGTGACGGAAAACCTGTGCAGGGTGTACCTGTGCAATGTCACAACGGCCATTTGATGAAAAGCAGAGGAAAAAGATGTCTTTGAAACCGTTATAACAGTTTTTTAACGGTTTTTAACGGTTTTTTATTTCTTAGAGATTAGCCCAAAACCATCCTCGGGTCACAACAGACGTACCTGCCAAATTTCATTACAATCGGTTGAGCCGTTTTTGAGTCTATAGCGTACACACACACACACACACACACACACACACACACACACACACACACACACACACACACACACACACACACACACAAACACACACACACGCACGCACACACACACACACACACACACACACACACACACACACACACACACACACACACACACACACACACAGAATTTGCCATTTATATATTAGATTGACAGAAGGATAAGAAGAGAGACTGGCTGAGGAGAATGTTGATAAAGAACTGGTGGTTTCGGAAGAGTCAGACCAGCACTCTGGCCAGTTTGGCCGTTGGTATGGATGACACGTTACACATAGCATGCACCCTGCGTAAGAAATGGAAAGAATGAATGAATGAAGGAAGGAAAATGAGTGATCAATAGTGAACGATATTGACTGGATGACACTGGAAACGACTGAATGAAGTGCCAGCTGGCAGTTCTTCAGTCGGCACTACCCAGGTAGGCAGCCCGTTGTGTAAACGAGTGTTGATTGTAAAGCGCTTAAGAGCTTGGTCTCTAGCCGAGAATAGGCGCTATGTAAGTATTCATTATTACTATTACTATTACATTCGTGTGTCATCCTCGTTTTAACTGTCATTTGTTCTGGGTGGTCCGCGATTTCACTTTGTGGACTCAAGACGGTGTGGGGATGACTAAAGAAGTGATGCTCTCCGAAAGTGTCAGACTGGCACATTTTCTGTGTTGCTGGCATAATAAACAAGGCGCGGCAAATGATGGGAGAAAGTAGTTGAGGGAGAAAGTAGTTGAGGGAGAAAGTGATTGAGGGAGAAAGTGGTTGAGGAGAACGTGGTTGAGGAGAACGTGGTTGAGGAGAAAGTGGTTGAGGGAGAACGTGGTTGAGGGAGAACGTGGTTGAGGGAGAAAGTGGTTGAAGGAGAAAGTGGTTTGAGGGAGAAAGTGGTTGAGGTGGAAAGTGGTTGAGGGGGAAAGTGGTTGAGGAGAAAGTGGTTGAGGGAGAAAGTGGTTGAGGAAGAAAGTGGTTGAGGGAGGAAGTGGTTGAGGGAGAAAGTGGTTGAGGGAGGAAGTGGTTGAGGGAGGAAGTGGTTGAGGGAGAAAGTGGTTGAGGAAGGAAGTGGTTGAGGGAGGAAGTGGTTGAGGAAGAAAGTGGTTGAGGGAGAAAGTGGTTGAGTGAGGAAGTGGTTGAGGGAGGAAGTGGTTGAGGGAGAAAGTTGTTGAGGGAGAAGTGGTTGAGGGAGGAAGTGGTTGAGGGAGGAAGTGGTTGAGGGGGAAAGTGGTTGAGGGGGAAAGTGATTGAGGGAGAAAGTGATTGAGGGGGAAGTGGTTGAGGGGGAAGTGGTTGAGGGGGAAAGTGGTTGAGAGAAAGTGATTGAGGGAGAAAGTGGTTGAGGGAGGAAGTGGTTGAGGGAGGAAGTGGTTGAGGGAGGAAGTGGTTGAGGGAGGAAGTGGTTAAGGGAGGAAGTGGTTGAGGGGGAAAGTGGTTGAGGGGGAAAGTGATTGAGGGAGAAAGTGATTGAGGGGGAAAGTGGTTGAGGGGGAAGTGGTTGAGGGGGGAAAGTGGTTGAGAGAGAAAGTGATTGAGGGGGAAAGTGGTTGAGGGAGAAAGTGGTTGAGAGAGAAAGTGGTTGAGGGAGAAAGTGGTTGAGAGAGAAAGTGGTTGAGGGAGAAAGTGGTTGAGGGGGAAAGTGGTTGAGAGAGAAAGTGGTTGAGAGAGAAAGTGGTTGAGCGTGAAGACTAAACAACACGAGTCTCAGAACAGACCCTCTGGGGACTCGATCCAAAAGGGATGGGGGTGGGGGTGGGGGGGAGGCTTCGACTCAAATCCAAGAAAAGAAACGACCTACACGCTTGCCTTCATGAAACGACCCGAAGATTGAAAGTTCCGTGCCTTGAATGACAACACAGCGTGGTAGACGAGGCAGCATGATTATCGGCTGTGTTGCAGGCCACAGGTGTTAAAGGGCAAGATGATCCGCATCACCAGCAGTCCTAGGGGCGTCCACAAACACGTCACAGAGGCCTCTCTGTCCGCTGATTATGACCACCTTGCTGATTGAAGAACATTCTACTGCCTTCTTCTCCACTCCCCTCCCCTGCCCCTCCACCTCTCTCTCTCTCTCTATCTCTGTCTCTCTCTCTCTGTCTGTCTCCTCATTCAATGCAGTTGATACTTTAAGCTGGCCTCTCTCTCTGTCTGTCTGTCTGTCTGTCTGTCTCCCTCCCCCTCTCTCTCTGTCTCCCCCTCCCCGCTCTCCCCCCCCCCCCCCCCGGGGGAGGGCGGGGGGGGGGGGGGGGGCTCATAAACTAGAGAAAGTCCTTTCAAAACAGGGTTTTGGAATAGTGTGGATGACCCAGGAAGTAGGAAATGAGCGACAGTTCATTGCGGAATTTAAAGACAGGCTTATTTGTTCTTTTAAACAGAATTGGCACTCAGATATGGAAAGTAAAGAAAGATATCGCTGGATTTTCTCATTTAAAAATGTGTTCCATTCTGAAAAGTTTCTCAGTGTCATAACAGATAAATGGCACAGAATAAATTACGCAGTATTCAGGTTCAGAACTTGAGGTTTTAATGCAAACCAAAGATGATTTGAATGTGAAACATCCACAGAATCTCCTTGTCCTGCATGTAGACACATTATTGACGACGAAGAACACTTTCTGTTCCACTGTACTGCTTATAATGAAGTGCGGACAAAATGTTCATTGTTCCAGCTAGATATATCGAATAGGCAAAATGTCGCTGTCGTGTTATCATCAATCAGATGAACTTGTAATTAAATCAGTTGCGAAATTCATCGCCGAAGCATTGAAAATTAGACAGATGAAGGATAGTGAAATTTAAGATAATGCATTACAAGAGATATATTAATGAATGATACCATTCATCGCATGTGGAAGAGATCAGTAAGATACAATGTCATCATTTGATTGAGTGGATGGTCGAATCAGTCGTATGATTTTTGTTTAAATCTTACTGCATTACTCCTGTGCGTGAGGACATAAGGAAATGTTACGGATTTATTTGTTTTTGTTAACCTTTGATTTGATACACACTAAGAATGAACGTGTACTATTTATTTGCAGAAAAGGAAGAGGGAAATGTTGTTGTTCTGTTACCTCCTCCCCCCTTGTCAAAAGACCTCTTTGGAAGTGTCAAGTGTCAAGTGTCTCCCCCCCCCCCTCCTCATTCAATGCAGTTGATACTGTAAGCTGGCTTCTCTCTCTCTCTCTCTCTCTCTCTCTCTCTCTCTCTCTCTCTCTCTCTCTCTCTCTCTCGGGTTGGGTTGAAAAAAGCATGCATAATTTGCTTATCTCATGACCGTGGTAAAATAACATTTCGTTCGTTTGTTCTCTAATTCTCTTCCGTGTCATACAGTATACAGTTGCTACATTAGTCTCTCTCTGTCTCCCCATCCTCTCTCTCTCTCTCTCTCTCTCTCTCTCTCTCTCTCTCTCTCTCTCTCTCTCTCTCTCTCTCTCCGCCTTTCAGCAGAGCGGTGTGTTCTTTCCGTTCTAGCTGGTGGACAGCTAAGGATGTGACCCTCACCACTTCACTCGGGGCGGAAGTGAAATGATGTGTCTGCCAACGCATACTATGACGGCGCCACGTGTCTATCTCACTGGGGACGGAAGTGAAATGATGTGTCTGTCAACGCACACTATGGCGGAGATACGTGCCTCTCACCACGCATGCAAAAGACGCACCTTTTTTCCTTTGTAATTATGCGGTGGTAGCTGCTAGTGCAAAAATCGTAGCATGTTTGTTTGTTTGCTTTTAACCTTTTCATTCATTTATTCGTAACTGTGGGCTGCTAATGCAGTGAGAGAATAAGGGGGGGGGGGGGGGGGGGGGGGGGGGGGGGTAGGATTGGGGACGGGGCGTGGGGGTGGGGGGTGGGGATGGGCCTAAAGTCGGTAGAACCGCGATACAGTGAAAACAAAAAGGTAATGTTTTTATAGATAGACAAATAGATAGATTAATAGATACACAGACAGACTGACAGATAGACAGATAGATAGATGGATAGACAAACAGATTATATGTATATGTTATATATTTTCAAGAAATGTCGACTATAACGTTTTAACAGAGACAAAAACGTTTCTCAAACATTCACGGGCTCAAAGGTCTTTCATCGTTACGTGATTACCTCAACATTTCACTCAACTAATCAAAACTAATCAGAAAGGTTTCATGTTATTTTTGGTTCGTTAATGCCGTCAGAAATACAGAGAAAAACACGAAGTTTTTTCGGTGGGGGGTGGGGGGGGGGGTGGGGTGGAGACAATATATACGGAAACTTGACGATCCACTGGTCTCGTGCTCTAGGCGGTTACAAAATGTTCGTGCTCCCTAGAATAGAAACCGTGTCCGTGTCCTCCGACACTGCGGTCTCAAAACTTAGCGGATGTGGTGTAGCGTATATGGACTGGTCCGCACGCAGTGATGCTTCTTTGATGAAACTGAATCTGAAACTACAACTACAAGACACCAAGACCGCCAGTCATGAAAATGCTCCGCAAAAGCGTCCGTCATGAGGTTGGACACAGTGAGAATCGAACTCACAGCTTCTGACGATGAAGTCAGTGTTCTGCAAAGGACCTGTGCCCGGTGTAACGTTGCATCATTACCCCCTGCCCCAAATCACGCTCCGGCAGATGGCAAAGACCACACGTGTCGGTCCCTTACGCTCACAGCTGACCGTAAGCTAACAGCCATGCACACTCCCTGGCCGATGTCGCCTGTTCGTTCTTTCCACAGCCGCGCGCATGGCACGTGTTGTCCGTCACAGAGCCGCTTCCGGCTTGCCCGCGCCTTCTGTTATTCAGCAACATTTCTCACACACAGGAAGATGCTGCTTATCATAATTGGTTGCAGAAGTTCTCTCTCTCTCTCTCTCTCTCTCTCTCTTCTCTCTCTCTCTCTCTCTCTCCACACACACACACACACACACACACACACACACACACACACACACACACAGTGACCAGTGCGGAAGGAGACACTGACTCGGTTTTCATTGTATGGGTGTGCATTCATTCACCACTGGGGAGGGTGACCCGACTCTCATTGCTATGGGTGTGTGCATTCATTCACCACTGGGGAGGGTGACCAGCTCTCATGCTATGGGTGTGCATTCATTCACACTGGGGGAGGGTGACCCAGCTCTCATTGCTATGGGGTGCATTCATTCACCACTGGGGGAGGGTGACCCGACTCTCATTGCTATGGGTGTGCATTCATTCTCCACTGGGGGAGGGTGACCCGACTCTCATTGCTATGGGGTGTGCATTCATTCTCCACTGGGGGAGGGTGACCCGGCTCTCATTGCTATGGGTGTGCATTCATTCTCCACTGGGGGAGGGTGACCCGACTCTCATTGCTATGGGTGTGCATTCATTCTCCACTGGGGGAGGGTGACCCGGCTCTCATTGCTATGGGTGTGCATTCATTCACCACTGAGGGAGGGTGACCCAGCTCTCATTGCTATGGGTGTGCATTCATCCACCACTGGGGGAGGGTACCCAGCTCTCATTGCTATGGGTGTGCATTCATTCACCACTGGGGGAGGGTGACCCAGCTCTCATTGCTATGGGTGTGCATTCATTCACCACTGGGGGAGGGTGACCCAGTTCTCATTGCTATGGGTGTGCATTCATCCACCACTGGGGGGAGGGTTGACCCAGCTCTCATTGCTATGGGTGTGCATTCATTCACCACTGGGGGAGGGTGACCCAGCTCTCATTGCTATGGGTGTGCATTCATTCACCACTGGGGGAGGGTGACCCAGCTCTCATTGCTATGGGTGTGCATTCATTCACCACTGGGGGAGGGTGACCCGACTCTCATTGCTATGGGTGTTCATTCATTCACCACTGGGGGAGGGTGACCCGACTCTCATTGCTATGGGTGTGCATTCATTCACCACTGGGGGAGGGTGACCCAGCTCTCATTGCTATGGGTGTGCATTCATTCACCACTGGGGGAGGGTGACCCAGCTCTCATTGCTATGGGTGTGCATTCATTCACCACTGGGGGAGGGTGACCCAGCTCTCATTGCTATGGGTGTGCATTCATTCACCGCTGGGGGAGGGTGACCCAGCTCTCATTGCTATAGGTGTGCATTCATTCACCACTGGGGGAGGCTGCAATACTGTTTCGTTACAGAAACCGGATTTTCGTTTTAGTTGTCTTTTCTTTGAGGCGGATTCCATACTCAGTACATTAATTACAATACTTATTTCTGTGATTAATCAACAACAAGTTCCGAAAATAAACACTGAATTCTCTAGTTGAGATTGCTGTAAGGATACGGTGCCGCGGTCACACGTGTCCCAAACTCAACTCCCCCCCCAAACACACACACACACACACACACACACACACACACACACACACACACACCACACACACACACACACACCCTGAAACTTGCCGATGCACTGATAACTGACAAACAAGCTGTTGCCCCCAGTTGGCCTCCATCATTCAACAAAACTCGTCCTCCTCAAGTAAATCTGCCGGTTTTGTTTTTTTTCCGAAAAAACAACAACTGAGAGACAAATCTTCATACAACTTCACTTCAGACAACCTGAAGTGTATAACCTACCACTTTCAATTGTTGAAACTGAAATCAGCTCAGCAAACCTGCAACGATTCTGCTCCTGGTCTGGATTATGTTCGTCATCAGCTTTTGACACATCTCCCACAAAGCCGCCCCTAGACCCTTCTGAAAGTCTACGACCGTATCTGGACCACAAGGTGCTTTCCGCCCTCTTGGCGAAAAGTCCTGATCTGTCTAATTCCGAAGCCTGGAAAAGCCCCTACCAGCCCTTCAAACTATCGTCCAATAGCTCTGACCCGCTGCCTCTGCAAGCTAATGGAAAAGATGGTCAACTCCAGTCTGAAGCTGGAAACCGACGGCCTTTTGGCTGATGAACAGTGCGGATTCCGGAAGTACCATCCACGTTGACCATTTAGTCCGTCTTGAAACCACCATCCGCAACGCCTTCATTAATAAACCACCATCCGCAACGCCTTCATTAATAAACCACCATCCGCAACGCTTCATTAATAAACAACATGTGGTTGACTATCTTTTTCCATCTGGAGAAAGCCTATGATTGGAAAATGAAATTCTTATGGATCTTCGCAAAACTGGTTTCGTGTGATATTTTTTGTTTGTTTGTTTTGATTAAAAAACTTTTTTTGGGGATGACTTGTGAGTTGACTTTGAAGGGTGACAAACCTGATATGGCCCTTTGCGGTCGGCGGGCCTATATGCAGCATTACCTTACCTGACAGACTGACCTTACCTTGTAAGGAAACCCGGACTGGCTCTCCAGCTTAACAAACTTCGGATAAATTTTTATTGACTTCTCGGGATCTGTCCACGTATGTCGAAACATGGCGGCGCCTAGCTTAAAGGACAGGCGTCTACTGAGGAAATGTTTCCTTAACAAGACACCCGTTCGACTGGTTTGATGATCACAGATGGGTAATGTCGGTTATTTTGCATGTAGGCGTCAACACATATGTGTTCCAAAAGGCTTATCTCCTCCTTCAGTGGCAAACACACTCCAGGGCCACTCAACTTGGTCTCCTTGACCTAAATCTTGCTCTATTTAGTAGATAAAGCCAGGAACGGGAAGGGAGACAAATCCTGAACATTGCCTGACACGCAAGTCCTGGGTTAAAAGAAACAACGTCAAAATGTGTTTCATGTGTGTCGTCGCTACAAGCAAAATACAAGATTAATTCTTTTTGTCATAGCTTTCCAACACAAAATATGAATAGAAAAATGCAGGCAGACTTTTTGGATTTTAAATGCAGAATAATGTGTAGTCTGCTATTAGATCTCGTTTGGATATAGTAAAGTTCCATCCAGTCGGAATAGATTCTGTACACTGGCCATGACATATGCAAAAGGACTTGTCAGATTCCAGAAACAAATTGTTGTACTCGGACTTTCTTTTTCTTTCTTTTTGTGTGTGTTTTGTTTTAGTATGCAACTGTTAACAGGCACCCCTGCGGACTGTTAATAGGCACACCTGCCCCGACTCCGCTACTCTTAAGTCATTTATCACTTCTGGCCAAACCTGACCTTGGAGACAGAGAGGTAAGGTCTGAGTGGTCCTTGCTGCCGAAGAGAGAGAACCAGTTGTGAGTGGCGCGGAACGAGTGAGATGAAGTCACTGAACTGGCGTGTTCTTTGCGCCATACAACGTCATGTTTTGTTTGGGACTGGTAGCTCTGATAAAGACAAATGACAGACACTCTGTGAGGGCAGTGATCGATGGTTAGTTTACTTATTTTAAACCCTTACTTTGTTCCTCGGATAACCGAGGTTTGTTTTTCCAGTGACTTAGGTTCTAGCCTATGTGACCGTTTTAGTTCCCCCAGTAAGGTTTCGGTATTTCAGGAAAAGTGCCTTACAAACGTCTGAGTGCAAAGTGTGTGTGTGTGTGGTGTGCGTGTGCGTGTGCGTGCGCGCGCGCGCGCGCGGGGTGTGTGTGTGTGTGTGTGTGTGTGTGTGTGTGTGTGTGTGTGTGTGCGTGCGTGTGTGTGCGTGCGTGCGTGCGTACGTGGGTGTGTGTGTGTGCCCCGCGTGTGAGTGTGTGTGTGTGTGTGTGTGTGTGTGTGTGTGTGTGTGTGTGTGTGTGTGCGCGCGTGTGTTTTCCTTTATCTGCTGTTGGCTAATCTGGTCAGGGATTTTTCTCCATGTATTGTCTTTGAGATTTGTGTTTTAGATATGTGTGCATGTGCACATTTAGATATGGCACAGGACACAAAAGGCACGTCATACATAGCAAATAAATAATATCTTGTTTGCAGCTCATTTTTTCTTCCCTTTTTTGTTTTGTTTTTTTGTTTTCTTCTTGAAACGCACTACCTTATCGGAGAGCCAGAATGAGAGGAAGGGTGCAAGTTAGCAAGTTAGCAAGTGTGTGTGTGTGTGTGTGTGTGTGTGTGTGTGTGGGGTGTGTGTGTGTGTGAGACAGAGAGAGACAGAGGCAGAGAGAGACAGAGAAAGAGAGATCGGGACGGTAGAAGCATTAATGGTAGAAACGGATCATTTACCCACCGACTAGTCCCTATCATGCAAAAACAACAGCCCTGTATGAGCAGGATAACCAATGCTATTAGACATAAAGGAAAGAAAAAAACGGAGCATGTACTGCACAGCACACATAAAAAGCACTCTAGAAAATCTGGAAAAAATATAATGTTGTAGGTAAGACAGCATACCTCACCACTACCACCACCCCCACCACTATTACCACACACATTTACATATGTTATCTGAACAATCTCACATCTACATATGTTATCTGAACAATCTGCTCAAAGCGCTGAACAGGGACACAAGAACACAAAGAACAAAAGTACCTGTTTACCTATTCTGCCTCACATGTGATGAGCACACACCGCCAGAGAATGAACGCCGAAAGGTGTGGGGTGGACCAAATGGGCAAAGCGGCCGTAGATTGCAGTTCCAAAGAGAATAACGTATTCCGTGCACGATCACAGCAGACCTCGGGATCAAACACGTCACGTACTGGAGATATCGTGCGAGAAAACCGAACAGTGTTAAACACACACACACACACACACACACACACACACACACAAAGCAGGTGTGCTACTGGCGTGTTCGCGTGTTCAGTGAGGTCAATCTCGTTATCATAGTGATTCTTATTGGACACGTCCAACGACAGGCATGAAACGCATGCGCGGCAGTCAACATCACACTTGTCTCTCTCCTCTCCACTTCTCCCTCTTCTTTCACCTCCCTTCCTTTCTTCCGAAAAATACCCCACAACAGCAGGTAACCTAGTAGAGGAGATAAAAGAAGGCGGCAGTTAAATGGTGTTGACAGGAGGGGCTGGGGGGGGGGGGGGGGGGGGGGAGGGGAGGGGGGAAGGGGGAGCAGAATAAACACTCGCTGTCTTTCTTTTTGTCATGACATTCACGCAAGGTCCAAGTGTCACCCTCATTCATCTGCTCCATCAGGCTGTTAAACAATGGACACCTGCAGCAGAGACCTTTCTCACCAAGTTTTCATTTCCTATGCTGGCACGCTCATCTACAGGGGTGCAAGGTTCATACCAGTCATCTACCTGAATCAGATCAGACGCAGTTACCTATGGGTTCGTCTTTCAATTACCAACAGGTGGCCAGCGTATCTGAGGTGTGCAGTATCAATAAAGTTCAATGTTGTAATCTGACGGAACATACATGATGCTTTATTGTGCTTGATGGCTCTCTTTTTGGATTTTCTCCTGAGTAACGCCTTCTTGTAACATATGTTTAGCAGTGTAAAACTTCAAATTCATCTCTATACCTCTTGCAAAGATGTGTTACTGTTCATACAGATGGTAGGACTGTAGGGAAGGTGTAGTCTGTCTGCCTATCTATTATCCATTGCATGCATCCATGCACACACACATGCGCGCACCCGCGCACGCGCACACACACACACACACACACACACACACACACACACACACACACACACACAGAGGCACACACGCACACTCTCTCACTCTCTCTCTCTCTCTCTCTCTCTCTCTCTTACAGACATGCAGAATGCGTACACACACAATGCACGGGCAAGTACAAGCAAGCCCACACTCAAGCACGCACGCAAGCACAGCATGCACACACACACACACACACACACACACACACACACACACACACACACACACACATACACACACACACACACTCAGAGAGAGACAGGCAGACAGAAACAAAGATTAGAGAGAGGGGGTGGGGAAGAAAGGGGTGTGAGGGACAAACAGATCATCATGCCAAAATAGGTTTAGAAGCACTGAAACTCCTGAAGACTCCACAGACAATCAAAGAGAGCGAATTCAAGTGGTCGTGACAGGAGATTCTGGTGGTCAAATGCAGGGCGGATTCTAAAAAGCGAGATTTAGAACTTTCAACAAAAATGTCAGACCATATGTAAACAGTGTTTGAATCCTTTTCTTGTTGTTGATTGGATGCTGAGGCACGTGACTGGTGAGAGCTCACTGCTTTGTCGGACGGGGGTGTATTTGGGGCAGAACAGGAGTTGCCAGACAGGATGATGGGGCGCTTGTCTTGGGCTGAGTTGGTAGTTGATTTTCAAGCTTGGGGGTTGAAAAGGGAAACCCTAGTTTTCCGTACGACCAGATAGTGGTCGATGTCGATGTAACCCAGACAGAAATCTGCTAGGAATTCTGTTTGGTCAGCATGGATTCCCTACGGGTAAGTTGCCAGTTGGGGAATAATGAATGCATACAGAGAAAAGAAATTATTGATAAGTAACTGTGAACGATGAGAACATTTGGTGAAAACACGTTAGGACTTGGGGTTTTTTCCCCAGAAAACCCCAACGTCCAACCATTAGATCCCACTACCAACCTCCTGGAAACTTGATTCCCGCGGGGGGGGGGAGGGGGGGGGGGGTTTACAAAACTTTTTGAAGGCAACTGTTTAGTATTAAAAAAAAAAGAACGAGAAATGTAAATGTTGCTTTTAGAAAAGAAAGAAGAAAAGGGGTTTGAATAACAGTTCAACATGAAATTTTGATTAAAAGGGAAAAAACGCTATTATGTGTATGTTTCATGTATTGTGAGATTCTTTGTTCTGTTTGGTAAAGGAAGGACACAAAAAAGTGAATCCCTGTTTCCCCATTCTCTCTTTTGGATGAATGGAGTAGATGCGCGCGTGTGGAGTAAACATGCTAAGTTTGTGATTGAGTATATGCAAATGCGGTGTGTGACACAGGTCACATATAATCTGCCCCTCAAACCAGAGAAAGCCTCTTTGATTTGAATCTGTCCTCAAAATTCTACATGACCTCACCAGCTGCTGTACTTATATGTCGTCGTTAAATTTACTTCTACAACGAGATTAACTCCTGGGTACAAACCCTGTGGGTTCAGCGCATTCTACTTTTGTAGCTATATCCTCTGGGTTTTGTCTCGGTTTGTACCTATGAAGTATCTAGAAAGTAAAGGGTGAAGGTCAGATAAAAAGAGGGATTCCCTCCTTCTGCGCATGTCTTGAATAACCCCAACCTTCTGCGCATGTCCGTCGCCATCAGTGTTGTTGACAACATGGCTGCTAAACAGCGTGCCATCTGCTTGACCGAAGTTGGCATTCTCACTTCCACAGGCAAGTGACACAACAAAGCCAGTGTCACTCTCCTAACAATTCTTGATGTTTGCTGAGACACACCGATTGTTTCACCACCAACATCTTGAAATGTGCCAGTAGCAAAAAAAAAAAAAAAAAAAAAAAAAAAAAAAAAAAAAAAAAAAAACCGCCATGCCAGACACACTTGTAGAGCAGGGGACAGAGTTCCGTGTCTCAGTCTGTGCAAATCAAATTCAATGTCTTCGCGGAGAGTCTGTCAGCTGGAAGATGTTGTGACGATGAAATCTTAACTTTGCGTAAAGTTCGTATCATTGAACGTGTCCAATGGATTCGTTCCGTCCATAAAATATGGTTTCTCTGCAATAGTTACCTTTGTCGGTGAAAAACCACAAAGTTGGCAGCCATCTTTGATTTGATCTAACCAGGGCGAACTCATGCCTTATCCTAATTGTAGGTTTCCCACCCTCACCCACGGAAAAACCACGAGGTTAAAGGTTTTAGTCTCAACATATGGATCGCAAGTAACGGACCTTTGAGTTACAACGAGGTAGTTAGGTCACTTCCCTGTTACGACGACATGTAAGTATGGCCCCAGGTCACTGCAACACCAAAAAAACCACACACACACAAAAACCACCATACAAATAAAGAAAAGTAACTAGAACAAGCATCAGTCGGCAGGACATTGGTACTCAGGCATTGAGTGGATAAATATTACTATAAATTAGGGCCCCATAGGTATTGAAGAGTCATGTTCCGTTTGAACCTGCAAAGCGATGGGAAAGTAAAAGCTTGCCCATAAGATGTAAGTATACATTTCCTTAACTGAAATCAATATCAGTGAGCATATGTGTGTGAGTATGTGTGAGTGTGTTTGTGTGTTGTGTGTGTGTGTGTGTGTGTGTGTGTGTGTGTGTGTGGTGTGTGTGTGTGTGTTTCGCGCGGGATAAGCGTAAGTGTGTGAGTGTGTGTGTGTGTGTGTGTGTGTGTGTGTGTGTGTGTGTGTGTGTTTATGTGTGTGTGTGTGCGTGTGTGCGTAAGTGCGTACATGTGTGCGTGCGCACACTGTGTGTGTGTATGTGTGTGTGTGTGTGTGTGTGTGTGTGTGTGTGTGTGGTGTGTGTGTGTGTGTACCAGTGGTGTGTATGTGTGTGTGTGTGTGTGTGTGTGTGTGTGTGTGTGTGTGTGCGCTAGTGTGTGTGCACACGCACGAGCATGTGGTGTGAATGTGTGTGTGTGTGTGTGTGTGGGGTGTGTGTGTGTGTGTGTGTGTGTGTGTGTGTGTGTGTGCGTGGTGTCTACACGTGCGCGGCTGTGCAAATGCGCACGGTCGTTTGCGAGTGTTTTTGTGTGTGTGTGTGTGTGTGTGTGTGTGTGTGTGTGTGTGTGTGTGTGTGTGTGTGTGTGTGCGTGCGCGCGCGAATGTGTGTGCGTGTGCGTTTATGTGTGTGTGTGTGCAAGCGCACATGCGCTGGTCGGAGCAGGGATTTTCCTTTATGTTTTATCTTTCAGATTTTTTTCTTGGAGATGTGTGCAAGTGTACTTTCATATTGATAGGGCATACTCAAACAAACGAAATAAGGATCACACGTCATTTTTGTACTCACAGTTCTTATAGAACAGGGAGTACTTTAGAATGGGAACGAAGAAATGCTGTCTGTGTGTGTGTGTTTCCGTCTGTGCTCCAAAATATGTTCCACTCGCTCCAGACAAAACTACTGGGCTGATCTTTCTGAAAATTTGTAGATATGTTCATTATGGGCCAAGATGATGCTGATGTGTTAGTTTACCGTTCCAGCCGTTACTAATGGCTGTAACGGCCTGTAACGGGTTTTCTTTTTCATGGAATATCTCAGAAAGTACTAGGCCGATCTTTGTGAAAATTAGCTGGTATATTCATTATGGGTCACGGATGACGCCCCTTTACCATTATAGTCGTTACTAGCGGCTGTAATGGCCTGTAACGGTTTTTCTTCTTTATGGATATCTCAGAAATTACATTGCCGATCTTTCTGAAAATTTGCAGGTATGTTCATTATGGATCACGGCTGATGCCCAACGTTCTAGTTTACCGTTATAGCCGTCAGTAACGGCTGTAACGGCCTGTAACGGTTTTTCTTCTTCGTGGAATATCTATAAAGTACTTGGCCGATATTTGTGAAAATTAGCAGGTATGTCATTATGGGTCCAGGCATGATGCCCAATATTTTAGTTTACCGTTATAGTCGTTACTAACGGCTGTAACGGCCTGTACGGTTTTTCTTCTTTATGGAATATCTCAGAGAGTACTTGGCCGATCTTTCTGAAAATTAGCAGGTATGTTCATTATGGGTTACGGATGATGCCCGATGTTTCAGTTTACCATTACAGCCATTACTAATGGCTATACCGGCAGTAGTATAGCAGGGTCAAACCGACCCACAGGGGGATGGGGATGAAATGTATGGAATGTATGACGTCATAGGAAGTGACATCAGCGGAAGTGACATCACCCGGAAATGACGCGAGAGAGGAAATGACATCATCCCGGAAGTGTCACAGGAATGACATCATAGGAAATGACATCAGTTGGAAATGACCTCATGCCAGAAGGTCACTTTCATGTCGCGACGTCGTGACCTTAAAGCGGAAACGAAACGGCCCTGACCTCATTGACTATGCAGTTGTGTCGGAGTATGGTTTGGTAAGGGGCAGCCACTCCCCCACATCACCCAAATTAGTCGAGCGTGAGAAAAGAGGGCAGGTTACCAAAGAAAAAACAAACTCGTCGAGGGTTGAAGCAAGTGGAGCGTGAGTCGGACAGGGAGGGTGTGTGAAGAATTACTGAGGATGTCACCCCAAGGACAGTTCATTCAGTGCTGAGGAACAGGTCTTGTTTGTTTGTTCGTTTTCTCCCCTCAAGATGGATGTTCGCTGGACACACCCTTTTACTTGCGTCATAGCGGGTCCTACTGGCTCAGGAAAAACTCATTTTGTAAAACGTTTTTTAAAAAGTGTATCAGAAATGATGGTATCGATACCCGAAGAAATAATAACGTGTTGTGGAGAATGGCAACCCTTGTATAACAAGCTGAGAGGGGTTACTTTTACGGAAGGGTTACCGGATATTGACGCATGGAAGGGAGACCATAGACGTTTGGTGATCATTGACGATTTAAATTAATGAGCGAAACGGACGACCGCGTTACGAAGTTGTTTACCAAAGGTAGTCATCATCGTAATGTGAGCGTAATGTACATTATCCAAAATTGATTTTCGAAACAGAAGGAACAAAGAACGATCAGTTTTGAACGCCCACAACATGGTCGTAATAAAAAATCCTAGAGACGCGTCGCAGATAACGCATCTCGCGAAACAAATGTTTCCTGGGAATATCAGATATATCCAAGCAGCATTTAAAATCGCAACGTCCAAGCGCATCGCTCCCTCAGAATTTAACAATTTTTTTTTTTTTTTGCTATTCTTTGCTTTGTCTTACGTCATGCTTCCTTTTCTTGTATACATTGGGTCTTTGTTATGTTCAGCTGGAGAAATCCTTTGTTGAATGAGATGCTGTTTT
>CM031607.1:87890103-87906760 GCA_018398815.1 Conus ventricosus | reverse complement strand
CCCTCTGTGAGAGAGATGGTGAGATTTTGTTGTCATTAAGGGATTGGCGATTTTGTCTGTATTTAGCTGCCTGTAGTTCGGTTAGATATTGTGTCCATTGCAAGATTATGGGCGTTTCTGCCTATATTTGTGTGTTTCCGCCTCCACTTATAAAGATATAACATGAGTAAATATGTAAGGTTTTGTTCAATGAACTGCTGAGGCCTAGTGGATCAAAAGAAAAAAGAAAAAGAGGAGGATGTGTTTCACTATCTAAGAAAAGCGTTTTTGGTGTATCTTTTACAGGGTACCCATTCTGACCCCAAGCTTGAAATGTGTATCAGAGCAGAATGGGGTTATAAAGCATATTTTGTATCATATATGTCAAATTCAAGAGGTGTTACCATTCTCTTTAACAATGATTTTGAGTTTTGTGTACAAAAGGTTTACAAAGATACAGATGGAAACTACATTTTTTTGCTGTTGTATCCATTTTGGCTAAGATGATATTGATCATTAACCTGTATAGACCAAATCATGATAATCTTGATTTGTTGTTGTTGTTGAGTTAGAAGATAATATTAGGGATGTTCACTTCTAAACGATTCTGCTTTTCATTACTTCTGCGTTTGTTTTTTCAGTTGCAAATACTATAGTTGTACGTGTTATTTTTATTAATAAAACATCTAAAAAATGATGATCTGTACTAGTAAACTAAATTTCTGAATGCTCAATAAATGATACTTGTTCCCTTGAATTGGGCAGTACTGCATGCTCTTCTATTACAGCTTTAATTTCCTCGTTAATTTCATCAATGTACTGTTTATCCTTCAACAAAGAACAATTAAATTTCCAGAAGGGGTATAGTTTAGTTTCTTTAGCAAAGGTTAAAGTCAGAGTAAGCATTGAATGGTCTGTCCTGTACCCTGCCTTAAGATCTGCATCCGTGACAAAGATGGACACATAATCTGAAACTAGAAAAAAAAAACAACAACTCTACTTTGCTGCAGATGGGAGGATCTGTACCATGCGTATCTTTTCAATTCAGGTTTCAACACTCTCCATATATCTGTAAGGTCTATATTAAGCATCATGTCTTCAACTTGCTGTTGTGCTTTAACATTGCTATAATGCTTATGATTAAAATAATCCATTGAAAAAAGTCTTGTACAAGGTTCCAGTCCACTCCAATTACAACATTTTCAACACCCACATCCACAGCCGGAATAGCTCAGTTGGTAGAGCGCCTGACTCGTAATCTTGGTGATCCTGGGGTTGCGGGTTCGAACCTCCGCCGGGGCGTTTCGGTACAGGGGGATTTTTCCCTCGGAGTTAACATTGGTTCTGATTCCATTTCCCTTACAGTCCTTCGAATGAGACTATAAACCGAGGTTCCGTGTGTGAACGCATGCATAGCATCTTGCACACACGTAAAATCCCATCACCAACTTTCGGAAGAGTAGGCCAGTTTGGCCGTTGGTATGGATGACACGTTACACATAGCATGCACCCTGCGTGAGAAATGGAAAGAATGAAGGAAGTAAGGAAAATGAGTGATCGATATTGAACGATACTGACTGGATGACACGGGAAACGACTGAATGAAGCGCCAGCTGGCAGCTCTTCAGTCGGCACTACCCAGGTAGGCAGCCCGTTGTGTAAACGAGTGTGGATTGTAAAGCGCTTAGAGCTTGGCCTCTAGCCGAGAATAGGCGCTATATAAGTATTCATTATTATTATTATTATTATTATTATTATTATTATTATTATTATTATTATTATTATTATCCTTAATATTATCTTCTAACTCAACAACAACAACAACAACAACAAATCAAGATTATCATGATTTGGTCTATACAGGTTAATGATCAATATCATCTTAGCCAAAATGGATACAACAGCAAAAAATGTAGTTTCCATCTGTATCAGAGAACAGTAAAAGGCCGGTTCTAGCCCAACCGCCTCAACTAGTTTCGGGCGGTTGACCCTAGAACCGGCCTTTTACTGTTCTCTGATAATCCATCACACATTCTCTTTCAATAACCAAAAAAAATAACGATTATCTACAAACAAACATACTGTGTAGGATTATCCGTTTTCAATACTAATTTACAAAACTTTTCAGATTTTAGTTTTTGCTTAATCCTGCGTTTTTCCTGATCATTTTCAATAACATCATTTTCACGCATACATTCATCAAATGCGTCTCTGTCTTTCATGTGAAATAAAACTACAGTCTTTAACTGTTCTCTAAAGTCTTTTAAAAACGGAGTTATATTTCTGACATAAAATCCACACACTTATCCCAGCATGTCTTCCACTGAAAGCTAGTTTTGACAAAGTGTTTCTCTTTTTAACTATGTCTCTTTCTGCCGAACAGTCATCTATAATAAATAGTGTCTGCGTTCCCTCAAACAATTTATAAAAGTATTCTAAACACTCACTCAGTTTATTGCTGGGATCAACTAAATATATTTTATCATCCGCCCATATAAACCTTCTATCATTATATGCTTTGTTCCATTTAAGTGTTGGGCAGAAAATTACTATATGATCAAATTATAACGATAAACTGTTTGTAATAGGTCGAGGATAAATATTGTTTTTCCACAACCAGTCTGTCCACAAATCAATGAACAATGAGGGGATTTTATCATAAAGTTTAACATCGGCATTGACACCAAAGTTGTCTGCTCCATAGTTTTATAACATAATTTAATCTAATCCAGTTATTATGTTTATCATACTCTATGTCAAAACTTGTTCAGTATAATAAAACCCTATAAGGCCTAAATGTGTAAGATTAATCCAATTCAGTTCTGTAAGATTGTTTCTATTTAAGCTAATATTGATTTTGTTGCTTGTTGTTATGACCTTAATATCCTCACCATTGTGAAGAACGACGATGGTAACTTTAAGACGGTCAACGTCTAAGTTTTGCCAGCTAATTAGAATTCCTTTTAAAAGGACGTCACTAACGCCCACAGCTCCATTCCTCTCCACATCTTTTAAGACAGAAATTTCAAATATCATTGTGAACGTGTCTCCTAATTTCATTTGTGGAATGAACTGTAATTTTGTAGAAGCATCTTTCAAAACCGTTTCTCTTCTGTGGAGGATGTACTGTTTATTCCCATACGGCGTTATTTCAATCGCTTTCCGACTATTGTCCTCTGGCATAAGACTTACATGTAAAGGGCCGGAGTTGAATGCTTTTCTGAAACTTTTTTGACGACTAAAAAATGTAAATGGGCTTATGAATTCAAATTTTATGTCCCATTCTAAATATGGTTCTAAGTGCCATTTGAGGTCAGGTTTTCGAACTATTTTATATTCATACTGGCCAACATTATTTGCTTCTAGATTGCGTAGTTGTTCTAGTTTAGGAAACTTTTTGTTGTCGCCAACCTCTTTGCGTTTATAATCACCATCTTTAGTGTACTCAAAACCATACAAAGCGCCTATCTCATCGTTCTGTTCAACGTCCGCAACGTCTGCAAGGTCTTTTAATTCTAAGGTTATACATCTCACAGGTGCTAATGTAACTCCTGATTCTTCTGGCCCACGCGACATTATTTTTTAGAACAACGTATTATTTTATTTCTAAAACAATGTGCAGGTTATCACATTTTACGACTTTCCCTGTTTGTCTGTGATTTTTATATTAAATGATCCGACCTTTCCGCAAGCTAATCTTTTAAACTGTAAATTAGGGAATTGTATAATTCATAATCGCAATATGCAGCTTTCCCTGATGGAAGAGCTCTTAAAACAGTTGAGGGCCTTCCATCATATAAGTTTTCATCAGTGCTCAGCTCGTCTAAATGAACATAGAGTAATGAATGTAATGCAAGATCGAGCGGACTTTTCCCCTCATATGTAGTTTTGTCTGGTGTAACTCTAAATTTATGAACGCCAGCTGCAAAGCCTAACATTTTAGCTAGCTCTTTATCAAAATAGTAACCTACTTCTTCTTCAGGCTTGAATGTTAACATTGTTTTAGATTTGCATTGTTAAGTTTGAGAGTAATGTCAAAGTTACTCATTGCTTCTTTTAGTGAGCAAAACCCGTAATAACCATCAGGTATTGTTAACTGGCTAACTTTGGTCCCTGTTTTGTTAATTTTTTGAATCTTATTATTGTTCTTGGATTCAGTAATATTAAACCATACGACTTTGTAGAATATTTCATGGAGTGCAACCCTTCGGTTCTGCATTCATTATCAATAGCATGCTCTAAAAACGAAGGACTGTCTTGAGTTGTTATTGTTACAAACATTTTTTAAAACGAAATAAAAATGAGTGCATTCAAATATCTACTGATGCAAAATATTCTGTTGGCCGCACTACAATCTTAAAAATATAACAAAGACCCTTATCATTTCTGTGACCCAGACTGACACCTTTCAAGCAAAGGTGAGTACGCCATTAAACAGATATCTTAACCCCCCTATTAAAAAAGACTACATCGCGAAAGTGTGGTTCAGTCATCCGATGCAGTTTTATCAGAACCAGTTAAACTTTGCTGTGTTTTGTGCATCAACTGGGTGTGGATGTATCGTATGGTGATCATTTAAATCATCCTGATCCTTTGGTGAGGTCAGTGTATAGATTTCATTTTTATTACACCTTCAGACGTATTTTGACTGAACTGCAAGCGCCATTACCAAATGACAAACCGTTTAATCCATTCAGCAACAGAAATAGACATTAAGGCTTTTGAAAGGATCTGTAACGAATTCAATATTAATGTTAAGACAGACTTTAGACAAAAGTTGGACCGCAATCATGGCTTAGGCGCCCTTATTTTTGGGGCGTGCACAGAAAGTATAACTATGACTGGGATCCTCCTTATACATCTTTCTCTCAGGCACAGGTGTTCATCTTGGGTCCATAGAGCAAGAGCATAAAACAGCGTGGACAACATTTATTTTAGACACTTCTAAGGGCCTAACTAGAGCGGGAATAGAACGAATAAACGACTCTATTCGTACTTACGTTTGGTGTTTGCTAGGTTCGCAAGCACAGGCAAGATCGAGCATAACTGATCTTCTACTGGCTTTGACGCACAAAACAGTACTTAGCAAATTTAGAGGACGCCATTAATTCTACAGTTGATTTGCCTTCAAGTATTAAAAGGTACCAAAATGCTTTACAATTCGCAAGATCAAAAGTAGACTTTGCTGTTGGCACTGGTTTATACATGCTGCCTTCTGACCTCAGACTCCAGGTTGGAACAATAATAAACTACAACAATGAATTCTCGTTGCAGGAAATGAACAGAGGTTGGGCAAAACGACATAAATTCTGAGCCAGTAATATTGCAAGCAGTAAACAAACAAGCCGACCCCCTAAGAATAAGTCATCCAATCCCCAAACCCCAAAGCCCAAAGGCCATTGAAGATTCAGCAAAGCTCTCAGACGAAAAAAATAATGACCATGAATATGAAAAGGCGGCACTTGTTTTTGGATTAACTGGTCTAGGATTACTTGGTCTTTATCTTACTAAAAAGTAACCCAACTATTAAGACAACTAATGCCCATAAGTGCTCAGCCATAAAGCCAACTACTTTGCTTGCAGTAGACAAAAGCCAGCTAACAATACCCCTAATATACCAGGTAAAGAGTCTATAGCTTTACTGGCTAATTTTTTTAATAAACCCGCAAGATGGTAAGTTTTTTTTTTACCCAGGGTTTTATCAGGTGGCGATGGAGGGGGATGGGGGGGGGGAAATTGGGTTTTGACCCCCAAACCCCCTGTAATCCCCAAACCCAGTGTACTTATTGCAAACCCTAAGGCTTTTTAAAAAGCTGCTAATGTAAACCCTTTGCTTTTAAAACGGTGTTCGTATTCTTTTCTGCTAGTGTCGTGTCTTCATTTTAAAATTCTTTTTTTTGTTTTTTATTCTGCTCACTTGATTTTGAAATTTTTCCCGGGTTTAGTAGCGCTGCTTTGTCTTAAAAATTTCTCAGTTTTCAAGATTTTTTAGTCTTGGGTTATTTTTTCTTTAACACCAAGCCCTAAGTTTGTCTTTCATCAGCCCTCAACGAGTTTTTTTTTTTTCCTTTTTATACCCTCATCTAGTTCCCCTGGGGTTTTGAAAAATTGTTTTTTTTTTTTTTTAAATTTCGCCTTTAAGGGTTTCTAAAAGTACGTTCAAGGGCCGCTAATTTCGGGGGGGAGAGAACATTAAAAACCCGGGTTCTAGGCCACTTTCGCCCTCAACCATTTTTTTTTTTTTTTTCCGGGCGAAAGGCCCTAGAATCAGCATATTACTTTTCCTGGCAAGTAAGACTTCGTTTTTTTTTACAAAATTTTACAAAAGTTTTCATAGGGGGAAAACGTGGGGAAAGTGGGACGTGGCTAAAAACCGCCCCATGGGTAACGTGGGGGAAAAGCTTTTTGGGCTGAACGCGTTTCTTTCCCAAAGGGTTTGGGTTTAACCCTTTAATTGCTAGTTCCCGGGCCCTCCCTAAGGTTTTTGCACTATTGATTACTGCGAGACCGTTATGGTGGGAACCTGATAACTTAAGGGGGTGGGGGTAATGAGTTGGAAAGGGCAATAAGGATTCCCCCCTAGGGCAAAAAAAACCCTAAACATTTTTTCTTGCTTTTTACCAACCAAAAGCCAAGATTTAATAACGTGATAAAAAAAGGCGCCCACCCCGCTCCAGCCAGTGTTGACAACCGACCCTAGCTGGTCTTTTTTAATTTGGGGAAAGGGTGTGCTGTGCTGTGGTGTTTTTCCCCCATGAAAAAAGTTTTTAAATTTAACAAGGCGAAATGTCACAAATGTCTGAAGTTTGTATTTCTTCCAAATTTAGATGGGAAAAAATTTCTTAAATCACGGGGTGTCATAAAGAATTGTTAGTTTATTTAGGCAGGCAACTAGTTTATTTTTCCCTGCATGGATCAAGTTTGGGCAATGTTCCATTCCCCCTCCAACCCCAAAGTTTTGTGGACCGAAGAAGAAAGAATGTTTTTAAAGAAAAAAAGGGGCTTTTTCATGAAAAAAGGGCAAACATTCTGGAAAAAAAAAACTTTTGGCCCAATAAAACTCCCAAAAAGGCCAAACGAAAGGGTTGGAAGATTTTTTTTAAAGAAAAAAAAAAGGGAAAAGAAAAAAAAACAGGGGGCGGAGCTTGATTCCCCAAACAGATTTGCACAATTACCCTTTTTGCAAAGGGGAAGTGCCCACCGTAGGGATATCAAGAAAAGCCTTTTTTAGTTTCTGTTCTTTTTGCCACTCAGCGGGCCGAAAATAAAATTTTTTTGAAAAATGAAAAAAAGGGATTAGAAATTAAAAAGGGGGACAGAACCCCCCCAAACATAATGTTTCATATTCAGTTTGGTCGGTTTCTGATTTTGTGAAAAAAACTGGCAGGAAAAAAGAAAGAAAAAGAAGGAAAAATAAAAGAAACGTGGGCACAATGGTTAAAAGAAAAAACGGGAAATTTTTTTTTTTTTTGGTTTTTCACGTACGAAGCTAGTACTCTTGAAAAGTACTTAAACCATTTCCTCAGTTTTCAATTTTGGTCTGCCATTTAATTTCATATGAAAAAATGAAGCAAATTAAAAACCATGTAAAAATTAAAGGGAATAAAAAAAAAACTACTGGTCAAAATTTCCCAAAATACCCCCGGTTAAACCCCAAACGTCACACCCCTAGTCATCCCAATTTTTTTGTTTTTTGTGGCGTTTTAGAAAACATTTTGCGCGGGGACTGAAAGGGGCCCGCGGGCCTCCCAAGACGTGGCTCAAATTTTATAGTCCCGTTCATGCATAAACGGTCGGGCTTGTTTAGAGGCAGGGTTGTGGGGCCCTTTTTTGCAACGGGTGCGCGGACTGTAAGCCCACTGAAAGGCCTCCCACTGAGGGCTAAAAATTTTTGTACCGTTCATGCATAAACCCGGTACTATATTTAGAGCTGACTCCCTTGAATTTCCACCTAGTTTCCCCGTGGAGTGTCTTTTTGTTTAGGGTTTTTATGAGAAAGGTAAATGAGGGGGGGGAAAAACCTTAATTCCCGGTGCTGGGGTTTAAGAACTTGTAAAAGGGCAGGGAAATTTCGGAGTAGGCTGACACATGATTATTTAAATTTTTGTGCTGTGGGGCTTTACCCTTGGTAGGGGCATTTGGGAAATTCCCCCCTTTGGGGCCCAAAAAAATCTGGGACATTTTTCTTACTTTTCCCCAAACCCTTTAAGCTAAAAATTTAATCACGTGATGGGAGTGACGCAAGAGTAAAATTTAGCGAACCTGAAACTCCCCCTGGTAGAGGAGTAGTGAGCCAAAAGCATTGCTTGTAACACAGAAGAAAAAAAAGTGGTCGCGAAACCCGCCTGTACGCTCAAATAGGTCAATTTGTTTTGGGGAACACTGCTGATTAAATGACATTCACGGCTGTCTTCACTGTTTCAAGCCCTGTTTTAATTTTTTTTGGCGGCCTTGGGGGCGGCCAAAGAGTGTTTTTATTAATGTTTTTGTTTTTTAAAATCAAGCTTTTGATAAATGCACTTGGGGGCTGTTTTTGAACGGAACAAAAGACCCCAAATGAATCAAAAAAAACGAAAAGACCGTTTTCCCCAAAAAGTGGTGTTCACAGGGACAAATAAAAAAAGGCTCTTTTTGTACACCACACACTCCCTCCCCCCAAGTCGCCCCAAGTTTTTTAAATTTTAATTTTTTTATTAAGTCCCCCCAAAGTTCTTAAATAATTTTTTAAATTTTAAATTTTACTTAAAATTTTTTAAAAGTTCTTGATTAATTTTTTAATTTAAATTTTTTTACTAAAGTCAACCAAAAGTTCAAAAACTAAGTCTTCCCTAAGTACACCCAAGTTTTTTTTTAAGGTATCTTTAATTATAAAAAAAAAATACAATTATGTTTTTTTTTTTTTAAATAGTAAAGCCTAATATATTTAACACACGCTAAAAAAAAACGTGTCATCGTTGAGAATGTTTTTTGTTTCAGCGTTCTCTGCATAGATTTTAAAGGGAAGTTTTTACATCAAAGGGAACCCGCATTGTTTTACAATTTGGTCTAGGGAAATGTCTTTTATAAAACTTCCTGTCTTTATTTATTGTTTTATCTTTTTAAATTTTACGCCATTTTTTTTTATAAAAAATTTAAATTAAGTTTTTAAAAAATATTTTTCCCTTTTAAAAAGGGATAAAAATGTGCTTTTTATTGGGGGTTTTGGCGTGCTTTTGGTCTTTTTTCGGGTTTTTAAAAGGGTTTCAGTTTTTTTTTGGTTGTTTTTTGTTTTGCTGCCATTGTGTTTTTTTTTTTAAAACCCGAAATTAATCCCCCCAACGCAGCAATGGCCCCCAAAAATGGAAAACATTTTTAAAGTTAAATTTTTCCATAAAAGATTTTGGGTTTCCCCTTGTATCAAATGGATTTTTTTTTTGGGGCATTGGATCAACTTGTTCTGGCGCTGGCGGTGTTATGTTTTCTTGATGAGTTTTTTTCTGAAACATTAATTTTTTTGTCTGTTCCCCTCTGCTAATTTTTTTTCCCGCCCTTTAAAACGCCCCGGATGAGGGCACTTTTCACTGGCCCCACCCCGATTTAGTGTTTTTGTGGGTTTTCTGGCTTGGGTTTCTTTCTCCACCCGATTTAATGTTTTCCCGATTCTGGGGTTTGATGATTTTCCAAACTGTTCATTTTGAAGGGAAAAAAAAATTATTTTTGGGTTAAAAGTTATTAATCCCCTGATTTTAAAGGCCCTTTTTCAATGTTCCAAAACTGTAGTATAGTTTACCCCTAGAGACTCTAATGGGCTTGGGTTTAAAATGGTCTTGCGTTAAATTTTTTAGTAAGATCTTGTTCGAATCAAAGGGAGCAAAACTATGGGTTGTTTAGTGTACAAAAAATTAAAAAACGTTTGCCCACCCCCTTTTCACCATTCTAGACCCCAGTGCGCTTCATACCTGTTTATGATACTTTTAAATGTCTTGCGGGGGAACTGTTGAATCGTTCCCAAAGCTGAAAATTTAGTTCCCGGGGAAACCCGTTTTGTTTTCCCCCATGCTGCCCAAAAAATACCCGCCTTCCTTTTTGGGTTTAAAAGCTTGGTTTATCAACTTGGTTTATTTATAAGTTCAGGGAAAGGGTTTAGGCTGCCTTTTAGCTGTAGGAGATCATCACTTTTCATGTTTTTTTTTAATTATAAATTTTTTTTAATTTTTTAAAAAAAGAGCACCGAAAAAAAATGTTACCAACCTTTTTTTTACCATTTTGTGTTATTGGGGACTAAGTGTAGGATACTTTAATTTCTTGGGGAAAAGCTGTTAAGAAAAAAAACCAGCAGATCTTTGGGAAATAGCTTTGAGGGTTTGCAAAGCTGATTGTATCATTGAAATTGGTTGCCCGAAAGATTTTTTTGTCAAGCAAGGAATTAAATTAAAACAGTTTAAATATGTAAATAAAAAATACATTTTTAAAAAATGGCTTCACTTTGTAAGGGTGATAGGCGGGGGCTGTGGTTAAAGCGCTCGTTTTAGTGGAAAATAATTTCGCATTTAGTAAAAATGCGAGATGAAGGGGGAGAAAAAAAGGGCATAACAAAGCTGTGGGGGAACTAGCGCAGCCAAAAAGAAACGCTATGAAAAACAGAGAATTGGGGCAGTTAGATTTTTAATGTACTCTGAAAAAACAGGGGGATGCAGCTTACCATTTAAAGTGTTGATCAAGCAATTAAAAAAATTTTTTTTGTAACAGGCAAACCAATCGAGAAAATTGCCCCCCCAAAATTTTGTGACTTTATCAACCATCAGAAAAAACAAAAAATGAAAAAAATCGCGTTTATTGCCTTTTGGGATACTGGGCGTGTATTTTTTTGCGCTAATTTGGGTGAATAAAAAAAGAACAAAATCTATTATTGCCCAAAAGGGTATTGGAAGGGGATACAGCAATACAAAAAATAAACAAAAGGGGGGGGGGTTTAGTGAACAAACAGCAAAAGGGAAAGGGTTTTCTAAAAAAAGCAATTTGGCAAATTTTTTTACCTGCCCCCAGGGCGGAAAACGAGACCGCCTTTGTTAAAACAAATCCAAAAGACACCCCTCAAATGGTCTTCTATATTTTTCCCTCTGATTTTTATTAGGGCGAAAAAAGATTTAAGTACGCACTCCAGCATTGACATGGGGTTTAAGTTTCCAAAAATCGGAGCCATTAACACAAAAGAGTGCTTTGTGTTGCTGTTGCCTTTTCAAATGATATACCAACGAGGCCCGCAACTTTTCCTCGCATGATTCAAGTCGATGTTTGGGAAAAAAAATTTAAAAAGGCCCAAATGAATCCCAAATTTTTGTTTTAAAAATTTGAGTTACCATTAAAAGAGGGATTCCAGGAGTTCAAGACACAGGCTTTATTTTAAAAAAATTTAACAAAAGTTATCTGAAAGACTTTTTTCCACCCGTATCCAGAGGCTGAAATTTACAATTCTCGCAACACAGAAGGGTTAGAAGGGTGCCCCCAAATTTTTGGGGCAATGAATAATGAAGGGAAATTTTAAAGGGGTAAAACAGTTCAAGCAATCAAAGAAAAACAATAATTTTTGTTGAAGGAGAGTTTTTCATCCCGGGAAACCCATTAACCCTTTGGATTGAAAGTAAGGTACCTTTATTTACCGGGGGGAAACAGGGAAGGGGGCACTGCTCAGGGGAAGAACCCGGTTTTGGGGTGTTATCCATTAAATAAAAATTTTAAAAAAGAATCCCCCCGTGTATTATTTACGAGAAAAAATGAACCCAAAAAAAAACAACCCGCTCCCCAAAGATCTTTTTGGAAAGAGAACTGCAGATAATCCCGCCCGGCACAGTTCGCTTTAATTAATTTTCGGTTCTCCAAATGCCGATTGCATATGAAAATCTGGATTAAAAAACACGTTTTGTGGGTTTTTTTTTATCTTCGTTTTTGTTAATAAGTTGTGTTGATTCATGTGATTAGATCGCAGTTTTAGGTTTTCATGTTTAAAAGTCTTATTTCCAAACAATGCTTCTTTGTAGTTGTCATGTGATATGTTTGACTGCACAACGCTGCGAGATATTCCTTTGCTTTCTTAATGATTTTCTCCTGGCTCGAAATACTGTACATTTTTGACCTTAACCCCACATACTCCTTGATCACCTTTCCAGATAATTCATCCTTCATCTTTCCTAAAACTTCTTGTTAACGGATGAATGCAAAGGCGAATCTTTTAGGGTAATCGGACGTGTCATACCACCCCGCATGTCCTTTAGCTACTTCCATTTCCATGTCTTTATAGATGTCTTCAGTAGGGATATCTATAACAAAACTATCTGTATCTGTGTAAAGCACTCTGGACTGGGGATACGAGGGCTTAAAGTAGTCATAAAGAAACTCTAACATCAAAAGCTTTGATAATTCTAAAACAGTAAACCCAATAAATACAGGTTTGTCCAA
The DNA here is from genome assembly GCA_018398815.1 of Conus ventricosus. NCBI lineage: Eukaryota > Metazoa > Mollusca > Gastropoda > Neogastropoda > Conidae > Conus > Conus ventricosus. The sequence continues at coordinate 87,894,346 of CM031607.1, read as the reverse complement.
TTTGACTTTCTTTTTTTTCATCATTATGCCAAAAAGCTGATCATGAAATCTTCTGAAGTCCTGATAATTTGGTTTTGAAGTCAGCTTAATTGCTTCGTTCTCTTTGGTGACCAATCTAACATCTTTGCGCTTGTGCGGATTCTCCATAGTCTTTCAAAACAGCTGTTGTTCATCAGCTTAAAAAAGTCTTTTTTGAAGCATCTGTGGATTTAGTTCTGAGATCAGTGTTCTTCATGATGTATGGTTTCATGAACTGTTTTGATCAAAAGCAATTATGCGATGAACTGCTGTCAACTTCAACCCATGTCTTAAATAAAATTGTAGAAGTCTGTAATGACAGACATAATTTTTTTTGCCTCGAAGATTAGGCACAAGTTTAGGCGGCTCTCTTGGATCCATCTTTAGACTTTTGCTGCTAATGGATAGTCATTATGCAGGTCATGGAGTTCATGAGGATATTCTAAGTCAACTTCTAGAATAAAGCCCTGATGTCGATCGGGCGTTAAACTGTTCAACCACTTTAATGCCTTTTGAATATTATTCGTACCGCCCCCGGTGTACATTTTAAAGTTACGTAATGGAAGTGATTGCGCCTAGCCCAACCATACAGATTGTTTGCATCTAAATACATGAGATAGTTAGACCTTTTACTTGGATCATAGTCGTCCAAGTATTTGTTGTTTGCTTTACAGTAATGATGCGACGCCATACTAATTCCTCCACGCAATCCGTTTTCAATCATCTGAATCATTTGGTAAATCTGACAATAAATCAATCTGTACTCCAGTAAACTTTAAGAAAGCGTCCCAGCTCATCCCGGGTGCAGAAATTAATGCGCAGGATCCAGGCTATAATGTTTCATACAGGTCTTCCTATAATTTTCAAAGACGTCCGCCAACAAACATACATCTGCCATTAAATAGGAGTCATGATAGTCTCCCATCGTTTTACAATCTAACTTCTGCCACGCATCTTGAGCATGCTGGTAATCAGAATCGCTGATGTCCTTTCCTCTAAGACTAGAAAAGAACGCGCCTTTAGGTGGAAGTGTATCTTCATCAAACCTTTCCCAACTGTTCATGTACTCATAAGGGGAAACGCCCTTTCTAACGAGAGTTGGGTCAAATATTCTTCGTTATTGGGCAGGACTTTAGGACATGGCCAGTGACTCTAATGATCCCATCAGGTGTTGCATAGAGTCATAAAAGACATGTTATTTAAAGTGAAACACATGTACTTTTCTGATGACTGTGCAATGCATGACACCCTGAAGGCATCGTCTACTGCTTTCATTATAAGGTGAGAGTCATAACCTCGCAAGTTGTGAAAGAATACAGGCAGCTTCCATGTCTTTGGATCAAACTTTAGTTGAAGATTGCATTTACTGTGCGCTGCACCTCTAAACTTCCCAAATAATGTGATCATGGTCTTTACTGTGGGGTTTACACTCTTGGGCGTTAGCTCTAAACCGCAAATCCAACAATGCGTGGCTGAGTCATACTGTTGTTGGTCTTCAGGCGCCATTATGATTTCAGATAAGTTTAGATTATTAGAACAGGCGTTACGCACTTGCTGCATGCGTTTTAAGAATGTTTCTGCAGCATCTGGTCCTCTATATAATTCTGGTTGAATGAGCGCCATCCGACCTAACAATAACAAAAGCAAATGAACAAATCTGATGATTACTCATTAAGACTGTTTTTCGAAGTTTTTGTGGTGCTGGCCCTTCATAAGGAACAATAAGCGACTCGAAGTCTGCGTAAACTAGTATGGAGAATTTTGCAGCCCTTTCCAGTTCTTAAAACTAACTTTAGATCCTGGAGGGGGCGTAGTTAGTTCTGTCTTACAGTCTACAGAACTTTTACAATGTTTTATATGTTCAAGCGCGGCTTGAGCAGTTGGAATTCTTGTTAAACATTTTCTACAGAATTCTTGTTTATGTTCATGTTTTGAAGTATGCGCTAATAATCTGCTCATTGTGCGTATCAATGTGTAATGGGGCAGCCCTGCTGGCGAAAACATTAGGAGTAAGTCCACATGACTTTTGGCTGGTTCGCCTATTGTTGGACTGTTCTTGGACACTTTAATTGGCACCAAATTTGTTTCCTCATCCCCTGTGTATACATTAACAGTTATTGGGTTGTTTTGTTCTTCAAACTGATCAATTTGGTCTACACTAACAGGAAAGGATATTCCATTGAAGTTAAGATCTTTGGCGTATTGCCGATAGTTAGTCACTCTCTCTGCGTGTTCGCGGACATGATGCAGCCTTGCAAGAACGCACCACATGAAACATTTGTCGTCTGAATTTTTTATGTTTAAAACTGCTCTCTTTAAAACCAACTCCCGAGGTAGCGGAATGTAAGCCTTGCCTACAATCGGTGCATACTTAGCCTGTTTTAATCTAATCTCTAAGACTTCGCCCTCTGACCAACCAGAGCCTCTCATTTTAGCTTCTTCAGCGGCAGCGTCAAACTGTGTAAGCAGTTCGTCTGCCCAACCGGGTGTTAAGTCATTATGAGAAAGAATAGTCTGTTGTTTAGTTGAGACCCAGACTTCTAAATTTTCTTCATTTATTGTTACATAGTCGATTAAAACAGCTAACATTACTTTAACTGGCGGGTCTATTGTTAGTTTGCCTGGAACTTGAGAAATAGCATGAACAACACTTGCCTGTGCGTTTGTTGGGTCAATGACTTCTAAATCAATATCATTCAGTGCTCTTGATAAACGCTCTCTCTCGAGCATTCCTTCAAAAAATTCGTCTTGTCCTTCATATATCTTAGCCATGCTGTCTTTCTTTTCTAAGCCAACATATTTATTTAAATTAAAAAAAATACAACGGCTTAATCAGAATCAATATCAACGGTCTTTTTGTGCTTGGACTCATAAACTAAAGCATAAACACCTTTTGGTGTTGTTAATGCGAGCTGTTTAGAACAGAGTTTAATGTTTCGTTTACTTTTTTTAAGCATTCCTTTTTTATCTGCTCGGGGTCTGGCTGTTGAGAAAAACTTGTCCTCGCCTTTCTTTGAAGATCAAACTTTTGTCTTTTGTAGTCATCAAAATCGGCCTGTAAACGATTAAATTCTTCATCCGTGATGTTTGAGTCAACAAGCGCTTTATTTATTGTCAGTTTAAACGAACTAAGTTTAGCCGTTATTAGTTGAACATAGCTGTGTGCTTTTGGAGTTTAGTTTTTAATTTTTGCCAGCCGCACTTACAGCTAATGAACACAGACGAGAGCTAAAGAAAACCTCCTAGAGGTAAGCTGCGGGTGCGCCTATGCCTGTTGCTAAGAGACCAACACTCGTTCCTGCTGATAGAGCACTTATAGTCGATGCTCCAGTATTAACATATGAAACGCTTTAAAAGGACCCGAATACCTTCTTTTGGGTTTTTGCTGTATTTTTTAAAAGGTCTTTTTTTAGTACTTGCTGCATTTGCGTAATGTTTGTTAAACTAAAGGTTTTTTTGTTTGGGGGTTTTAAATTCTCCCTTTTTTTGGCGGCGGGTGTGGCCCCAAATTTTGGGTAAACTTGAACAAGGGCATGTTTTTATAAAATAAAAAAATTTAGTATTTTATATCTTTTAATTCGGTTTTTTTCAATTTTTAGCTGGTTTTATATATTAAAAAAAAAAAGTACCCTTAAAGCGGTTTATCGGCTTCTTCTTCTTTTTCATTGAATGTTTTTTACGTCTTTTCCCCAGTTCTCCCCCCCTTCCCCTGTAATGATTTTCCCTCCCTTTTTACCTTTGGTCAATTTCCTTTAAAACCCTAAATTTTGGGTTTTTAAATAAATCATAAAACCTAACTTTTTTGAAGTTGTAAAACTTAGCCCCCAAGGTCAACTGTTGGATTTCTTTCACCTCCCACCACCCAAAAAGTTTTTTATTTCATTTAAAATGCTGATAAGGGGTTTTAAACCCGCTAGCATAGATTTGGTTGGGTTTGGGGCTTCCCCAATCGAACATTGTACCCTTTTGTTATTTTTGGGGTTAAAAAAATTTTTCACTTCCTCTTTTGAATGGTTTTTTATCTTCACACCCGCAATAAAATTTCCTTTTTAAACCCATTTTTGCTGAGACGCTTTAAAAATAAAAATTCCATTTAGGTGTTGCCCCCGCTTTGGGATTTGTTGTATGATGAATCCCCTCTGGCGTAATTTATTACTAATTTTTTCTGATATTTTTGCCCCAATCAGCTCTGCAAAAAAGGGGTTTCTAACAACCCTCAAAAACC
>CM031607.1:87884241-87889103 GCA_018398815.1 Conus ventricosus | reverse complement strand
TTTTTTTTTTTTTTTTTTCATGTTGGATCATAAACCTGGGCACGGGCAGGTACTTGTTTTTTTCGGCATATTCCACCACTTTGTTTTTCAACTGACTCAACATCGCCCCGCTCTGGATCAGTTTTTGTCAGGAACCGGTTGTAAGAGTCAGCCTCTTCCACCCGGTCCATGATACTTTTCGCGATCAGTAACTCCGGCCTAGGTTCTTCTATCAGCGACAGCAAGGCGACGGCTCGAACGAGGGCCTGGAAAACGTTTTGTTCCAGCGAGAGTGCCCCTCCGGCCCCGCAAGAGCTTCCTCAGCACGCGTTTGATATCGGACGCCAGGACAACTAGCCAACACGTATTTGTTTCTGTTGAAGATAGCACCGGTGGTGGCCAAACTTCGCGGCTGCGGGAGGGGAGGTTTCCACGATTTTGATGACGATGATGAATGGCGGTGGACTACTACCGCGGAGTCGGTAGTCAGATCATCCATAGCAGTCAGATCTTCTTCTCCGTCTTCGTTCACCACTTCCATGTTGGTGTCCTCTTCCTCCTGGGCAGAGAGTGATGTAGCGCCGTCGGGAGGAGGGTCGCGCCTCATCATTGTCTCGCGCCACGCCGTGGTGGGTCTTGATGCTGCTGCTGTGGAGGTGGCGGCTGTGACTCTAACAAACGCCCGCCGGGATATAGTTCCTCCTCCGCCGCGGCCTCTCAAGTTACGCGGTGGTATCTTTTTGTTTCTGTCTTTCAAATGTGAGGCGAAGATGTCTCTAGCCACCGATAGGAACCGAATATAAAAAAGTAGTTCGCGATCCAAGTTTGTTTTTCTCTCAACAACTCCACAACGAAAGGCAGTAGTTAAATTCCAAATCGCTTTATTTCATCATCTTGTTCTTCTTGTCCACGACCTCGGGGCGTGTGTGTGAAGAAATCTCAAAATGCTAGGAACCCGATATTATCAGAGAAGGAAACGATAACCTTTACATTCACAATCTCAGAGGGTGAGAAGAGAGCGGGGGGAAAAAATCCCCACCATTTGGAGCTTTTACGGAAACATCAACTTTTGTCGCGCCTCCAAAGGGTAGTAGGTAAACTATTTCTTCAGCAATTTTTTCTTTTTTTCTCTTTCCCACCACGCCCGCGACGAAGAAAAGTCTTTCGACTAATTATGATGCGACGAAGTCTCCACCACCAACCGCGACAACAATAATAGGAACCGAAGAAAATACTACAAAGAAGTAGATTTTCATCCGAGTTTTTTTTTTTTTTTCCCCAACCCAAAAAAATCGAAAGGGGTTTAAACAAAAAAACACCATCGGCTTTACACAAACACCACCACCACACCACCTTTTTATTTTTTAAGAAGGGTTTTCTTCGCTTTAGATTTCTTCAAGTCCCAAAGGGCGGTGGTTCACTTTATTTCTTCCGACAACATCTTTTTTTTTTTCTTTTCCCGCGACTACGATGACGATGCGAAGTCACACAATACCTCACGTTCACAATCCGAGTTCGTTCGAAAGTCCAAAGGGTAACAACCGTTATTTCAAAGTCGCAGCATCTGGTTGTTTCGTTTTTCACGAAGAAGAAGTCTTTCGAATATGTATGATGCCAATACCATTCACCAACGTATTACTTTACGTTCACAATCCACGGTTTTTTCCCTTCTGTTTAAAAGAAATAAAACCATTTTCGCTTTATTCATGTTTCATAGCATCTTTTTAAATAAATGTCTCACGCCTGATGGAAGAAGGTCTCGACTATGATTGACGACGAGTCTTATACAAGCACCACCACCAATAAGAAGAGGAACCGAATGTAAAAACAAGTAGCTTACCTACATTCACATAACAATCCAAAAGTTGTTATTGGGTTTTTCTTTTCTTCTTCCCAAGTCCAAGGTTAAAAAACCACCCATTCGCTCAAGTGCAACAACCAACCATTTACTACACTACGTTCACAAAATCCAAATAGTTAAAAGTCACGCAAGTATGGAGCATCCCCGTTTCTTTCGCTTTTCCTTTTTCGTGCTAAGAAGTCTTCTTGAAGTCTCTCTAAACGACACAACAACAGACCGAATATACGAAAAGCATATTACTAAATACTACATTCACAAATCCAAAGTTTTTTTTGTGTGTGTTTTAATATAAAAGTCCAAAGGTGGTAAACTTATTTCTTCAAAGAGCATCTTTTCTTTCTTTCGCGTGGGTGTGAAGAAGAAGAAGAAGAATCTTTCGACTAACGATGATGATGCGAAAGAAGACCTCTCTAAACAAACGACCACCACCACCAATACGAACCGAATAGTAAACCACACAAGGGTGGGTTTTTCAAAATTTTCTCTACGACGAAGTCAAAAGGCAGTCGCTTCAAACTACACCACCAGACCAACAACAATAGGACCGAATATCAAAAGTAGACAACCCAAAGTTGTTTTTTTCTTCTACCCACAAAGTCAAAAAGGTCACTGCAACACCACCACCAATATAGGAACCGAAATCTACCAAGTAGATAATTTACTACTACTAACACCTTACAGGGAGGTCTCACAACGCAAATTCAAAAGAGGTTGGTGTTGTTTTTTTCCACCACAAGTCCAAAAAGGTAAAACCGCTCGTTTTAATACAATCCAAAAGTTGTTGCGTTTGTATTCTACCACAAGTTCAAAAAAGGTAAAACCATTCGCTTTATAGTACAATCCAAAAGTTTTTGTTTTATTCTTCCACATCAAAAAAGGAAAACATTCGTCGTTTTTTTTTTCATTCCAAGTCAAAAAGTAAAACCATTCGCTTGGTACAATCCAAAAGTTTGGTTGTGGTTTTTTATTCTGCCACAAATCAAAAAGGGAAAACCATTTCGCTTTAATAATAGGGACCCACTGGTAAAACGTAGACCGTACAAAGTTTTTTTTTCTACAAGTCAAAAGGGTCAATCAACACCACCAACAAATAGGAACCGGAATATACAAAAGTAGATTACTACTCTACTACTTAATCTTAAGGGCACACAACAATCCAAAAGTGGTTGTGTTGTTTTTCCACCACAAGTCAAAAAAGGTAAAACCGTTCGCTTTGTACAAATCCAAAAGTTGTTGCGGTTGTACACTAACCACAAGTCAAAAAGGAACCATTCGGTCATTTTTTTTCCTTCCAAGTCAAAAAGGTAAAACCATTCGCTTTGTACAATCCAAAAGATGCGGTTTTATTCTACACAAGTCAAAAAGGTAAAACCATTCGCTTTTGTACAATCCAAAAGTTGTTGCGGTTTGAATCTACCAACAAGTCAAAAAGGTAAAACCCTTCGCTTTTGTACAATCCAAAAGTTTGTGGCTGTTTTTTATTCTAACACAAGTCAAAAAGTTAACACCATTCGCTTTTGTACAATCCAAAAGTTGTTGCGGTTTTATTCTACCACAAGTCAAAAAGGTAAAACCATTCGCTTTTGGTACAATCCAAAAGTTGTGGTTTAACTTAACCACAAAAGGTCAAAAAGGTAAACCATTACGGCTTTATACAATTCCAAAAAGATGCGGTTTTATTCTACCACAAGTCCAAAAGTAAGCCATTCGCTTTTGTACAATCCAAAGTTGCGTTTTATTCTTCCCAAAGTCAAAGAGGTAAAACGCATTCGCTTTATAGTCACCAAAAGTTGGTGGTTTTATTCTACCACAAGTCAAAAAGGTAAGAACCATTCTCTAAAGCAAATCCAAACGTTTGTGGTTTTATTCTTCCCAAGTCAAAAAGGTAAAAACCATTCCTATAATATAAATTAGATTACCTTACGTTCATCCAAGGTTTTCAATCTCACGGTATTACAAAGCAAATCCGCTTCATAAAGTTCATATTTAGAATGTCCGGGTCCACGAATGATGATCACGAGGGCAATTATATCACGTCTTCTTCTCGTATCATTCATCATCGAGGTACCCTTTTTTAATTTCGAACTTTTAGCAGCTCGGCTTTAAAAAGGAAGAAGCTTAGTTAATAACGATCCGACCACGACCGCGACCACCGATCCAATCCCCACCCACTCCGCGAGGTACCGGCAATAAATACTAACTTACTAAGCCATCCACCACCACCTCCACCCAATAAGTCCAGAAATTCCTAAAGTAAAAAGCCCGTATCATGAGAAGCTACCAATCATCACCATCATGGGGACAAAAACAACCAACAAAAAAAACCCATGCGATAATTACTAGTAGTAGTAGTATAGTAGTAATAGTATGAAGTAGTAGTAGTAGTAGTAGCAAAAAGAAGGAGCCCACTACTTACTCATCATCATCATCAACATTCGAGTTATTACCAAGAAAAAAGAGGAGTCGTCCTTAAGACGCTAATCCAGCCCACCGCAAACAAGTCCAGGAAGTAACTAAAATAAAAAGCCCTAAAATCCAGAGAAAGCTACCCAATCATCACCATCATCGGCACAAACAAAAAACAAGTTGATAAGTAATAGTAGTAGTGTAAAACGAAGAAGGAAGCCCACAACTTACTCTCATACTCATCATCATCATCATCATTCGAGTTATTATCAAGAAGAAGAGGAGGTCGTTCATTCACAGACGCCAAAACAAGCCCACCGCAAATAAGTCCAGGAATTACCTCTCATCCCCGAAAGTAAAAGGCCCATATCATGACGTGATGCTCTCTAGAGTTTTGTCAAGTACCGATTCAGAGTCAGATGAGAAAGCGACCAAACATCACCATCATGGACAAACAAAAACAATTTGATAAGTAGTATAGTAGTAAAAAGAACTCATCATCTCATACATCATCATCATCAGCATTCGAGTTATTATCATAGAAGAAAAAAAGAGAGGAGGTCGTCATTACTAGGGATGCTCATAGCATACGCTAATAAATAATTCCCTGAAACCG
>CM031607.1:87856741-87879241 GCA_018398815.1 Conus ventricosus | reverse complement strand
GCCAAGTACTTTCTGAGAAATTCCATAAAAAAACAACCGTTATGGGCCGTTATAGCCGTTAGTAACCGTTAGTAACGGCTATAACGGTAAACTTAAACATCGGGCATCATTCGTAACCCATAATGAACATACCTGCTAATTTTCACAAAGATCGGATAAGTTCTTTCTGAGATATTCCATAAAAAAGAAGAACAGTTATGGGCCGTTATAGCCGTTAGTAATTGCTATAACGGTAAAATAAAACATCGGGCATCATCCGTCGCCCATAATGAACATACCCACAAATTTTCAGAAAGATCAGCCAAGTACTTTCTGAGACATTCCATAAAAAAGAACAACCGTTATAGGCCGTTATAGCCGTTACTAACGGCTATAACGGAAAACTAAAACATCGGGCATCATCCGTGACACATAATGAACATACCTACAAATTTTCAGAAAGATCGACACTGTGCTTTCTGAAAAAATTCCATAAAGAAGAAAAACCGTTATGGGCCAATATAGCCATTAGTAACGGCTATAACAGTACTTAAACATCGGGCATCATCCGTGACCCATCATAAACATACCTGCTAATTTTCACAAAGATCGTCCAAGTACTTTCTGAGATTTTCCATAAAGAAGAAAAACCGTTACACGCCGTTGCAGCCGTTAGTAACGGCTATAACGGTAAACCAAAACATCGGGCATCATTCGTGACCCATAATGCACATACCTACAAATTTTCACAAAGATCGACCCAGTAGTTTTGTCTGGAGCGAGTGGAACACATTTTGACCACAGACGGACACACACACACACACACACACACAACACACACACACACACACACACACACACACACACACTCACACACACACACACACACACACACACACACACACACACACACACACACACACAGTAGTTTTGTCTGGAGGGAGTGGAACACATTTTGACCACACACACACACACACACACACACACACACACACACACACACACACACACACACACACACACAGAGCATTTCTTCGTTCCCATTCTAAAGTAATCCCTGTTCTATAAGAACTGGGAGTACAAAAAGAAGACGAACAAGATGCAATGCATATAAACGTACTCCAGTTTATCCTGAATACGCGTGAGATATTCCATAAAGAGGAAAAACCGCCTTGGGCGAGTGTAACCATTAGTAATGGCTATTCTCGTAAACATAAACCATCATCTGTGACCTATAATGAACATACCTACAAATTTTCAGAAAGATCAGCGAAGTACTTTCTGAGACATTCCATAAAAAAGAAAAACCGTTATGGACCGTTATAGCCGTTAGTAACGGCTATAACGGTAAACTAAAACGTCGGGCAACTTCCGTCGCTTATAATGAACATACCTGCAAATTTTCAGAAAGATCGGCCAAGTACTTTCTCAGATATTCCATAAAGATAAAAAAAACCGTTATGGGCCGTTACAGCCGTCAGTAACGGATATAACGGTAAACTAAAACATCGGGTATCATCAACATACTTACAAATTTTGACAAAGATCGACAAAGTGCTTTCTGATATATTCCATAACGAAGAAAAACCGTTATGGGCCGTTAGTAGTATAGCACGGTCAAATCGACCCTCATGGGGATGGGGATGGAATGTATGGAATGTAAGACGTCATAGGAAGTGACATCAGCGGAAGTGACATCACCGGGAAATGACGCGAGAGAGGAAATGACATCATCCCGGAAGTGTCACAGGAAGTCACATCACAGGAAATGACATCAGTGGGAAATGACCTCATGCCGAAAGATCACTTTCGTGTCGTGACCTTAAAGCGGAAACGAAACGGCCCTGACCTCTTCTTCTTCTTCTTCCTAAAACACCGGTTCACTCAAAAACGAGTAGGTCACCAGCGCGCATGTTAAAAAGTAAAATAAAATACCATAAAACAGTGCGACTCAGACTGTTGGCCCCTGGAGCAAATTTAGCAACAAGGGGTCGCACTCGATATTCAAGAAGATAAAAGCAATGGCCAAATTCAGGCCCAGGTAATAGTAAAATATCAGGGAAGTAAAAATAGAAAATCGTCAATATGCAGATCTCAGAACTGTCGAATCAATTTGTTTTTTGAATGAGTTGCATTTGTGGCAATCTTGATGGCACCCGGCAGTGAGTTCCACAGCCGTACAGAACTGAGATAAAAAGAATGTAAGTGGCTGTCAATATTTGATGCAGGTATAGTATAACATTGACCGCCACTCCTGGTGCTACTTTTATTCAATACTAGTTGTTCCATTGGAATATCAATTACTTTAGCTCTGCCTTTGAAAAAGGTGTTAAGTTTAATAAAAGCTCTTCTCTCTTCTAAGGGTTTCCATTCTAATTTCCTCATGTTCTTCCTAGTATTCCCCTTTTCTCTGATGTGGTTCCCTGTTACGAACCGTGCTGCTCTCTTCTGAATCTTTTCAAGGTTATCAATGTCCTTTAGATGGTAAGGATCCCAAACTGAGCAAACATATTCCAGTACTGGTCTAACCAGTGTTTTGTAGCAGTCGTCTTTAACCTTTTGGGGGCAGTCATTGATATTTCTGTGTAAGAAAGCTAAGATGTTATTTGCTTTCTTACATACTAAATTGTAATGTTCTTTCCATTTGAGACGACTATCTATAATCACGCCTAAATATTTTGCAGCATTAGTTTCATTGACTATGCAGTTGTGTCGGAGTAGGGTTTGGTAAGGGGCAGCTACTCCCCCGTGTCACCCAAATTAGTCGAGCGTGAGAAAAGAGGGCGGGTTACCAAAGAAAAAAACAAACTCGTCGAGTGTTGAAGCAACTGGAGCGTGAGTCGGACAGGGAGGGTGTGTGAAGAATTACTGAGGACGTCACCCCAAGGACAGTTCATTCAGTGCTGAGGATTAGGTCTTGTTTGTTTGTTCGTTTCTCCCCTCAAGATGGATGTTCGCTGGACACACCCTTTTACTTGCGTCATAGCGGGTCCTACTGGCTCAGGAAAAACTCATTTTGTAAAACATTTTTTAAAAAGTGTATCAGACCCGGCTGGGAGGTCGTGGATTCGAATCCCATCAGAGTCATGTGGGTTATTCTGCCTGACCGGCTCCTACCCAGAGTTGAGTTTGCTGCGGACTCAGTTGGGAAGACTGGGACCACACAGTCGAGTTTCATCCACTTAATGGATGCGTTTCTGAGAGTGTTGCTCAAATTTCCTGACCAACACTGCAGGTGCCTGTATCTCTGGGGCTGGTTGACGCCGGGATATGTTATGAAAGGAAGCGTAGAGTACAGCCCTGTCATGTAGTCTCAGACCGAAATGGAAATCCGTAGCATCATCTTAATCATCCTCATTCTAATCGATCAGCATAAAGAAAATGTCTCAAATTCTGTGGCCCTTCATGCCATGCTCTCATGGTGACCTCACTTTTGATGTCCTCTGCACGTCTGTGGTCTTGGTTTGGTTCCGTCGGGTCACCGGTATCGGCGAGTCCATGAGAGCTGTCGTTGGACGGACGTGGTGGCGCCCTCCGGAGGGAGAGCTCACTCACGCCGGCTCTGCGACTAAGCAATTATTGTCGTCAGTAGGGGGCTTAGTAGGTGGTGTCCTGCGCATGTTAGATCAGAACAGCCGCCACTAAACACCACCGAAGTGACTCGGCAGCAGTGCAGTGTCTCCTCCCTTGGGTTGCCTCTTGACAACTTGACATTGACAGCTCCCTGTGGTTTGCCGGTGCTGGGGCTGCGGCAGGGCCGACCGGCTGTGGCTGTGGACGGGGTGTCAGAATGAGCGGCGTGGGTGCACTGCCTCTGAGGTGGTGCAGAGGTTGGGACAGCAAAAAATAAAAAATAAAAATAATAATAATAATAAAAAGTGTATCAGAAATGATGGTACCGATACCCGAAGAAATAATATGGTGTTTTGGAGAATGGCAACCTTGTATAACGAGCTGAGAGGGGTGACCTTTACGGAAGGGTTACCGGATATAGACGCGTGGAAGGGAGACCGTAGACGTTTGGTGATCATTGACGATTTATTGAGCGAAACGGACGATCGCGTTACGAAGTTGTTTACCAAAGGTAGTCATCATCGTAATGCGAGCGTAATGTACATTATCCAAAATTGATTTTCGAAACAGAAGGAACAATGAACGATGAGTTTTGAACGCCCACTACATGGTCGTATTCAAAAATCCTAGAGACGTGTCGCAGATAACGCATCTCGCGAAACAAATGTTTCCTGGGAATATCAGATTATCCAAGCAGCATTTAAAATCGCAACGTCCAAGGCGCCACATAAGCGCATCACTCCCCCCAAATTTAACGATGTTTCTTTTTTTTATACTATTCTTTGTTTTGTCTTACGTCATGCTTGTTTTTCTTGTATACTTTGGGTCTTTTTAGGGTCACTGGAAAAAACCTTTGTTAATGAGATCTTTTTTTCCCTCAGTGAGAAAAGATGGGAAATTTTGTTTCATTGGGGGATTGGCGATTTTGTCTGTATTTACTGCCGGTATTTCTTATATATTGGGGTTCGCTTGCAAGATATGGGCTTTTTTCTCCCAAAATTTTGGGTGGGGTTTCTGCCTCCATTTATAAGATATAACATGATAAAAAATGAAAGGGTTTTTTTTCAATGAAAAACCGGGGCCCCTAGCGGTTCAAAAGAAGAAAAAAAAAAGAGGGGTTTGGGGTTTCACTATTTTAAAAAAAAGCTTTTTTTGGTGTATCTTTTTTCAGGGTACCCATTCTGACCCCCAAATGCCAAAAGGGGGTTTGAACAAGGAAAAAGGGTTTTAAGATAATTTTTTTTTTTTTTTTTTTTTAATTTTTTTTTTTTTTTTTTTTTTTTTACCATTCTTTTTTAACTATGTTTTTGGGATTTTTGTGAAACAAAAAGGTTTACAAAAAATACAGAAAACCCAAAAAAGGGCCCGGTTTTCTAGCCCAACCCCCTAAACTATTTCGGGGGGTTCCCCTAAAACCCGGGCCCTTTTTAACTGTTTTTCTGATAATCCATCACACATTCTCTTTCAAAAACCCAAAAAAAATAACAAATTATCTACAAACAAATTTAACTGGTAGGTTTATCCTTTTTAAATACAAAATTTACAAAATTTTTCCCAAAAAATTTTAGTTTTTGCTTAATCCTGTGTTTTTTCCTGATCTTTTTTAAATAACATCATTTTCACGCATACTTTCACAAATGCGTCTTTTGCCCTTTAAAATTGTTCTCTAAAGTCTTTTAAAACCCACCCCATTTAATCCTAGCAGTAAATTTTTTAAAAAAACGAAGTAAAATAGACAAAACCAGACAGACAGAAAAACCACAGGTAATGGTGGGGAAGGAAAAGGCGGGCCCGGGATCAAACCATGTCTTTAATCACTCTTTACGGCCTGCCAAAGGAAAGAAAATTGTCCACCCCTGCAAGACCTGTCATTGGGCTGACCCCCCCGATTTTTTTAATTTGCGCTGTTTGGGTCTTATAACGGGGCAAGGTGCAATACTGCTAAACCGGGAAAATTCGATCTAGACCCAGCGCCCTCTCATTTAAAGCCAGGGAAATTTCAATGCAGACGGACGTTTTTTTGTTCACAAGGGACAGCTTCTTGCTATAATGATCATGGGTTTTTATTAAAAGCTGAAATGGCGAAGTATTAAACAAAAGAAAATCAGGGGGGCCCAGCTTTACCCCTAACCCATGAAAATTGTTTTTTGGGAAAGGGTAGGAAAAAGGAAAAAACGAGAACCAACTATTAAATGAACAAACACAAGCACCTTGAAAAAAAGTTTCCCTTTTTTTAAAAAAGGGCGCTTTTTTTATTCAAAAACCCAAATGTTCGGGAAACAGGGTACACCGGGCAACCCAAAGAGCTCCCAAAAATGCTAACTCCCCCAAAATGCGGTTCTAAAGCCCGATGAAAAAGAGGAGATTAAAACCCTTTTTGGGTGAAACTCTTTGTGAAATAGGCGAGAGGAAAGGGTACACTTTTCGCTATTTAACTTGATTCCCGGGGCATGCTCATTAACAGGTAAAACCAACCTGCTCTGGTAAAACCTTTGGGGACCCCGAAGGGTTTATCAAAAAATATTCTGACATTAGCTTTGAGAGAGAACTAGCGCTCCACCCTGGAGGGGTAAAAGGGTCACAGGGGGCAAGACTTTTTTTTCCACGCGAGGGGTTAAAAAGGTTATCACAGAAAGAAGAGAGAGGGGCATCCCCGCGGGTGTGGCGCGAAGGGGCAAACCCAATAGAGGCCAATCACCCCGTTTTCAAATTTCACCTTGGCAGTGGAGAGAACGGGCCTCCACCCGGGAGGGTAAAAAGGCCCAGGGGCCCAAACGTTTTTTTTTCCAGCGCTCTTGCTAGACACACACCACCACACCCCCCCCACCCACCCCCAACCCCACCCCCCCACCCCCACCCCCACGCATCCCACAAAACTAAAGGTCACTTCTAAGTTTTTAACTCAAGTTACCCCAAATTTCACTTCAAGCCCTTAAATTTAAAGGGTTCTTAATCAAGTCGCCCCAAGAAGGGGGCCCCGTAGTTCCACTTTTTGGAAACCCCATTTGAAACACTTGACCCCTTTCACCCAAAAATCACCCCCCAAGTCACCCCAATTTTCCTTAAATTTAAGGGTTTTAATCAAGTTCAAATTAAGTTCTTAAATTTAAAATTCCTCAAGTTTCATTTTAAGTCCCTCGGGGTTTTTAAATTTAAAATTCCCCCCTTCAAGTTCAAATTTTTAAGTCACCTCAAAAATTGTAAAAAAGGGTTTTTCCCTAAGTACACCAATTTTCTTATTAAATTAAAACTTAAAAATTTATTTTTAATTCTTAAAGTTTTAAGGCTTTTGGGAAAGGGGACCCAAAATTTTTCTTTTGGGAGTTGGGGGTTCCCTGGCATGCTTTTTTGTTTGGTTTCTGTTTTTTAGGGGTTTGGAGATTTTTTTTGACGGCTTTGGTTTCGCCACCCGTTGTTTATATTTTTTAAAAACAGAAATAACCCCCCCAAAGCACCCAATGGCGCCCAAAGCGACAACTGTTTAAATTTTCAATACCCCATGAAGATTTTGGGGCGTTAAAAGGTTTTTAAATTTAAACCCTTCCTCTTTCCCAGTTTTTTTTATAGCTGGCATTGAATTAACGGGTTGGTGTTGGGGGCGTTATTTTTTCATTATGAGTTATTTTTTCCTGTTTTTGAAAACTTTAAAATTTTTTTTTGTTTTTTCCCACTCTGCAAATTTTTTTTTTCCTTTCTGCAACACCCCAGGATAAAGGGGGTTTTTTACTGGCCCATTTTTCTCCACCTGATTCATTTGTTTTCTGATTCTGCTGATTTTCTGGTTCTTTTCTTTTTGAAGGGAAACAAAATCTATATGATTAAAAGAAATTAATCCCGCGATCACGGGGCGACAATAATTTTCCCAAATCTGGAATACAATCAAAACCCCTAGAGACTCTAATGACTTTTTTAAAACAGGACCCCTTGTTAAATCATACATAAAATCTTGTTCAAATGGGATGGGCGCAAATCTAAAACTATTTTTATTTTAAATAAACTAAGAACTTTTTTGCCCCCAAACCGTTTTTTTAACCTTTTCTTAAACCCCATTTTGCACTTCATCCCCTTTTTTGATACTTTACAAATGTCTTGTGGCAAACCATTTTTTGAATCTTTTTTCTATGCAAAAATTCTTTTCCGGGGTACTGTTTTTTTTTTTCCACGCTGCCAAAGAATACGGAACCTTTCCTTTTTGGGCAAAATAGTTTTGGTCATCAACTTGATCATTTGAAATTTCAAAAGTTCAAAAAGGGTTTTTAGGCTGCCCGTAGTTGTATTTAGATCACCCCTGTTCATTTTTTTTTTTTTTAATTAAATTATTTTTTTTTTTAAAAAGGGCCCCGAAAAATTTTACCAACCTTGTAAACCTTTTCTGCTGTTTTGGGGGGAAAAAAGTGTGGGAACACAATGCTGGGAAAAAGGCCTGAAAAAAAAAAACGGCAGATTTTGGGCAAACTAGACTTTGAAGACCAGCAAAGCGGTTTGGCTTTTATTACAGCTTCTTTTTGGGCTACGAAAGTTTTTTTATTAAGCAAGGAAAAATTTCCAGACAGTATTAATTTTAAAAATTTTAAAAAAAAAAATTTTAAACATTTAAAAAAAAATGGCTTCATTTTCGTAATGATAATGGGGTCTGGGGGTTAATGCGCTTTTTTTTAAAGGGAAGTAATTAGGGCTTTTAGTAAACTGCGGATGAGGGGGCCGAGAGAAAAAGACATAAAAAAAGCTAGGGGGGGCAACTACCG
The DNA here is from genome assembly GCA_018398815.1 of Conus ventricosus. Taxonomy (NCBI): domain Eukaryota; kingdom Metazoa; phylum Mollusca; class Gastropoda; order Neogastropoda; family Conidae; genus Conus; species Conus ventricosus. The sequence continues at coordinate 87,870,944 of CM031607.1, read as the reverse complement.
CAGCACAAGATCCCCAATGAAAAGCAAGAATTGACATTTTAAAATTTTTTAAATTAACGACACACTAAAAAAACGGGGACATCAGCAAACCCATTTAAAGATTTGATAACCCAATAAAAAAATATTATTTTGTAACCAGGCAAACCAATCGAAAACATTGCCCCCCCACCAAAATTCAGCGATTTTTAAATCACCATCAGAAAACAAAAAGATGCAAGAAATATTGTTTATTGTCTTTGGTATGACCGTTGTGTTTTTTTGTTGCACAAAATTTTGGCTGAAAAAAAAATTTAACAAAATCATTTTTTCCCCAAAAAGGGATTTTGGGAAAGGGGGGAAAAACCCAAAAATAAAAAAGCTAAGCCAACCAGCTGGAGTCAGGGAAAAAACACAAAGGAAGGGTTTTATCTAAACAAGCGATTTGGCAAATTTATTTACCAGCGCCTAAACGAATACAAAGCCAACACTTTTAAACCCCCAATTTACCGAACGAAAAACCCACAAATGGATTTTCTATATTTACCTCATAAATACATTAGACAAAAAAGTTTTAAGAACGAAACTTCATTTCATTGACAAGCTTCAAATCCCAAAGATGGGGAAAACCATTAACACAAAAGAGTCCCTTTTTTGTTTTGCTTTTGCTTCCCAACAAAATTCCCCAACGGGGCCCTTTAAAACTTATCCCGCATGATTCAAGTCGATGAGGGAAAAAAGAATTTAAAAAGGCCAAGTGATAAATTTAAATTTTTAAAAACAAGAGTTCCTTTAAAAAGAGGCATTCCAGGTTTTCACAGTCACAGGCTTTGGGTTTTAAAAAACTTTAACAAAAATTATCTAAAAGGGTTTTTTTCTCCTACCATACATAGAGAGTTGATTGCAATTCCCCCGAAAACACAGAAGGGGTTTAAAGAAGCCCTGCCCCCCCAGTTCAAACGTGCAATAAATTTAATGAAAATTTAAATTAAAGGTCTAAACCCAGTAAAACCCCAATAAAAAAACCCAAACAATAAATCTTTTTAAAGGAGATCCAGCAGAAAACCCTTTCCCTTTATTGTTTGAAAGAAAGGTACCTTTATTTCCCGGGGAGAACCCGGGAAGGGGACACTCCCCTCGGGGCAAAACCGATCCAGTTTGGAGTTTTTGCCCCCATATAAATAAAAAAAAATTTGAAAAAAGATGAATCCCCCCTGTTTATTTTTTACGAAAAACCTGACCCCCAACAAAACCCATCCCCTCAAAGTTTTTTTGGGTAAAGGGAAAGAATTTGCAAATAACCCGCCAGAACACGGGGGTTTCCCGGTTTAAAAACTGATATACGTAAATTATTTCGGTTTTAAAAGGGAAAGGGCCAAAAAGAAAGAACCGGGAAAAAAAAAGGGAAAGCAAAAGGGGTAGCAAAAAGATAAATAAAGGCCCCCTTTTGGAAAAATAACGAAAAAACATATAAATACGAATTGTGCTATTAAAAAACCCCTTTTGCGAGGGTTCAGCAACCCCCGGCAAAACCCAAACCGGGACACCAAAACAGCCCAAAACCCCCCAAATTTTGACTAAAAAAATATGGAAAAAGAATATTTTGAAATAAAAAAAAAAATTCGAGCGAAACCAAGCAAACATGAAAAAAAAATTTGTCCTAATTGGAGTATTTTAATGTTTTTGATTTTCTAGATAAAGTTGATAAAAAAATATAACCCCCGAATATAAACCCGAAGAAAAATATATTTTTAAATGTTTTTTTTTCCAAAAGCCCAATTGCATATAAAAAACTCTGGATTAACAAAACTCTTTTGTGTTTGTTTAAATTTAATGACTTTCCTTTGTTACAACATTGTTTTTGATCTCATGAAAGATTAGTTTCGAAAGTTTTATTTTGTAAATATAAAAGTCTTATTGTCAAGCAATGCTTTTTTTGGCATTTTGTCATGCGAAATTTTTGACTGCACAAAAACTGCGAGTTTTCCCTTTTTTGGGCCTTTTTGATATTTTTTTCCCCCCTTTGGCCAAAAATACTGTACTTTTTTTTAACCTTAACCCAAAAAAACCCCTTGATCACCCCCCCCCCGGGTTTTCATCCTTCATCTTTCCTAAAACCTTTTTTGTTTAACGGTTAAAATGAAAAGGCGAATTTTTGGGAAATAATAAATTTGCCCGTCCCACCCCGCATCCCTTTAGCACTTCAAATTTCCCATGTCTTTATAGATATTTTCAGTGGGGAAAACAAACAAAACTATTTATCGGTGTAAAGTATTTCTGGACCCCAGGATAAGGGTTTAAATAGCCCTAAAAAAAATTTTTCAAACATAAAAAAAGTTTTTGATAATTCTAAAACAGAAAACCCCAAATTAAAAAAGGGGTTTTGCCCCTTTTGACTTTTTTTTTTTTAAACATTATACCAAAAAGCTGATAAAGGAAATTTTCAAAACCCCCTGAAAATTTGGGTTTAGAATCAGTTTAATTTGTTTCTTTCCCTTTTTGGGTGACCAACTCCCAATTTTTAAACCGCTTGTGGGGGTTTCCCTCCAAGCCCCTTTCCAAAACGGGCTGTTGTTAAACAGCTTGAAAAAGTCCTTTTTCTAAAGAAAACTGTGGATTTATTTCCCCCCCGGGGAAAATCATGTTCTCATTATGTAGGGTTTTTCCATGAACTTTTTTCTTGATAAAAACCCAATTACACGATAAAAGCGGGTCAACTTAAACCCCTGTTTTAAATAAAATTGTGGGAAGTCTGTAATGCCCAGACAAAATTTTTTTTTTTGCCACAAAGATTAGGCCCCAAGTTTAGGCGGTTCTTTTTTTTGCCAATTTAGATTTTTCGGGTTTGCAAGGGAAAAGTCATTTTTCGGGTCAGGGATTCCCCTGAGGGTATTCAAAAGTCAATTTCCCTAGAATAAACCTCTTTTTACAAATCACGGTAAATGCAGTTGTTCAAACCAAAAATTTTTTTTTTTTTCCCAAAAATACCCCCTGGGGTATTTTTTTAAAATTACGTAATGGAAGTGATTGGCCCTTTTCCCATCCATACAGATTGTTTGAAACAAAAACATAAAATAGTTAGACCTTTTATTTGGGAATCATAACCCATCTAGGTTTTTGGGTGTTTCCCTTTTCGTAATTTAAGCGCCATACTAATTTTCCCCCCCCGCAATCCGATTTTCAATCCCTCTGAATCTTGGTAGGTCGGACAATAAATCCAAACTGTACTCCCGTAAACTTTAAGAAAGGCCGGGCCCCAAATTCATCCCCCGGGGGCAGAAATTAAAACGCAGGAAACCAGGCTGTAATTTTTCAACAGGGCTTTTTTGTAATTTTTTAAAGGGCGTCCCCCCAACAAAAAATGTTTCAGCCATCAAATATCATCATGATGTCTCCCAAGTTTTACAAATCCAACTTTTGCCACGCATCTTGACATGCTGGTAATCGGAAACAAAAGGAAATTTTCCCTTTTCCCTAAGACTAGAAAACGCAACTTTTTTGGAGGAAGTAATCTTTCCCCAAAAACCCTTTTTTCCAAAATGTTCATTTTATTCATAAGGGGAAACACCCCCTTTCCAAAAAAGTGTTTTGGGGCAAAAAATCTTCTGTTATTGGGCAAAGGAAATTTAAGGGCATAGCCAGTGACTCTAATAAACCCCCCTTTTGGGTGCATGAGTCATTTAAAAAAGACATGTTATTTAAATTTAAAAAACATGTACTTTTTTGGGTGACGTGCAAAAGCAGACACCCGAAAGGGCGCCCCGGTTTCTGCTCATTTTTAAGGTGAGAGGGCGTACCTCGCAAGTTTTGAAAGAATATAGGCAGGGTTCCATTTCTTTTGGTTTTAAACTTTAGTTTTAAGATTTCTGCTCCTCTGAACTTTCCCCCCTAATGTGATCATGGTCTCTTACTTTTCGGATTCGGGGTCCTCACGGGTTTGACAATTTGTTCTAAAAACCCCAAAAACCAACAATGTGTGGGTGGTTTTTACTGTTGTTGGGCCTTTCCCGGGGGTCATTAAGAAATTTCGGGAAGTTTTGATAAATTTAAAAAGGCAATTTTCGCACTTTTCTGCAAGCCCAAACTAAGAAAATATTTTGCAGCATTTTGGCCCCTTTTATACAAATTTTGGTTCCCGAATGGACACCATCCACCGGGCAAAAGATTAAAGGGGTTTGGAACAAATCTGATGATTACCAAAAAAAAAAATGTTTTTTCGAAGTTTTTTGGTGCTGGTCCTTCATAAAAAAAACAATGAGTGATTTGAAGTTGCGTTTAAAAAACATTAAAGGGGGCAATTTGCAAATTTGTTTTTCCCGTTCCAAAACTAACTTTTGATCCGGTGGGGGGGGTAATTTTCTGTATTTCAGTCAACTGGGGCCGATAAAGTGTTTCTTAAGTTCGATTTTCGGGTTGAACGGATTGGGGAAATTTTTGTTAAACCCTTTCTACAGAAAATTTTTGTTTATGGGGGATGCCTTTTAATATCGCCAATAATCACTCATTTTTCGTTTTCAATGTGTAAGTGGGGAGCCCTGCGGGGAAAACATCCGTATTTAAACAACATGGGAATTTTTCCCCGGATCAAACCCAAACGATGGACTGTTTTTTTTTGGGCACTTTAATGGGCTGTAGATTTTTTTCCTCATCCCCTGTGTAATTTTTAACAGTTTTTTGGTTTGTTTTTTTTCTTCAAACTGATCAATTTGTCTACCAACCGGAAAGGAAAATCCCCTTGGGAAGGGTTTAAATCATTGATTTAAAACCCCAAAAGTTTTTCCCCCTCCCCTCTGCGTGTTTTCGGACGTGATGCAGCCTTGGGAAAGAACAAAACCAAAAATGGGCAAAAAAAATTTTGGGGTCTGTATTTTGTAAAGTTTAGAAAAGGGTCCTTGAAAACCAAGGGTGGGGGGGAAACGGAATGGGAAGCCCCTTGGGCCCAAAAATCGGGGCATACTTTGCCTGTTTTAATCGATCTCAGGACTTTTTGCCCTCGGGCCAAAAAGCCTCTCATTTTGGCTTCTTTAGCGGCCACATCCCAAAATTGTAAAACATTCGTTCCCGCCCAACCGGGGGTTTTAAATCATTATGAGAAAGAATAGTCCCCGTTTTTTTTAGTTGAGACCCCGACTTTTTAGATTTTTTTCATTTATTGGTTTTTCTAGTCGATTAAAACAGCCCAACATTACTTTTAACTTCGGTCTATTTTTTAGTTTTCTTGGAACTTGAGAAATTTTCCCTGGAAAAACGCTTTGCCCGCACGTTTTTTTCCCGGATCAATGATTCTAGAATTTAAAATTTATTTAGTAAACCTTTTACAAAAGTTTCTTCCTCGAGGGGATTCCTTCAAACAATTCATCTGGGCCCTTCATATAACTTAGCCATGCTGTCCTTTTTTTTCCCAAGCCCCAAAATATTTATTTAAATAAAAAAAAAACATCAACTCCAGGGGCGTCTTTAAACAGAAAACAAATCCAAAGGCTTTTTGGGGCTTGGACTCATAAACAAAAGTAAAAAAACGGCCCTTTGGGGTTTGGGTTAAAAGCAGCTGTTTTTAAAAAAGTTAAAAGTTTTTTACTTTTTTTTTTTCATTCCCTTTTTTTTCTAACGGGGTCTGGCGTTTAGAAAAAGTTTTTCCCCGCCTTTCTTTTTAAGATCAAAAATTTTTCCCTTTTTTAGTCCTCAAAATCAGCTGTAAAAGAAATAAATTTTTCATCCGGATGTTCGAGTCACTAGTGCTTTATTTTTTTTCAGCCCTTTAAGGGAAATAAGGGTTTGGCCCTTATTATTGAAAACCCTGGGGTCGTGCTTTTGGAGTTTTTGTTTTTTTATTTTTTTTGCTGGCAATACTTTCAGCAAAAGAACACAGGCCAAGAGCCCAAAGACAAACCACCTAAGTTTAAAACTTCGGGGCACCTACGCCTGTTTTAAGAACCCAAAACTTTCCCCGCTGATAGAGCCCATTTTAGTTTTATGTTCCAGTTTAACATAAGTAAAAAGCATTAAAGGCAGCCCGAATACCTTCGTTTGGTTTTGCCTTTTATTTTTGGGAAAAGGGGCTTGCCAGTCCTTTTCCGCCCTTTGTTTTAATGTTTTTTCCCAAACTGAAGGCTTTTAGCAGGGTTTCTAAAACCCCCCCGAATTTTCCTACTATCTCTTTTCTAGGAAATCTCCGGGTAAAGCTTAACAAAACAAGGGTTTTTTTTTTAAAAAAAAAAAAAAAAATTTTTAAAGTAAAAATTTTTTTAAACGGTTTTATCTTTTAATTTTTCAGGCCCCCCTCATAAATTAAAAACAAAAAACCCCATTAAAATGGTTTTTTAAACGGCCCCTTTTTTCCCTTTTTCAATTTAAAAGTTTATTTTGTCCCTAAAAGTTTTTTTCCCGCTTTCCCTGTAACTGATTATTTCCCCGTTTTACCTTTGGTCAAACCTAAAAACCCTAATTTTGTTTTAAATAATGGCAAGTCTAACACTGTGAAGAAGTAGAATTTTTTTAGAAAACCGGTCAACTGTTTTGGAAATTTCCTTTCACCTCCCCCTCCAAAAAAGTTTTTTTATTTTTATCCCAAAAAGCTGAAAAGGGTTTTAAACCTTTCTAGCGTAAATTTTTGGGTTTGGACTACCCCCAAAATTTTACATTGCAAAATTTTTTTTTTTTAGGATTAACAAAATTTTCAGTTTGTCCCTTTTTAATGGGGTTTTTCATTTTCACACAGCAAAAAAAAACCTTTTGAAACGACTTGCTCGGCACAAAACTAAAAAATTCCCCCTAAAAGTGTCCTTTTTGGGCCCCGCTTTTGGATTTTAGAAAAGAAAAATAAATCCCTTTTGTAATAGATTGCTAATTTTTTACTGAAATTTGTTGCGGATCCGCCTTGCTAAGTTTAGGGGTTTCTACGATGTCAAAAAACCCAACGAATGTCAGAAATTTCTCCCACTTTTTCTTTGGGGTCTGGGAATATAATAAAAATATTTTAGTCCCTTAAAAAAATTAGTTCATATGGGCCATCTGTCTTTTTTTAAAGCTCCCCTTTAAAAATATGGAGCATGCCTTTTAACAACCAAAATCAGGGGGATAAAAAGCGATTTCCAAAACCAAAAACTTTACGGCTAAAAAAACCTTTTTTCCCCTTCCCTTTTCAAACTTCACGCCTATTCTATGTTTTTTGTGCTTCTTTTATTTTCGATTCCTTGAAACGCAAAATCACCCCTTTTATTCGCCCGGGTTTCCATTTGATCAAATAGGTTAAAAAATGTCTGCATTATGTAAAGAAAAAAATTTCTTTTCCCCTCAAGTTTTTTTAGAAATTTTTCTTTAAAAGATTTTTCCCGCCCCAGGGGGTTTTGTTTCAAAATGTCCCCGTTTAGGTCTGTTTTTGAAGCGATTTTTTAAATTTTTAAAGTAAGCGCGCAGAGCCTGGCACAATCACTTCATCCGCTCCTAGGGCTGGAAATTTAACAGAAGAAAATTTTATTTTCCCTCCCAAAATAAATGGATTATTTGGAACAGTAATTTCCGTTTAATTTCCCCTTTACGCCAAAAAGGGCCCCTTTCAGCCTTTTTTGCGGGGCAAAACGAGCCCTATTTTTGTGACATTTTTTTTTTTAAAAAAAAAAATAAAAAAGTTTTAAATTAAATTTAAAAAAACCCGGCAGGCATTAAAAAAATGAAGATTATGATGTTCCTGGGGCCTGGAATGACCCTGATGAAATGACCTTTCCCTTTTAACAGCAACGCCCGGCCCCTCCAAAACGGGGTAAATTAAAAAAGAAATAAGGTCAGATCATTTTACAAAAGGGGGGCCAAGACCCCCCCGAAATTTTTAGACCCAAAGATTTTGAAAAAAGATACCCCTTTGTTTGTTTAGGAGCGGCCAAAAGGGCAACTTGTTTTAGCTTACAACTAAACCCCGACTCATCAAAGTTTTTTTAAAAAAAAGTACAATTAACAAAGGCCCCGGGGAAAACGAACAAAATCGCCCCTTGGGATTACTAAACCAAAATTAGATAGGGGGCAGTTGCTAAACTTCAAAACCCCCTAAAAAACTCCCAACAGATAACCCAAAAAACCCAAAAAAGGAACTTTAAGATTTAAGTCCAAAAAGCGGGGGGAAGTAATGGGAACAAAACCAGTTTTTTTCCGAAAAAACAGCCCTTAAAAAAAATCTACATCCGCCGTACCCCCGAGGAAAAACAGTAAAAGCCGACTCAACCCCCCTTTTCTCCTCCACCGATTTTCCGGGGGGAAAGTCCCCCAGAATCACATATTAATGTTCTTGACAATAAGAAATCAATAAACCAAAAAATAAAGATTATCTACAAACAAACCCTACTGTGCAGGGGTTTTCCTTTTTTTTAAACTAATTTACTAAACTTTTCGGGGGGGAATTTTTGTTTTTTGGGTTTAAAAACCTATTTTTCTTGGTCGTTTTCCCAAAAACACAATTTTTGCGCAAACAACTTCAAATGGTCCCCTGTCTTTCATGTGAAAAAACACTACAGTCCTTTTAAATGTTCCCTAAAGTCCCTTTTTAAAAATGAGTTTTTAAAATTTTTGATATAAAAAACCCCACACTTTTCCGAGCATGTCTTTCCCCTGAAAGCTAGTTTCGACAAAGTGTTTCTCTTTTTTAAATATGTCCCTTTCTGCCCAACAGTCATCTATTTAAAAATTTGTGGGCCTTTCGTTCCTTCAAACAGTCCCATAAAAATGTTCTAAACACTCACTCAGTTTTAAATTTCGGGATCCCAAATAAATAAATTTATCTTTTGCCAAATAAACCTTTTACATGATATGCTTTGTTCCCTTTAATGTTTGGAAAAAAAAGAAAAACCAAAAATAAGATTAAAATTATAACGTAAACTGTTTTTTAAAAAAGGCTAGGGGCCCAAAAATTGTTTTCCACAACCCAAAGGGTTTCCCCCAAATCATTGAACAAGGGGGGATTTTTTTCATAAAGTTTAACCCGCTCCAAAGTTTTATAACAGAATTTAACTAATCCATTTTATTTTTATCATACCCCCCGTCAAAACTTTTTCAGGGATAATAAAACCCAAAGAGGCCTAAATGGGAAGAAAAATTTCCCAAATTTAGTTCTGTAAGATTTTTTTTATTTTAAGGGCAAAATTGGGTTTTGTTTTTCTTTTTTTTATAAACTTAAAATCCTCACCATTGTAAGAACACGACAACAACCCTTAAAGGGGTTTTAAAAGTCAAGTTTTGCCCCGCTAAATTAAATTCCCTTTAAAAAAGGAAAGTCACTAACCGGGCCCCCAACCCCCCTCCCCTCCCCCATCTTTAAAAACGAAATTTCAAAAATCAATGGGGAAAAGGGCCCAAATTTCTGCTTTGGAAAAAACCCGTAATTTTTTAAAAAGCTTTTTTTACAACTGTTTTTTTTTCTGTGAGGATGTAATGTTTTTCCCATACGGCTTATTTTTTAATTTTTTTTCCGACAATTTTTCCCTCCGGGATAAGAAATTTCCTGTAAAGGGGCCCGAGGGGGGTTGAATGCTTTTCTGAAACTTTTTTGACGGCTAAAATATGTAAATGGGCTTATGAATTCAAATTTTATGTCCCATTCTAAATATGGTTCTAAGTGCCATTTGAGGTCAGGTTTTCGAACTATTTTATATTCATACTGGCCAACATTATTTGCCTCTAGATTGCGCAGTTGTTCTAGTTTAGGAAACTTTTTGCTGTCGCCAACCTCTTTACGTTTATAATCACCATCTTTAGTGTACTCAAAACCATACAAAGCGCCTATCTCACCATTCTGTTCAAAGTCTGTAACGTCTGCAAGGTCTTTTAATTCTAAAGTTATACACCTCACAGGCGCTAATGTAACTCCTGATTCTTCTGGCCCACGCGACATTTTTAGAACAACTAATTATTTTATTTCCAAAACAATGTGTAGGTTATCACATTTCACGACTTTCCCTGTTTTGTCTGCGATTTTTATATTAAATGATCCGACCCTCCCACAAACTAATCTTTTAAACTGTAAATTAGGGAATTGTATAATTTCATAATCGCAATATGCAGCTTTCCCAGATGGAAGAGCTCTTAAAACAGTTGAGGGCCTTCCATCATATAAGTTTTCATCAGTGCTCAGCTCATCCAAATGAACATAGAGTAATGAATGTAATGCAAGATCGAGCGGATTTTCTCCCTCATAAGTAGTTTCGTCTGGCGCAACTCTAAAACTATGAATGTCCCGATTGTCAGTTGCAAAGCCTAACATTTTAGCTAGCTCTCCGTCAAAATAGTAACCTACTACTTCTTTTTCAGGTTTGAATGTCAACATTGTTGTCAAATTTGCATTGTTAAGTTTGAGAGTAATGTCAAAGTTACTCATTGCTTCTTTTAGCGAACAAAACCCGTAATAACCATCAGGTATGGTTAACTGGCTAACTAAAGTTCCTGCATTATTAAATTTTTTAATCTTATTATTCTCCTTGGCTTTGCTTATATTAAACCATACGACTTTGTAGAATATTTCATGGAGCGCGACCGTTCTGGTTCCGCATTTGTTATTAATAGCATGTTCTAAAAACGAAGGCGGTCTTGAGTTGTTATTGTTACAAACATTTTTTAAAACAAATTAAAATGAGTGCATTCAAATATACTGATGCAAAATGTTCTGTTGGGCCGCACTACAATCTTAAAATATAACAAACTGAACCTCGACCATTTCTGTGACCAGACTGACCACCTTTCATAAAAAGGTATAAGTACTCCATAAGCAGATATCTTAACCTCCTATTAAAAACGAGCCGCATCCCCATAAGTAGTGGTTTAGTCCTCCCGATGAGTTTTATCAGAACAGTTACACTTTGCTGTGTTTTGTGCATCAACTGGTGTGGAGTGTCGTATGCTGATCACTTCACTCAATCCTAATCTTGTTAGGTCAGTGTATAGATTTCATTTCTATTACACCTTCAGCGTATTTGATGAACTGCAAGCACCATTACCCAAATGACAAACCGTTTAATCCATTTAGCAAACCGAATAGACTGAAGGCTTTTTGAAAGAATTGTAACGACTTCAATATTAACATTGTCACGACGACCTGGCGGTTCTGCCCCTGACAGGATCGGTTAGGTGGGATGTGAAGGGAGAGACTGACCTCCACACGCTCCGCAAAGTAGACCACACAAATAAAGCTTACCGATACAAACACCCATTTATTCACACAGCGAACTAAAATTCCCAACACCACGCACCATGCCCATCACAATTAAAGCACTCCACGCACACAACATGCACAATCACGATAAAGCACTCCAACGCAAAACATGCACAATCCCGATCACGCCTCAACGCACACAACATGCACAATCACAATCAAGCCACTCCGATACCCACAACATGCAGATATAAATAAATCTTTCACCATACGAGTAACAATCACAATTACCGCATTCCAGCATTGACATGTAACAATTATAAGAATATTTCCAGTATTGACCCTTTCTCACACCACGGAGAGTGCGTCCGCATCCTGCCCCTGTCAAGTCCGCGGGAGCACTGTCGCAAGGTGCTCCGAGCCGGGTTGGTTCTCGAGGGAGTCCCAAAGCGACACCTCGATCCAAGCGGGCCGTGAAGAGACGTGTCCGGGGGGGGGGGGGGGGGGGGGGGGGGGAGGAACGTAAGCTGTTAGGGAGGTCCTGGACGGGGTGGTCCAGGCCGGCCCGTCATGTCGAGACGGGCGGGCTCCCTGCAGGTCCGGATCCCGACAAGGGCGTGGCCTCGGCCAGCGCGTGGCACCACCTCGTCCGTGGTCTCAGCCGAACGTGGCCTCGACAGCAGTGGCACCATCAGTTCGTGCTCAGGTGAAGCCCCGGGAGGGGGAGGACGTAGTGTGGAGATAGTCGGAGAGGAGGAACAAGAAAGACAAGGAAGGAGGAAGAAGAAGGGTTTACTGGAACCCTGCGTCAGTACCGTCTGACATTGCTGTCAAGTCTTCGCCACTCGAATGATGGGCGAGAGGAAGTGTATTCAACGCACACAGTAAAACATGAATCAAGTCTTCTCACACGATGCAGGTAAAAGGACTGCATTAAAATCACAAGGTTATAAACAAATATGAATTATCTTCACCTTCTCTAAACTCGTTAAACGTTTCCTTCTTAGGAAATAAATCACACGCGACCATCGCTTAATAACGGCCACCACATTGCAATACAAAATTCAATGGACAACTGTCCCATTTTATTAAACACATTTCAAATAACCACACATCTCCAACCACGCATCGACGACAACTCATGCGCACGCAAGCACGTGTGAACATAAAACTCGTCTCCCTTGCACACAAAACAGAAGGTGGGCGACACGGCTCCCAATGTCGGCGCATGTGACAGGGCGGACGAGCGAGACCAAGCAGTTCCAACCTGAATCACAGTTCTCTCCCTTCCCACCGACTACCGCATCACCAGATACATACACTAGGAGAAAGAATTTTGGAAATAATTTAGAATGGCCGGGTTAAAGATGGAATTAACCAGAAAAAAAGGGTTTCTACACAATATTCTCTTACAATTTCGAAAACAAAGAAAATTGCGCAAAAGGAAGACTAAGCCGGCTAACAACAACAAATCAAAACAAACAGCCCACGAAATGATGCTTACAGCTACCGTGGGTGACCCCGAAGAGGCGGGTAAAAGGACTCTCTTTTACTCTGTCCAGTCGAGAGGACAGAGGCGAGATGCGGAACAGAAGAATGATGTCCCTCTCTACAGGCCGCCCTGCAGGAATTGAAAGTACTGACTGTACTCTCGCGATAAGGTAAAGAACCAGGACTGGAGGCAGGCGCCCCAGAGGACATCTTCCGCTCGAGTGAAGAGCTACCTCCTCAGCAATGGCGGCCAACATGCCTTGCTGGTCACAGAGTGAGCATACTTCAACAAAAAGGGAACGAAGCCGTGCGACGGGTAAAAGACAGGCGAGGGGCCCGATAGACAGAAAGTTCGAGAGAAAGGTCGGCCACCCGTGAACTTGCAGGATGAATAGCACGGGCGGTGGAATTAGAGAGAGAGAGAGGAGGGAAGCAAACCGAAGTTGAGCTGAACCACACCAAGGTGCAACTGCCACAAAAAGCCACCTAAGGGACGGTACACGACAACAGCAACGCAATAAACAAATAAATAATTCCCCCACCCTAGGTGGGGTCGAAGTGTAGGCCTCGGACAAAATGTGACAAACCCCCTTTCTAAAAGCATCTGTTCTCTGAGATACAGTGCTCTTTGAACCTTGTCGCATGTGCCCAAATTCCAACAATGGGACCGAACCCCAAATTTTCGTGATCGACAGGTACGATGAATCAATACAAACATTCACGATAGAATCACACGGGGAAATACATAATACTTATTTATCAAACAACTAAGCAAACCCTTTCCCAAACCCTGGAAAGTAACAATCGAACCATTTGGGGATTCACTACCGTTAACTCACTGAAGTGACAACTGTCACTACACTGATACAGAGACCAAAAAGGGGATATAACCTGGTTGAGGGGAGGTGTCCTCTGACTGGTTTCCAAAATTTCTAACTACGGAGCTCGGCTAAGATAGTCAGCATCCGTATTACAGGAACCCTTGATATGACGGAAAGTGAACGCATGACTCTGCAGCTCCATGCCCAACCATGAGTCGACGATGACTGGCCGGATCGGTCAGGTACTGGAGAGGGGTGATGATCGCTCTCCAGCAAAACTCACGGCCGTACAAGTAGGGATAAAAAATTCGGATGCCCACCGACTGCTAAAAAAACTCTTTTCAATCGTTTTGGTACCTAGTCTCGGCGTCAGTGAGTTTTTTGCTCGCATAAGCAAGCGGTTGGAGTCCCCTTTCCCCGATCTTGAAGCAACACAGCCCAATCCCCACCGCAGGGAAGCATCAGTCCCCAGGACAAAAGGGAGACTAGGATCGGGGGAGAGAGGGATGGGGGAGTGTTGAGGGCCGTTTTCAAGGGTCAAAAGCCTGTTGGGAACCTTTATCCCAAATCAGGGCGTTCTGGCTTTTTCCCTTTGGTAGGTCAGTGAGGGGCAAGGCAACCTTTGCGAAGTCTGGTGAAAATTGCGGGGGTAGTATCCCGCAAATCCAAGGAATGACCGCAATTCTTTTGGTCAGGGGGGTTTGGCACTTGCTTTGGTCACTTGCTCCTCAGGGGCAATCAAACCCCCCCGTTTAAAAAAAAATTGCCCCCAAAAAAGGTTAAA
>CM031607.1:87840673-87856641 GCA_018398815.1 Conus ventricosus | reverse complement strand
GTATTTTTAATGATTTCATCAATTTCGGGATTTTTTTCTTTTAAAAAAAATTTCCTTATCTTTAGAAAAATGTATTAAAATTTCCAAAAAAGGGGGTTTGCTTTTAAAATTTTTTCTTTAAAATTTTTTTTTAAGGGAATACAGGAGGGGCCCCGCCTATATCCAAAATTCTATATCTCGTTTTTCCCAATAGAAAAAAGGGGATCAGAAATAAAAAAAAAGGGCAAAGTCGGGCCTGCTAAAAAGGGGTTTTAGTTTTTCTCCGGGTGTATCGAAACATTCAAAATTTAAAAATTCCCCCAAAAAGGTCGTTTAAAACCCAAAGGGGTTTCTATGGGGGTTTTAAAACCCCCCTTGCATTAGGATTTTTTTAACATGTTTGAAATTTGGTGTTTAATTTTTCTGGGGGGGCAAAAAACAAAATTGAAATCTCCCACCCATGATTTTTTTTTTCCAAAATTAAAAAAGCCCAAAATTTTTTTTTAAAAGCCCCTTTATAAAAGTCGGGATTACTTTGGGTCCAAAGATGTTGACAAATAAATAATTTTTTTTTTGGGGGGGATTTTTTCAGCTACCATTAAAATTTTCCACAGGGAACTTTAAACCCCTTTCCCCTTTAAAATTTCAAAATTATTTTTAAACAAAATAGCAACCCCTCTACCCTTTTGAGGTGAAAACTTGAAAAAAACCCCTGAAAACCCCATTCACAATAAATTTTTTTCCAATTTTTTTGCTGGGAAGGGGGGGAGCGTTGGGGAAAATAGCCCGAGTTCTTTTATCTTAAAAAGAAATACATCTCGCCTTTTTTGGGGGTGGATTTTTGGGGCCGGACAATTAACAGGGGAAAGGGTAAAAACTGGGGGCCTTTTTAAATTTAAAAAAAAAAAAACTTATACAAAGACTATAACATATTGCATTATAGAAGGCATTATTTTTCAAATTGCTTTTGTTAAAAGGGGTCGAAACAAAATAGGGAAAAGGGAAAATTCCCCGCCCAACAGGGGGAAAAGGGGCCAAACCCAAAAAAGGTACAATAGCTTCCTTTGAAAAACTTTGGGCCAAGGAAAAGGGGAAGCGACAAAAAGAAAAGACAGGGAAAAACAAGGAAAAAACCCCAAAATGGCATTCCTGTACACATGTGACAATAAATAAAATTTTAAAGTATTCAAAAACCAAAAAAAAAAAAAACCCAAAAAAAAAACAACAAAAAAAAACAACAAAAACCAGAATTATCAAGGGAAAATTTATAAAGAAAAAAAAAAAAAAGAGAGAAAAAAAAAAAATTTAAAATATTTTGTAAATAAATAAAAAACAATTCTTAGCAGGGAACCAGAAGACAACCGACCCTTTTGGGGGAACTTTGGCGGGCCAAAAAGCCGACAAACCCAAAAACAATGACAGGGGCGTAAGCCTGAGTGGGGCCCCCAAATGCGGGGCCCAATTGAGGGGCACCCACCACCAAACCCCCTCACCTCCCCCAATCCCCACACCGGGGGAACGAGAAACGGCCCCGTGCAACCCCCCCCCCCCCCCCCCAAAAAAAAAAAAAAAAAAAAAAAAAAAAAAAACCAACAACAACAAAAACCAACGGGAACAAAAAACGACAAAAAAATAAAGTACTAGTCAATGCATTGAGACCCCCTGTATTAAAGATAAAAACCAGATTAGTTTTTATTTAAAAAAAGGGACGTGCCCCGATCTACATTTCAAACACACACAAAAACCACAAACACACCCCCAAACACACCATACACTACACCCAAAAGTTTTTTCCTCGCGCCGAAATAGGCCTTTCCCGGCCCACGAGCGGCGCGGGGGGCGGGGGGCAACAGGGTACAAAACAATTGGTGAACTATGTAAAGTCGCGCGCATGCGGGGCGCGAATAGCGGGGTTGCCCCTGTGTGTTCATGAATACGTTCAGGGCATACGCCCCAAAGGGCGCACGCACGCGCGCCCAACAAACGCAAAACCCCTATACAACCCCCAATGGCAAACCAAAAAAACCAAGTACAAAATGGGCCCAAACAACTTCCCCCCCCCCCCCCCCCCCCCCCCCTTTTCCCCTTTTTTTAAAACTAAAAATTTAAACCCTTTTTAAAAGACAAAAAAAAACATACATGGAAAAAAAAACCCGGGTTCTAGGGGGGAAAATAAAATCTGCCTTTCCTCCCTTTAAACAACAACAGGGCGCAGGGGCACGAAAAACGGAAAATTTTCATTCGCGTCAAAAAGAACCGGCGGGAATTTAATACAAAAAATTGCTTATGCATGCGAACGGAGGGCGAAACGAGCGCTCATGTCTCCGATGCGGGGCGCGCGCACCCGCCCCAAACCCGCCCCCGCGCGCACAACCCACACGCACACGTGCGCGCGCACCCCCGCACACCCCACATGCGCGGGTTTACCCGGTCCAAACGAAATCCATTGAATGTAGGGTCCAAATTAAAATGGTTAAACACGGGGAACCCCCCGTTAAAAATTAAAAAAAAAAAGAAAGACCTCTATCTGGGGAGAAAAAATCTAAAAGTATACACCACTGGAAAAAAAAAACAACAACAAACGGGGAAAAACACACTTCCCAAAAACAAATCTTCAATCTAGCAATTTTTTACCAAAGCACTCACCAAAATGATTATCGATATTCCCCTGACGGGGGGCGCCCAAAAAAAATTCAACCAAACCACGAATTTTTTAAAAATCCCCCCCCAAAACCCTTTTCTTTTTAAAAGGATATATCCAAACACATTTCCCCTTTTCCCTTTAAAGGAAAACGGTAGACTTCTATATTTATTACAAAAAATTCGGAGAGAGAACGAAAACCTTTTCCCCAAACCCCCCCCCCCCCCCCCCCCCTCCCCCCCCGACCCCCAAAAAAGAAAGTGGCCAAAAGGGGGGGCCCCCCCCAAAAAACCCCCCCCCCAAAAAAAAAAAAAAAAAGGGAAAGAGGGGGGGGAAAAAGGGAAAAAAAAATTTTTTTAAAAAAAAAAAAAACCCCAAAGGGGGGGGGCCCGGGGGGGGGCCCCAAACCCCACACAAAAAAAAACACACAACACACACACCACAAACCCCATTAAAACAACCCCACACACACACACCCCCAAAAAAAAATTTTTGGGGGGGGGGGGGGGGGGGGGGGGGGGGGGGGAGAAAAAGGCCGGGGGGGAAAGGGGGGGGGAAAAAGGGGGGGGGAAAAAGGGGGGGAAAAAAAAAAAATTTTTTTTTGGGGAAAAAAAAAAAACCTTTTTAAAAAAACCCCCCTTAACCCCCCGAAAAAAAACCCCCCCCCCCCCCCCCAAAAAAACCCCCCCCCCCCCCCCCCTCCCGGCCCGCAAACCCCCCCCCGGCCCCCAAAAAACCCCCCCGGGCCCCCTTTTTTTGGGGGGGGCCCCCCCCCCAAAAGGGCCCCCCTTCCCTTTTTTTTTTCCAAAAAAACCCCCCCCCGGTTGAAACCCCCTTTTTTGGGGGGGGGGCAAAAAACCCCCCTTTTCCCCCCAAAAATTTCCTTTTTTTGGGAAATTTTTTTTAAAACCCCAATTTTCCCCGGGGGGGGGGGGAAAACCCCCGGCCCCCCCCGGGGGGGGCCGGGGGCCCCCCCCCAACCCCGGGCTGGGTTTCCCCCCCCCCCCCCCACGGGGCCCTTCCCCCGGGGGGTTTCCCCCCCTTGGGTTTTCCCCCCACCTTTTGGGGCCCCGGGGTCCCCATTTTTGGGGTTTTAAAAACCCCCCCCTTTTTTTTGGGGGGGGGGGGGTTTTTTTTTTTGGGGGGGGGCCCCCGGGGGGCCCCCCCCGGGGGGGGGGGAAACCCCCGGGGGTTTTCCCCCCCCCGGGGTTTTTTTTGGGGCCCCCCCCCCTTTTTTTTTTAAAAAACCCCCCCCTTTAAAAAAATTTTTTTCCCCCTTTCCCCCTTTTTTTTAAAAACCCTTTTTTTCCCCCCCTTTCCCCTTTTGGGGGAAAAATTTCCGGAAAAAGGGGGGGGGCCCCCTTTTTTTTTGGGGGGGGGGGGTTTTGGGGGTTTAAAGGGGGGGGGGGTTTTTTTTGGGCCCCCAAAAAAAAAAAGGGGGGGTTTTTTTTCCCCCCCCCAAAAAAATTTTTTTTTAAAAAAAAAAAAAAGGGGGGCCCCCAAAAACCGAAAAAACCCTTTTTTTTTTTCCCCCCAAAAAAAAAGGGGGGGGAAAAAAACCCCCCCCCTTTTACCCGGGAAACCCCCAAAAAATTTTTTTTTTAAAAAGGGGAAAAAACCGGGGGGGGGGGGTTTTGGGGGGGGGGGGGGGGGTTTTTTTTGGAAAAAAGGGGTTTTTTTTTTCCCCCCCCCCCCTTCCTTTTTTTAAAAAAAATTTTTTTTTTCCAAAAAAATAAAAAAAAAAAAAAAAAAACCCCCCCTTTTTTTTTTCCCTTTTTCCCTTTTATTAAAAAACCCCCGGGAAAAAAATAAATGAATTTTTTATTTCCCCCAAAAAAAAACCCCCCTTTTTTTTAAAATTTTTTTTTTGGGGGGGGGGGGGGGGGGGGGGGGGGGGGGGGGGGGGGGGGGGGTTTTGGGGGGGGGGGGGGGGGGGGGGGGGGGGGGGGGGGGGGGGGGGGGGGGGGGGGGGGGGGGGGGGGGGGGGGGGGGGGGGGGGGGGGGGGGGGGGGGGGGGGGGGGGGGGGGGGGGGGGGGGGGGGGGGGGGGGGGGGGGGGGTTTTTTTTTTGGGTGGAATTTTTTTAAAAAAGGGGGGGGGGGGGGGGGAAAAAAAAAAAAAAAAAAATAATTTGGGGGGTTTTTTGGGGGGTTCCCCTTTTTTTTTTGGGGGGGGGGGGGGGGAAAAAAAAAATTTTTTTTTTAATTTTTTTAAAAAATTTTTTTTAAAAAAAAGAAAAAAAAAACTTTTTTTAGGGAAAAAAGGGGAAAAGGGGGTTTTTTTGGAGGGAAAAAATTTCCCCCCCGTTTTTCCCAATTTTTAAAAATTTTAAAAAACCTTTTAAAAGGGGGGGGGGGAATTTTTTTACCCGGGGGGCCGGGGTTTTTGGGGGAAAAAAAAAACTTGGGGGGGGGAAAAAAAGGGGTTTTTCCCCCCCAAAAAAGGGGGAAATTTAAAAAGGGAAAAAAAAAAAAAAACCCCAATTTTTTTTTTTAAAAAAAAAAAATAAAAAAACCGCATTCGAGAAAAAAAAAGGTTCTCTCTCTCTCTCTCTCTCTCTCTCTCTCTCTCTCTCTTATAATATATATATATACATATATATATATAATATTTTATATATATATATATCAGACACAAGAAAACAAACAAACAAACCCTTTTCCGGACTGCAAATATTTCGGCGATTGCCTTTATCGATGCTTATTGACAGTGACGCATTGCAGAGATCATCATCAGTATAATGACGTTTTTCTATGAACCCTACAATGACGTCAAGCTCACAATGATAACCACGTTCGCAAATTTTCAATTTCTTTCTAAGACGGCTGGAGGAGCGGGGGGGGGGGGGGGGGGGGGGGGGGGGGGGGGGGGGGGGGGGATGCATTGCACAACTAGTTCGGTGAGGCAGTTTATGCATGTAGGTGCGTCTGCCATTGTGTATTTTCTTTTTGCTGTGTGCATGAATATTGTATGAATAAGTGCAAATATATATATATATATATCTATTATATATATATATATATATATATATAATATATTTTATATTGAATTATAAACAAAGCTTGCTCTTATGTCTTAGATTGAAGAAATAGGGGGAGATACGCATTCATATCTGCTGTAGCCTAGTAGATGATTCTGCCTAACAGTATGTGCTTGAGTGGGTGAATGGCGAAAATAAAATAAATGCTTCTCAAAATGAGCCTTCAGCAAGCTTATATTCTCCAAGGGGGAGACATCCTCCAATAAGGAGGGAAACTCACTAACATATAACTCCTGGTCATATACCGATATTTCGAAACTTGGTTGTTTCTCTCAGTGACTGCGGAAAGTGGTAATTTGACTCCACTGCCTTTTCAGTTTTAAGAAGAATGCAATCCCAGAAAAGGCTGGTGTGCAATACCGTAGTATGTTTGTTGAGTTTTCAAAAAAACCAACCAAAGGTGCCATCTAAGAAGCAAAAGAAAATCATGAAAGAGCAAAACAAGCTACATTTTCTTGTGAAAAGTAGAAAATATAAAAGATATCCTCCAAGACACAAGTGCTGAGGGCCAGTTCTTGGAATGAATCCGCAAGGGACTAAAATACAACAAACTAATAAATTCCAAGGATAAGTACTGAGCACCGTTCCAGCAACTTACAGAGCAGCTTGGTATTGCAATGACTGCAAGAAATATTGAATTATAAACAAAGCTTGCTCTTATGTCTTAGATTGAAGAAATAGGGGGAGATACGCATTCATATCTGCAGTGGTAGATGATTCTGCCTAACTAACAATATGTGCTTGAGTGGGTGAATGGGGAAAAAAAAAATGCTTCTCAAAGTGAGCCTTCAGCAAGCTTATATTCTCCAAGGGGGAGACATCCTCCAATAAGGAGGGAAACTCACTAACATATAACTCCTGGTCATATACCGATATTTCGAAACTCGGTTGGTTCTCCTCAGTGACTGCGGAAAGTGGTAATTTGACTCCACTGCCTTTTCAGTTTTAAGAAGAATGCAATCCAAAAAAAAGGCTGGTGTGCAATACCGTAGTTGTTTGTTGAGTTTTCAAAAAAACAACCAAAGGTGCCATCTAAGAAGCAAAGAAAATCATGAAAGAGCAAAACAAGCTACATGTTCGTGTGAAAAAGTAGAAAATATAAAAAGATATCCTCTAAGACACAAGTGCTGAGGGCCAGTTCTTGGAATGAATCCGCAAGGGACTAAAATACAACAAACTAATAAATTCCAAGGATAAGTACCGAGCACCGTTCCAGCAACTTATAGAGCAGCTGGGTGTTGCAATGACTGCAAGAAATATTGAATTATAAACAAAGTTTGCTCTTATGTCTTAGATTGAAGAAATAGGGTTATATGATAGTGAGTTTCCCTCCTTATTGGAGGATGTCTCCCCCTTGGAGAATATAAACTTGCTGAAGGCTCATTTGAGAAGCATTTATTTTATTTTTCCCCATTCACCCACTCAAGCACATACTGTTAGTTAGGCAGAATCATCTACCACTGCAGATATGAATGCGTTATCTCCCCCTATTTCTTCAATCTAAGACATAAGAGCAAGCTTTGTTTATAATTCAATATTTCTTGCAGTCATTGCAACACCAAGCTGCTCTGTAAGTTGCTGGAACGGTGCTCGGTACTTATCCTTGGAATTTATTAGTTGTTGTATTTTAGTCCCTTGCGGATTCATTCCAAGAACTGGCCCTCAGCACTTGTGTCTTAGAGGATATCTTTTTATATTTTCTACTTTTCACAAGAAAATGTAGCTTGTTTTGCTCTTTCATGATTTTCTTTTGCTTCTTAGATGGCACCTTTGGTTGTTTTTTGAAAACTCAACAAACATACTACGGTATTGCACACCAGCCTTTTCTGGGATTGCATTCTTCTTAAAACTGAAAAGGCAGTGGAGTCAAATTACCACTTTCCGCGGTCACTGAGGAGAAACAACCAAATTTCGAAATATCGGTATATGACCAGGAGTTATGTGTTAGTGAGTTTCCCTCCTTATTGGAGGATGTCGACCTTTGGGGAGATATTTTAGTTTTCCCCATTCACCCGCTCAAGCACATACTGTTAGTTAGGCAGAATAATCTACCACTGCAGATATGAATGCGTATCTCCCCCTATTTCTTCAATCTAAGACATAAGAGCAAGCTTTGTTTATAATTCAATATTTCTTGCAGTTATTGCAACACCAAGCTGCTCTGTAAGTTGCTGGAACGGTGCTCGGTACTTATCCTTGGAATTTATTAGTTTGTTGTATATATATATATATATATATATATATATATATATAAATAAAATCAGAGTTAAAAAGCCACTCAGAACGTTAAAAGTGCTCAACCATGTAGGGAGCGACATACCATATTAAGACCGATTATTTTGCTGGACATCACTCCTTCCAAGTCTACTTTGGGGTAAAAACTTCCACTAAAAGAGAACTCAAAAGTAACACTTTCATACTTTTGGAAATATGTCTTTCCAAGAAAAAGTCTCGTTTAAAAGGCTCTCCCAGTGCTGGTGTATAAACAATTTGATATCCACAGGAATCCGCAAATAATCAGATTTATCTCCTGTGACAACCACTGGCCGATCACTGTGTAATTAAAACGTTACCAGCAAACTAATCTGGAAGCTTCCTTTCGTGTAATAGTCACTTTTATTTTGTGAAAAAAAAGTCTTTGATGCCGAATTATTACAGAAACACCCAGGCGCCTTGGTGTAATGTGAAATCGCCAGAGATAAATACAGACAGACAGGAAGAATTATCTGAAAACAAAAAGAACTCAAGATGCTAATGGAGAGAGAACGATTACGTTAGTTTTACGTCATTGCCAATACGCAGTTCCTGTGTATGACGCAAGCGGTAGACAAATTATCCGAACCTGGGAAAGTCACTTTTTATTCGTTGGACAGTGAAACTTACCGACAGAGAGACGCCAGAAAGAAAAGGGTGAGTCAGCACTATCTCAAAGTACATACTGAATTCAACTGTCGTCGCAAAATGACACACTAGGCCTTACATCATATCATTGATACGGCTTATAGTCTTTAACAACAGCATAGGCCTAACCACGTACAATGTCAGATTTAGATCTAATCTACCTTGGCTGTATAGTTATGAAATCCAGCTTCTTAGGTTTCCTGAAGCTTGAACTTTTACCTGAGCAACTACGCCTAACATGATTTTTTTTCATTATTGCCAGATTGCCTCATTTATTTTAGTTTAAAAAATGTGGACTCTAGTCTATCATGTTCTCAAAGAAAACAGACAGAAAGCGTTCTACCACAGCAATCTGGCTAGATGCATGTTCTATAATACCAAACCATGAAATACATTAGTTTATATTTGAATGTGACAGTAGAATTCCAATCCTCTTCACATGTTAACCTCACTGACGAGTGCACGCAAAACGTCGCACCATGTTACCTTCTCACACACTAAACATTTTCCCATATCCAGACCGACCACGTTCCCTTCTTCACACTCTAAGCATTTTCCCATATCCACACTTACACCACGTTCCCATCCTCACACTCTAAACATTTTCCCATATCCACACTTACACCACGTTCCCATCCTCACACTCTAAGCATTTTCCCATATCCACACTTACACCACGTTCCCATCCTCACACTCTAAACATTTTCCATATCCGCACCGACCATGTTCACTTCTTCACACTCTAAGCATTTTCCCATATCCACACCCACCATGTCCCCATCCTCACACTCTAAGTATTTTCCCATATCCACACCCACCATGTCCTGTTCCTCACACTCTAAACATTTTCCCATCCCCACACCCAACGTGTTCCCTTCCTCACACTCTAAACATTTTCCCATATCCACACTTACACCATGTTCCCTTCCTTACACTCTAAGCATTTTCCCATATCCACACTTACACCATGTTCCATTCCTCACACTCTAATAAGCATTTTCCCATATCCACACTTACACCATGTTCCATTCCTCACACTCTAATAAGCATTTTCCCATATCCACACTTACACCATGTTCCCTTCCTCACACTCTAATAAGCATTTTCCCATATCCACACTTACACCATGTTCCATTCCTCACACTCTAATAAGCATTTTCCCATATCCACACTTACACCATGTTCCCTTCCTCACACTCTAATAAGCATTTTCCCATATCCACACATACACCATGTTCCCTTCCTCACACTCTAAGCATTTTCCCATATCCACACTTACACCATGTTCCCTTCCTCACACTCTAAGCATTTTCCCATATCCACACTTACACCATGTTCCCTTCCTCACACTCTAAGCATTTTCCCATATCCACACTTACACCATGTTCCCTTCCTCACACTCTAAGCATTTTCCCATATCCACACTTACACCATGTTCCCTTCCTCACACTCTAAGCATTTTCCCATATCCACACTTACACCATGTTCCCTTCCTCACACTCTAAGCATTTTCCCATATCCGCACTTACACCATGTTCCCTTTCTCACACTCTAAGCATTTTCCCATATCCACACTTACACCATGTTCCCTTCCTCACACTCTAAGCATTTTCCCTTATCTGCACTCGCACCATGTCCCCTCCCTCAGTTTGCATTGCCACCCTAAGCATTTTGTTTTCTATCAACACTCTCACCATGCTTATTCCCACACACCCGAATCATTTTTCTAAATCCATATTCTCACCATATCCCTACTATTTCATTTTTCGCACTCGCTAAGCATTTTCATAGGTTTACATTCTTACAATGACCCCATCCTCATATTCTTATTTTCCTACATCGACATTTCTACCAAATTCCCGCCATTTTATTTCACGCACACTCAAGAATTTTCTGATATCCGTATTCTCACCGTCTCATTTTCACCGTATCATTCTCACCGTGTCATTCTCACCATGTATTCTCACCATGTCATTCTCACCGTGTCATTCTCACCGTGTCATTCTCACCGTGTCATTCTCACCGTGTCATTCTCACCATGTCATTCTCACCATGTCATTCTCACCGTGTCATTCTCACCGTGTCATTCTCACCGTGTCATTCTCACTGTGTCATTCTCACCGTGTCATTCTCACCGTGTCATTCTCACCATGTCATTCTCACCGTGTCATGCTCACTGTGTCATTCTCACCATGTCATTCTCACCATGTCATTCTCACCGTGTCATTCTCATCGTGTCATTCTCACCATGTCATTCTCACCGTCTCATTCTCACCATGTCATTCTCACCGTGTCATTCTCACCGTGTCATTCTCACCGTGTCATTCTCACCATGTCATTCTCACCAGGTCCACACCCTTACTCTCTGACCCAGAGTCCCATGAAGACCTTCCCGTCATCCCTCAACACAGTATTGCAATCCCAAACTTAGCACCACCTCCATCCCTCTCCTACAGACAGACAGTCAGACAGACAGGCACACACACACACACATACTGCTAGGTGAACAACAGACATGCACGCACACACGCACGCACGCGCGAGCACACACACACACCACACACACACACGCACACACACACACACACACACACACACACAACACACACACACTCACACACACACACACACACACACACACACACACACACACACACACACACACACACACACACACACAACTTCACCCGTCACCTATACTACCCAGTCCCCACCTATCTCCAAACATGCGCTCACCAAATCCCTGTCTCTATCCTCCACACGCTCACCAAATCCCCCGTCTCTATCCTCCACACGCTCACCAAATCCCCTGTCTCTATCCTCCACACGCTCACCAAATCCCCTGTCTCTATCCTCCACACGCTCACCAAATCCCCGTCTCTATCCTCCACACGCTCACCAAATCCCCTGTCTCTATCCTCCACACGCTCACCAAATCCCCCGTCTCTATCCTCCACACGCTCACCAAATCCCCTGTCTCTATCCTCCACACGCTCACCAAATCCCCCGTCTCTATCCTCCACACGCTCACCAAATCCCCTGTCTCTATCCTCCACACGCTCACCAAATCCCCTGTCTCTATCCTCCACACGCTCACCAAATCCCCCGTCTCTATCCTCCACACGCTCACCAAATCCCCCGTCTCTATCCTCCACACGCTCACCAAATCCCTGTCTCTATCCTCCACACGCTCACCAAATCCCTGTCTCTTTTCTCCACACACTCATCAAGTCCCATGCTCTCAACAGAAAATGTCATCCAGTCCCATCCTTCACATTTTCGCATTTCGTCCCCACCCTCACTCTTCCATACACAGTGGCGCCATGTTCCTTGCGTTGCACTTCAGTCAGTCTTACCGAGTACCCCGTATCACATGCTCTCGCCGAGTCTTTGTTCTCAGCACTTCAGTCTTAAAAGCTCCCAGTCTCATACATGTTAACACTTCACATAGACTCACACTTTCCACGTTTCTGTCCCTTTATTCCCACTCTCTCACTCACTCCCATACCTAAATATTTCACACGCACTCTCACACCTTCCCCATGTCCATCCCTCCACACCCGCACTCTCATCTAGCCTCCCTCTCTGATTTAGTTTGGTTTAAAGCTCAACTGACTTTTGAGGACCACGTTTGGGAAGTCACATTGTCAAAACACAAATTCGTTCCATGATTCCTCGTTTAACCAGAAAAAGATCGGCCGTTCTGTTTCGTTTACACCTACTTAAAACAGGATCTATATGCGACATAACTTTAAGATATGAAAAACCTCTTTAAAAAAT
The DNA here is from genome assembly GCA_018398815.1 of Conus ventricosus. Classification (NCBI taxonomy): domain Eukaryota; kingdom Metazoa; phylum Mollusca; class Gastropoda; order Neogastropoda; family Conidae; genus Conus; species Conus ventricosus. The sequence goes on along the minus strand of CM031607.1, from coordinate 87,844,301 downwards.
GTATTTAAAAAACACGTCAAAGGAACATCTCTGAACAAGATCTTCAAAGGAGTCTGCTATTCATGCCGAATGTCCTGCAGGTCCCAACACTCTGTATGCACATGTTTCACAGTGAGTGCTCGGTCATCACGTGGTACGAACCACGAAGCCTTCTCGCATTTTAAAAGATACAGTAACGTCTCAAAAAATCATACCTGAGATACATCCTGAAGGATGTCTCCATGGAGGCCACTGTAAGGCGACAGCGTGTGGCTCATCGCACGGTACGGACCGTGGAACCTCTTCGCTCTTTAAAAGATACAGTAATGTCTCAATGAAGGACCATGGAACCTCTTCGCTCTTTGAAAGATACAGTAATGTCTCAAAAATATATCAGAGAAACATCCCTGAAGAATGTCGCCATGGAGACCATGTTAAATGTTGACGTCAAATTTCATGCAAATGCCAGCACTCTGTGAGCACACATTTGATAGTGAGTTGCTCATGACATGAGATGCGCTATGAAAAACTGTGGATAATTGGAACAATTTCTTTCTAATGGCCACTAATGGCAGATGCCAACATATCTTTCAGATTTGGGTAGATCTGTAAATCAAAGATTTATTGTCCGATCTGTCTTCCAAAGCTTTTCTCAGGAGTCTGATATAACTATGACCTTTTGAGTTTCAGATCTGTGTAGATGTAGGGACAGTTCTTTTAGTATTTAGCGTTCTTGGTCAGATGATTTGCCTTTGCAATGCCTAGGATGCTAACATGAGCAGGAGTACAAGAGAGAATAATGCTCTAATCATCAGATTTCAGACAGGTGTAAAGTTGACAGAATACTGAATTCAGAATTGATAAGGTTTCGACCAGCTCTGGTCTCCAGAACAGAACAGGAATCAGAGAGAGGAGAGAGAGAGAGAGAAGAGAGAGAGAGAGAGAGAGAGAGAGAGTTCTGATCACGATAGTCTTGTTTCGCAATCAAAAATGGCAGCCGTCTGGAGACGAACAAGAGAACCAGCTATTAGCAGCTAAGTGTTTTCTTGTTCTTTGTCACTGTCCTAACCTGAAGAAGACCCAAGAGGTCGAAATGCATTGTCTAGTCCTGTACTCTGTTTGTCTGTGTCCTTAGCGGTAACTAACCCCCTCTCTTTTCAAATTTCACGATAGTCTTGTTAACGTGTGACACCACTGAGCCGGTTGACTAGCAGGGGCGACAATCTACCCCGCCAAAAGCAGAGACGAAAAGGCGACTTCGAGCGCTTTTCGAGAAGTTCTTAGCATACAGATGGTGTAACACAGGAGCTGTCATGTTTTTTTGTGTTTTTTTTTTACGGTAAATGAAAATGGCCTACAGTAAAGCTGATGATTGAAACAACGCAAATTTCGATGAGGAAACATTTAGATCTTCGATCTTGGGTTTAATTAAAAGATATGTGATTATTAGGCCTATGTATGCTTAAATTAACATTAGGAATAGAGTTTGTTTAGAACTTACCGCCAATGACATTGACAAACAAAGCACATGACAAGACACGATGCATTTCAACCACTTGGGTCTTCTTCAGGCGAAAAAATAAATCACATTTAACATGTGGGACAGTACAAACAAAGAACGAAAAAAGAATGAAAAATGACTCATCCGTTGTTGTCCATGTGGTCGGTAGGCGGAAATGACATGGGGCCAGGGGGATTATGGGAGAGGAAACGGAGGGGGGGGGGGGGGGGGGTTGCGTCGGGGGAGGTGTGTGTGTGTGTGATATGATGGGGTTGTGTGTCTAGTTTATTGGGATGGTGTGATATCTTTGTGATGGTTGTGGTAATGGTGGATTGATAATAATGGTAAGGGGAAAGAACGGGGGGGGGGGGGGGGGGGGGGGAACTGAGGAAAAAAAAAGTGGGGGGGGGGGGGGGGATTTAAGGGGAAGGATAAAACAAAATTAAGATTAAATAGATGGAGGGTTGCTGTAACTACTGTATGAAGTGAGTGAAGGGGATGTGGTGGTGGTGTATGTATGTGTGTGTGTATGTGTGTGTGTGTTGGTAGGGGATATTGACAACTGATGTGGAAGTGGTGGGTATGTGTGTTTGGTTATTGTTGGATATTGATGCCTTGGGGGTGTAGTGTGCCAGTTTGGCAATGAGATGGGATTCTTGAGTTGTGCGTTCAAAGCTGTCACTCTGTGACTGCCAGAGTGCCATAACTTTGACATGGTCGATGTTGTGTTGGGTGTGGTTGAAGTGTAGGCGACGGGTTTGGGTCGGTGGTGGCGGATATCAGCCAGGTGTTCGAGATGGTGTTTCAAGTGTGGTGACGTTTCCCTTGTAGATCTTGCCACACAGCTGGCAGTGGATGGCATATATAATGTTGCGGCTCTGACATGAGAATGTGCGTTTGACTGTGAAGGAGTCTTTGGGGCCTGTAAGATGGTGTCTGGTTTGGTGAGGGGGCAGATTTTGCAGTTGGGTTTAGAGCAGGGGTGAGTACCTGGTGGTGTAGCTGTGGTTCTGTTCAAACTGGACCGCACGAGGAGGTCTTTGAGGTTTTTGTCTAAACAAACACACACACACACACACACACACACACACACAACACACACACACACACCCCACACACACACACACAGTTTTTTTTTCTAAACAAACTCTATTCCTAATTTTGCTTCGTTCGCCGCCGTCAGTCACTCCATTTTGAAATTTTGAATTAACATGTTTCAGGTTCAGGTTTTGTGTAAAACGTATCTCTTCGTCACTGCTTTGAAAGTCTGAAATTACTGTATTCCATCTGTGTGTGTGTGTGTGTGTGTGTGTGTGTGTGTGTGTGTGTGTGTGTGTGTGTGTGTGTGTGTGTGTGTGGAGATGGGGTTCCCAGATCCTCAGTTTAGCTCTGAACCTAGCAGCCCGGGATGTCTTCACTATCAACACATTGATGTTGAACTTTACCGGGAGAGAACAAATCATGATCAATCTAATGGCGAAGATGCGATCGTTGCGAGAATTCGCTTACCTCTTCAAGGCTACTGCAAGCCGAAGTTTCTGTGCTCCTTCAAAAGGTTTCAATCAGCACACGATGCCATGTTCTGTCACCAATCTGGCCAAACAACACACCACACTAGCATGTGCACAGACAACTTTGTTGCAACGTTGCAACATGTTGATAATCGTCGCCAATCATCTCTGTCCTGCTCAGTACAATCATTTAAGACAGCGAGAGATTTGGTTTAGGTAAAAATCGTATTGCATGCGTTGTTTAAGCCCGCACCCCCCCCCCCACACACACACCACAACCCCACACCCACACACACACACACACGTACGCACGCATGCACGCAGACACAAACACACACGCGCGCACACACACACACACACACACACACACACACACACCACCACAACACACACACACACACCACACACACACCACAACACACACACACACACACACACACAGGCGCGCGCGCGCCAATTTAAGGTCTGTGTGCGTTTCGCCCGTTAGATGGGGTTACTGTGTGTATGGCGCAGGGTGGACTACATTGACATTGACCTGAAGTTTTGTGGGTCGTGTGAAGGTGAACGACCAAACTATAATGGGAATGGGTTATGGCGCACGAGGATAAAGATCGAAGGGAAGTAGGTAACGGATGGG
>CM031607.1:87822286-87839673 GCA_018398815.1 Conus ventricosus | reverse complement strand
AAAGAGACAGAGAAAGACAGAGACAGGATGACTACAGGCAGACAGACGACGACAGACAGAAGAGACAGAGACAGAGACAGAGACAGAGACAGAGGACAGAGGTGACTCGAATTCGAAAAAGCAGCATTAAGGAGATTGGACATGCACGCCACACAAGTCTTGGCATGAACGTACGTACCGACGCCTATGTGGACTGACAACAAGTCACCTAGATGAGCGGCATGAACAAGTTGACCCTGTGATCCCCCCCCCCCCCCATCCACCCCCATCCCTTCCCCCCCCCCCCACCCACACACACACACACATGCACAGCTTTAATTTGCCAACACTGCATGCACCGAAATATTATTTTAAAATTTGCTTTGACCTCAAACTGTCAAAGTACCTGCGGTTTTACCATTGCAGTCCGGCCATTCTGGGCAAACAACACAGCGGTTGGAATAACGATGTTATCTATCTATCTATCTATCTATCTATCTATCCATGTACATCTCTCTCTCTCTCTCTCCTCTCTCTCTCTCTCTCTCTCTCTCTCTCTCTCTCTCTCTTCTCTCTCTGTCTCTCTACATAATATATATATATATATATATATATATATATATTTTATATATTATATATATAATATATTATATATTATATATATCCTGTCACTTTTGCGGAGGCTCCATTGCAGTCCACTGCTGTGCTATTCACATTTGTTTCAAAAACTGAAACGTCGAACGTGGGGGTGAAAAGCTGCAGCCGTCTTCTTCTTCTACTCAGGTCGATCTTCAACAAGAGAGCGTCTAATCAAACTAAAAAAAATTTACTAAAAGTCAGCAAACTTTTCTTCCCACCCCCCCCCCCCCCCCCCCCCACCCCCCCCCCCCCCCCCCAACAGAATTGTTAATACTCGGAATAATAACTTGCCAGTCAGTCAATGAGCACAAACTGTTCAGAACTTGTCACGCCGGATGTTTCAAAAAAAAATGGAGAAGGCTGAAAATGCCTAACGTGTCACCGATTTTATTACGAAATGATATGAGCAAAAAAGAAAAAAAAGATTTTAGCACACTCCCCGTCTTCTTCTACTCGGGTCGATCTACAACTAGAAGAAGAGGGCGCCTGTTTAAACTAACAAAATTGACTAAAACGTCAGCAAAACTTTTCTTTTTTCCCCCACTAACAGAATCGTAATACTCGGAAAATAACTTGCCAGTCAGTCAATGAGCACAAACTGTTCAGAACTTGTCTCGATTAAACGCCGGATGTTTCAAACAAATATTGACTCGTTTGTGCTTTATGTGTGTGCTTTATGCGAGCATAAGACCAAACACTACTTCTCGCGCTAAAACCGTAAATTATCCTACATTGAGTGGGCTGAAAATGCCTAATATGCCACCGATATGTTTTGATGATAGGAGAGAAGAAAGAAAACGTAGTACACTCTCTCCCCGTCTTCTTCTTCTGAGTTCGATCTTGTTGCGTTTAATAGCATAGTTCTGTCCTCTTCTGCAAGGAATTTACTGCTGCGGTAAACAGAACTTGTTCTAGGAAAAGGAAACCAACCATCCACATTGAGAAGGCTGAAAATGCCTAACGTGCCACCGATATGTTATGAAATGATATGAGGAAGAAAAAAAAAACAAGGTAGCACACTCTCTCCCCGTCTTCTTCTTCTACTAGGGTCGATCTTCAACTAGAGAGCGCCTGTTCAAACTAACAAAATTGACTAAAACGTCAAAGCAAACTTTTCTTTTTTTTCCCCCACTAACAGAATCGTTTATTACTCGGAATAATAACTCGCCAGTCAGTCAATGAGCACAAAACTGTTCAGAACTTGGGTCTCCCCGGATGTTTCAAACAAATATTGACTTGTGGGTGCTTTATGTGTGTGCTTTATACGAGAATAAGACCAACACTACTTCTCGCGCTAAAACCGTAAATCATCTTACATTGAGAAGGCTGAAATGCCTAATATGCCACCGATATGATGATGATGACTGTAAATATGTTAGTTCGACTTAAAAGTTTGTATCTGTTTTGGCGTGTTCAACTTTCTCTTGAAAAAAAAAATCCTCACAGACACCGTGTGCGCGAGTGTGTGTGTGTGTTGTGTGTGTGTGTGTGTGTGTGTGTGTGTGTGTGGGGTGTGTGTGTGTGTGTGTGTGTGTGTGTGTGTGTGTGTGTGTGTGTGTGTGTGTGCTGTTAAAAGATATTTTCGTTTCAGGGAATTATTATTAGGCGTCTGCTATGAGCCTCCTCTATAATGACGACCTCCTCCTCCTTTCTTCTTGATAATAACTCGAATGATGATGATGATGTGATGATGAATGATGAGGTTCTTTTTACTACTACTACTACTTATCAAATTGTTTTTGTTTGTCCCGATGATGGTGATGATTGGTCGCTTTCTCATCTGAATCTGAATCGGTACTTGACAAACTCTAGAGAGCATCACGTCATGATATGGGCTTTTTACTTTTCGGGGATTAAGAGGTAATTCCTGGACTTATTTGCGGTGGGCTTGATTTGGCGTCTGTGATGACGACCTCCTCTTCTTCTTGATAATAACTCGAATGATGATGATGATGATGAGTATGAGAGTAAGTAGTGGGCTCCTTCTTCGTTTTACTACTACTACTACTACTTTATCAACTTGTTTTTTGTTTGTGCCGATGATGGTGATGTTTGGGGTAGCTTTCTCATGATACGGGCTTTTTACTTTTGTAATTCCTGGACTTATTAGCGGTGGGTTTGGATTAGGCGTCTATAATGACGACCTCCTCTTTTTTCTTGGTAATAACTCGAATGATGATGATGATGAGGGAGTAAGTAGTGGGCTCCTTCTTTTTGCTACTACTACTACTACTACTACTACATACTACTACTATACTACTATTACTAGTACTTATCGCATTGGGTTTTTTTGTTTGTTTGTTTTTGTCCCCATGATGGTGATGATTGGTAGCTTTCTCATGATACGGGCTTTTTACTTTAGGAATTTCTGGACTTATTGGTGGAGGTGGTGGTGGATGGCTTAGTAAGTTAGTATATTTGCCGGTACCCTCGGGAGTGGGTGGGTAGACTCGGTGGTGCGGTCGTGGTCGGATCGTTATTAAATAAGCTTCTTCCTTTTTAAAAGCCGAGCTGCTAAAAGTTCGAAATAAAAAAAGGGTCCTCGATGATGATGTAGAGAAGAAGACGTGATAATAATAGCCTCGTGATCATCATCGTGGACCCGGACTTAAAAATATGAACTTTATGAAGCGGATTTGCTTTTAAACCGTGAGACTTGAAAAACTTGGATGAACGTAAGGTAATCTAATTTATATTATAAAGCGAATGGTTTTACCTTTTTGACTTGGGGAAGAATAAAACCACAACTTTTGGATTGCATATAGCGAATGGTTTTACCTTTTTGACTTGTGGTAGAAATAAAACCACAACTTTTGGATTGTACTATAAAGCGAATGGTTTTACCTCTTTGACTTGGGAAGAATAAAACCGCAACTTTTGGATTGTACAAAAGCGAATGGCTTTACCTTTTTGACTTGTGGTAGAATAAAACCGCATCTTTTTGGATTGTATTAAAGCGAATGGTTTTACCTTTTTGACTTGTGGTAGAATAAAACCACAACTTTTGGATTGTACAAAAGCGAATGGTTTTACCTTTTTGATTGTGGTAGAATAAAACCGCAACAACTTTTGGATTGTACAAAAGCGAATTTGGTTTTACCTTTTTGACTTGTGGTAGAATAAAACCGCAACAACTTTTGGATTGTACAAAAGCGAATGGTTTTACCTTTTTGGACTTGTGGTAGAATAAAACCGCAACAACTTTTGGATTGTACAAAAGCGAATGGTTTTACCTTTTTGACTTGTGGTAGAATAAAACCGCATCTTTTTGGATTGTACAAAAGCGAATGGTTTTTTCCTTTTTGACTTGGAAGGAAAAAAAAATGACCGAATGGTTTACCTTTTTGACTTGTGGTAGAATACAACCGCAACAACTTTTGGATTGTACAAAGCGAACGGTTTTACCTTTTTGACTTTGTGGTGGAAAAAACAACACCAACCACTTTTGGATTGTTGTGTGACCCTTAAGATAGTAGTAGTAGTAGTAATCTACTTTTGTATATTCGGTTCCTATTTGTTGGTGGTGTTGATTGACCCTTTTGACTTTGTAGAAAAAAAAAACCTTTGTACGGTCTACGTTTTACATTGGGTCCCTATTAAAGCGAATGGTTTTACCTTTTTGACTTGTGGAAGAATAAAACCACAACAACTTTTGGATTGTACAAGCGAATGGTTTTACTTTTTTGACTTGGAATGAAAAAAAAACGACCGAATGGTTTACCTTTTTGACTTTTTGGAGAATAAAACAACAACTTTTGGATTGTTTCTATAAAGCGAATGGTTTTACCTTTTTGACTTGTGGTAGAATACAACCGCAACAACTTTTGGATTGTTTTAAAACGAGCGGTTTTACCTTTTTGACTTGTGGTGGAAAAAACAACACCAACCACTTTTGAATTGCGTGTGAGACCTCCCTGTAAGGTGATAGTAGTAGTAATAATCTACTTGGTAGATTCGGTTCCTATTATTGGTGGTGGTGTTGATTGACCCTTTTTGACTTTGTGGGTAGAAGAAAAAAACAACTTTGGTTTGTCTACTTTTGATATTCGGTTCCTATTGTTGTTGGTGGTGGTGTTGTTTGAAGCGACTGCCTTTTGACTTCGTCGTAGAAAATTTAAAAAACCCAACCCTTTTTGAGGTTTATATTCCCGGGTTTTTATTGTTGGTGGTGGTGTTTGTTTAGAGAGACTTCTTCGCATCATCATCGTAGTCGAAAGACTTCTTCTTCTTCTTCTTCACACCCACGCGAAAGAAAGAAAAAGATGCTTGAAGAAATAAGTTTTTCCACCCTTTGGACTTTTATATTAAAAAACACACAACAAAAAAACAACTTTGGATTTGTGAATGTAGTATTAGTAATCTGCTTTTCGTATATTCGGTTCCTGTTGTTGGTGTCGTTTAGAGAGACTTCAAAGAAAAGACTTCTTCGCACGAAAAAGGAAAAGCGAAAGAAAACGGATGCTCCAACTTGCGAGCTTTTTAACTCTTTGGATTTTGTGAACGTAAAGTAAATGGTTGGTGTTGCAACTTGAGCGAATGGTGGTTTTTTAACCTTTGGACTTGGAAGAAGAAAAGAAAAAACCCCAAACAACTTTTGGATTGTTATGTGAATGTAGTAAGCTACTTGTTTTTACATTCGGTTCCTCTTCTTATTGGTGGTGGTGCTTGTATTAAGACTTCGTCGGATCATCATAGTCGGAAGACTTCTTCATCACGCGTGAGACATTTATTTAAAAAGATGCTATGAAACTTGAAATAAAGCGAATGGTTTTATTCTTTTAACAAAAAGGGGAAAAAAAAACGTGGATTGTGAACGTAAAGTAAAACGTTGGTGATGTATTGGCATCATCATATCGAAAGACTTTCTTCTTCGTGAAAACGAAACAACCAGATGCTGCAACTTTGAAATAACGGTTGTTACCCTTTGGACTTTCGAACGAACTCGGCTTGTGAACGTGAGGTATTATGTGAATTCGCATCATCGTATTCGAAAGTCTTCCTCTTCACACGCTCGCGGGAAAAGAAAAATAAAGATGTTGTTGGAAGAAATAAGTTTTACACCACCCTTTTGGGACCTGAAGAAATCTAAAGCGAAGAAAACTCTTTCGGACTTCTTAAAAAATAAAAGTTGGTGGTGGTGGTGGTGGTGTTTCTGTAAAGCCGATGGTTTTTTTTTTAAACCCTTTTCGATTTTTTGTGTTGGGGGAAAAAAATAAAACTTGGATGAAAATCTACTTCTTTTGTAGTATTTTCTTCGGTTCCTATTATTGTTGTTGCGGTTAGTGGTGGAGACTTCGTCGCATCATAATTAGTCGAAAGACTTTCTCTTCGTCGCCGGCGTGGTGGGAAAGAGAAAAAAGAAAAGATTGCTGAAGAAATGTTTACCTACTACCCTTTGGAGGCGCGACAAAAGTTGATGTTTCCGTAAAAGCCCAAATGGTTGGGGGTTTTTTCCCCGCTCTCTTCCACCCTCTTGAGATTGTGAATGTAAAGGTTATCGTTTCCTTCTTCTAATAATATTCGGGTTCCTAGCATTTTGAGATTTCTTCACACACACACACACACACGCGCGGGTCGTGGACAAAAAGAACAAGATGATGAAATAAAGCGAATGGAATTTAACTACTGCCCTTTCGTTGGGGAGTTGTTGAGAGAAAAACAAACTTGGATCGTGAACGCGATTACTTTTTATATTCGGTTCCTTTCGGGGGTTAGAGACATTTTTCGCCTCACATTTGAAAACAGAAAGAAAAAGATACACCGCGTAACTTGAGAGGCCGGGGGCGGAGGAGGATCTTTTATATATACCCCGGCGGGCGTTTGTTAGAGTCACACCCACCGCCGCAGCACAACAGCATCAAGACCACCACCACAACCACCACGGGTGGCGCGAGACAATGATGAGGCCGAACCCTCCTCCCGTCGGCGCTACATCACTCTCTGCCCAGGAGGAAGAGGACACCAAATGGAAGTGGTGAACGAAGACGGAGAAGATCTGACTGCTATGGAAGATCTGACTCCCGACTCCGCGGATGTAATAAACCGCCATTCATCATCGTCATCAAATCGTGGAAACCTCCCCTCCGCAGCCGCGAAGTTTGGCCACCACCGGGTTGCTATCTTCAACAGAAACAAATACGTGTTGGCTAGTGTCCTGGCGTCCCATATTTAAAGCGTGCTGAGGGAAGCTCTTGCGGGGGCCGGGGGGGGTACTCTCGCTGGAACAAAACGTTTTCCAGGCCCCCCGTTCGAGCCGACGCCTTGTTGTCGCTGATAGAAGAACCTAGGCCAGAGTTACTGATCGCAAAAAGTATCATGGACCGGGTGGAAGAGGCTGACGTTACAACCGTTCCCTGACAAAACTGATCCAGAGCGGGGCAATGTCAAGTCAGTTGAAAAACAAAGTGGTGGAGATATGCCACAACAAGTACCCGCCCTCGGTGCCAGGTTTATGATCCAAATGGTGTTTAAACAGAAATGTAGCGGATCAGGAGAAGCTGCTGAAAGTTTGGATGTGGGACCGTACTATGATGATGAGTACAATGATGACTATGTGATGATGACGAGGACTTTTAAGATTTATGAAGATGACTATGATGATGATAGATTCGTCATAGGGATGATGGTGGAAAAGTACTTGCGAGATGACGCGACGCTAGACGCGGCTGTCCAGGTGGATTTTTTAGAAAACAACGAATCCAAAGACTTAACGCTCATTGCGATTCGCTAGGGCAGGACTCCAACGCTGTCGCCGATTTGAGCGGGGTATTACGAAGACGGCCAAAATGCCTCTGTTGAGCCTGAGCCCGAACGTTGTGTTGGGCCAATCGTGACACATGCGGCCGGGCGAAACTGCACCAGTTAGTGCGCAAAATGCGTCAAGATTAGGAGAGGCCGTTTCGGAGGGGGGAAGAAGAAGACGGCTTTTTCTGGACAATACAGTCGGTAGTCGCAGACGCTGGGTGGTTTGATCGCCGACTGGCTTTTGGCCAGGCAAAGACAGGGTCTCATTTCCACCATTTGAAATGCGAAATTTAATGTGCTACGTCTTACGCGCGGAGTTGGATAAAGCCTTGGGCTTAGTCTCGCGATGACAAAAGTCAGCCGGTGGAATAAAGATGACGATGACCGTGATGATAAGAGAGCGGCGGGCGGGGTTTAAACCCGCCAAACTGGAGGAGTTCCACTGGAAGACTATGAATGTTCCGGTTCATCTTTTGGCAAAGAATGGGCGCGATGCCATAATCAGTCGCCCTAGTTATGGCTCCAAAGCGGTTTCGTTTGACGTCTTTAGCCTAAACGAACCCCAGCCAGGATGGGGTAACTGCTACAGTGCTGATCGGCCTGAAAAAAGTGGCGAGAGATAAACGATCCGATCTAGAGCATCTGTGGAAACGGGGCGAAGACCGAGCCGTGTGGTTCCTGCTAACAAACTCGGCCGTCCTATGGTGAACTCATCGAGGTCTGCAAAAGGTGGGTGACCCAAACCCGCGGATATAAACACGCCGAGTCTACGGCTCAACTGTTTGAAAGTCCGTTTTGACGATATGATATTGATCTAGGGGGTGGGGGGTCAGTCGCTATAAAGGAACCCTCGCCAGTCGTTTCTTTCATTCTCCCGCTGGCACTCGCCCGGTAGATCTACTCTGGCCCAGAAAGAGAAGCCGCCTACTCAACCCGAAAACTCTAACATGTAAATACAGTTCCCGCCCCCGCTGCTATTCTAACACACCCACAAGGGGTCCTTCTTCTCTTTTTTCCTCCCTTTTCCTCTTCCCCTCCTCCTCCTTTTCCTCCTATCCCACTCTCGTCCGCAGCTGCAGCATCTGGTAGAGGGGGCCCGGGTACCACCCCCCACCACCGCCGCCCGTGATGACGACTTGGGTTTAACCGCAGCAGCAGTCAGAGGCCACTGATGATTCTTGTCGGGTCAGATCATGAATATTGTCACGCAGCAGCCCTTTCTTCTGCCGCTGCAGAAAACCGGGGTTTCAGCCGCTACAGCATCGACCAATACGCCCCCCCCCCCTACCACTCTACATTACACCGCGGCGTGTGATGATGGTTGGTTTAGCAGTAGTATTCCACTACTTCGGCCGTTGCCGTAGTTATCGGAGATGGGGAGATGGTGGGCGAGGAAGGAAAAGAGACCATTTGGCGCAGTTACGCGCGGAACTCCAATCTGAAGATGTACTCTATCCAGCAACCTTCCAACGAGGCTTGAGGGTTTTCTTGGCCGGGAAAAAAGGACTCAACGTGAAAACTGGTCGTGGTTTGTTTTACTGCAACGTCGTGGGGCGCGGGACCATTTCGATACGAAATGGAAAAGCCTTATCCAAAAGCTGAACGAGATTTTCCCTGAAGCCAGAATCCTAAGGGTTCTTGTGATTCCCTCTGTATGGAGGAAAGTTGAAGTATCGTATCGTTGAGTCCAACGACAATTTGAGAAAGGCTGTTCGAGAAGCTCGCCAGGCTAAGGCCGCAGTACGATTCATTGACCTCCGAAACGTCACTCGAAAAGGTCGTCTAGAAAACTGAAAAGCCACATGTATCAAAACGCCTTGTTCCCAACACAGAGTGCTTAAGAAGATTGGGGGCCGCCCCTATTCATGAAGTTCAGCTGTCGTCTGTCTGCCACCACACTGCCTCTTCTTAGAGGATAGCAAAAAAAAAAAAAAAAAAAAGAAAGAGCAGCTGGGCATATTTCCCCCCACCGCCACCGACTACTACTAAATTTCTGCAACTGCTACTTCTTTTTTTGAAACGAAAACAAACAAACAAAAAAAAAAAACCCAACAACTACCAGCGGTGTCATAGTATTGTCTCCCCTCTGCGTAATATACGAAAATGGTAAAAGTAACATCTTGTCAACCCCCCTCCCTTTCAACCTTTTCTTTTCATTACCTTCGATATGTCATCATCATCCATGTTGTCTCAGCAGCCGTGTACTACGATATAAATGGTTTTTATTTGGAAAAGTCGATCTGTCAACACCCCCCCCCCCCCCCCCTTGCCACCGGGTTTCTCACGTTTTAAACCCCTTTTTTTCCCCTTTTATCTCTCAAAATTCGATCCCTATCGTCCTATCACGAATGTTTCAGTGATGAACACTTGACAGGAAAACATTCCCCACCCCCAGATCTTCTTCTTCGCCATTGCCATCTTTCAAAAAATACACCCCTTGAATGTTTTTTGTGTTGGAAAAGGAGCAGTTGATTTTCGAGATAATATTGTACCTTTTTCTCATTCTCTTCCGATCCCTATCGTCGATGTTTCAGCGGTGGTGGGAAAATTGCCAGACCACCCGCCTCTCTTCTTCATCATGAATGTTTTCTTTGTGTTGAGAAAGGACGGAAATTTTCACAACAAACATAACTCGCTTGATGTTACGTACCTCTATTGTGGGTTTATTTTAACTGCTGTTGTTCTTGTGGTTGTAAGCAAATAAAGGAGAAAAAAAAAATTTCACCCTCTTAAGTTTTGTGATGTTGGTCATGGATATATCTTTTCTCTCTCTCTCTCTCTCTCTCTTCTCTCTCTCTCTCTCTCTCTCTCCCCTCTCTTCTCATCAATTTTGTGTGTTGGTTTTTGTGTGGTGTGTTTGTGTGTGTGTGTGTGTGTGTGTGTGTGTGTGTGTGCGGTGCATGCACATAAGTGGATTTGTATGTGTGCCTTATGGGGTATCCTTATAACACGCACATGGACACACAGACACACACACACACATTCACACACCGCACACACATACCCGTTGCCTGTTCTGTGACGTGTGCCGAGGTGAGAACTCTTTTGGCTATCAAAAGGGGTACAGCAACGTACCTCACCACACTATATCCTCACGACCTTGTCGGATTGGAATCCTGGGTTCCGAAACGAAGAAGAGAGCAGAGCGTTTAAAGCACTCATCACCGGCCTCACACGAAGCGGTGAGTGGCCTTACGGCCTCTCCGCCGTCTGTCAGATCACCGCTTGTCTTCTTCGCCAGGTCTCTTACATGTTACTCTGAAACCCCTCCCCGTTGGCAATATCGATACTTAAAGCAAAAAAAAAAAAAAAAAAAGAAAAGGGACTAGTCTGTGCTCCGCCACGAGAGAGAAGTACTTTCAAAACGTGCGTGGTATCCTGGTGATAAGGCGGCTCGGCAAAGAGCGGCTGACGACCAGTCAAGATGTTTGTTTACCTGTTCATCGCGCTGCTCGCTTCAGCTTGAAAGTAACTTCCGAAACTGATTCCGAATATCCACCTCCACCTGTGAACATCCGTGAAGACCCCCAGGACTCCAGGCCGGGCAGCAGACCTGGAACACAGCGTGAAGCGTTTCTTGGACGTGTGGACGAAGACGACGACGTCAGGTGTGGATTGAGACCTTCCCTCCGCTGAGAAAGTGGCCTGTGAATAATGTGTGCGCAACACTGAACTGCTCTTAGGCGAGCCCAGCACTGCTAGCATGACGTGAGTGAGCTGTGAAAACTTGTTTTGTTTTTTACTGGTGTATCTGTGCCTTCACCAGCACGTGATTTTTGTCAACATGTTCAATGCTTTTATGGGCCATCTAACCATAAGCCCATGAAATGGAGTGTACAAAGAAACTTCAACCCACACTGGACAGAATTCAGATGAGATTTTGGTGCGGTGAAAATGAACTGATCATCTGGAGACAATGTATTACTTTCCCGGGTATTCAGCAATCACCAACAAGTCCATTAGTCTTGAGTGTTCCGATTTTGACGAACATGACTCTGCCTTGCCTACCTCTCATTCATGGTTTACCAGAATCTCACCCCCCAGATCTTGCAAAATCAGTTTTCCGTGTATTTTCTTCACAACCCTGCTTCCAAACAGATCACTCTCACACTGTATTTTAAGTCCAGTGTAGGTGCTGGCACCTTGCTCTGTCAAGGCAAGGCCTGTGTTCAGTGGGATAAATTTGAGTGCGAGGTCATCAAGCACCATGTCCAGCTGTTCGTGAAAAATGGTGATGCAACTTCTCTGACTGAATCCCTACTGAATACACCTGTGACTTTCTTCAGGGATTTTCCAGAAACGATTCACCTCAAAACACCTGACATAACAGTGTCTCCCATGAACTTTGATGTCAACGATCTGGACACATCCATTCATGCTTGCTCTATTTCTCCCCTTCACATAGTCCAAGAGCAATCATCCCCAGTTGAAGGATTTGTCCTTCTTCCCCCCACTCCCCAGGAGAACACCAAAAAGACCACTGCTCTGACGAAAGAATCTCTCTGCCAAGAAGAAAGTGGAATAACCCGTTCATCAACTTTCTCAAAGAAAACGAACGATGAAGCCCTCTCCTCTTCAACTCCAGTTTCCAGCCAACAGCTTGAAGGTCGTCAAGTTGTTCGCAGACTTCGCAGGCGTACCCTGTATGCCAGCCCGAAACAGAAAGCCAAAAGAACTGAAATAAACCTATTGAACAGCTGTGCTGGTAAGTTCCAGCAACTGCAGGAAACAGTGGCTGATCTTCAACTCGCACTAGGGGATCTCAAAATGTCCATTTCTTCACAGATTGATGACGTGAAAGTTTATACAAAAAATGAAATACGAGCACGTTTTCGTTCACAGTCTGATTCAACTCATTCCATCATTGAGTCCCTTGAAAAGCGCATTTCTGATCAGGACAAACAACTCCACACATTAAGAAAGGAAACCCAGTCATTAAAACTCAGCTTGGCAATATGTGTTCTGATCTTAAACTGCTGAAACGTGGTAACCTGGTGATGGTCGTGATGTCAGCACACAGTATGAGTGTGCAAACATAAACCCTTCCCCTCAAGACCCCTTACCTCAAGACAAACCCCTGTCCAATGAGCAGAATGAGCAGAGTGACAGTGTCAGCCCCTGCCCTTTCCAGTCCATGCCACCAATGCTGTTCCTCTCCCCCTCCTCAGACAACACACTGATAGATTCAGCCAACCCTCAAGTTCCAGCTATCTCCAGTACCCACCATCCTGACCCCCATCAGCCAGTGGTTGTTGGTGAGGATCCCTCTCGTCTCTCATCAGCACACTCTGAAGAACTGCAAAGTCAGCTGCCTTCAGCCCATCCCCCAGAGGCAGTCACAGAGTCAAAGTGCCCCAGAGGAGAGTGAACTTGTCTACACTGTCCAGACTGATAACAGGTTCAACCCCCTTAACAGGCTAATGGAAAGTGAAGCTATCTCTGGTAATGGTGTCAGTTCTAGAGATACTCTCGAACAGCCTCCCACCAACCACAAGATCTCAAAACTAAATAACATAGCAAAAGAAACTCTATCTGAGAGAACTTCCGTGTTGCTGATAGGTGATTCAGTAGTGGAGAGGTGTGACCTGCATAGAATTGTGCCTCGACAAGACCAGTGTCCAAAATATGTGTTCCCGGACTGACTGTGAGTGATCTATGTGATTGGCTGCAGCAACAGCAGTCCCATGACAGCTCAACATGCTAATCCTTCACGTGGGTGTCAATGACTGCAAAACCACCGGGGAAGTGTCCCAAGAATCCTGGTGTGATGTCATCCACTTGGCCAACCGTGTGTTCACTAACGCTATGAATATTCATTAGCTCGATCATTCCAGCACGTGGTAATCATCACCTTAACACACTCATTTCACCTTCAAACAACAACCTTCAAAAAGCTTGTGAAATGTTGAAAACTGACATTATTGATAATCAATTGACTTTCACAACCACTACGGGAAAACCCAAGCTACCTCTCTATGGAATCTCATTCACCCTAGTGATGCTGGCACTGCTAAACTGGCAATGAATTTTAAGCAGATTTGTTTTCCCCCCACAGCCCAAAATTCTTTTAGGAGAGCAATCAGTCAAATCAATTTGGCCATAATTCTTTGCGGTCAGTGCAATCAGAGAACTATCGCTCTCAAGTCAGAGGTAAAAGTGCTAATTACAGAAGTGCAAACCACTTCCATTCTATGGACTGTCCACCTTTGGAGTCCATGACTCATTAACCCCCTTTTAAGAACTGGTCAAGAAAACCATTCTCACCATTCTCAACAAATTTCTATCGCCTCTGAGCGTCACTTCTCTAACCTGTCCCACCCTCTCCTTCCGCCAACCATTGACCGCCGGGCCCCCACCACGCCCCCCATTTGTGAATGGCAACACTGAGTCCACTCACCCCAATCAACGCCCTTCACTCCTTACCCACCCCCCATCATTCCCTCCTCACCCCATGATGTTTGACCCCGCTCAGGCCATTCCAAGTTGCGAAGTTCCACCACCCGTCCGCCACCCTTATGTAAACCAAAGTTCTCACCCCATGCAATCCCATTTACCCCCTTCACGCCTTCCATACCACAACATGCCTCCCTTTATCCCTTTTGTTGGACAAGTTCGAACCCAACGCTGAAATATGCTGGTCATGTAGGAGGGTCGCAATTCCCCAATAATATCAACCCCTATGAGATGCTGTTTCACAAATTCATGGCCTCCTACATGAACCCCCACTTAATGTTTCAACGCTAGATCCTTGGTGTGTTGTGTGTGTGTGTGTGTGTTGTGTGTGTGTGTGTGTGTGTGTGCGTGTGTGTGTGTGGGGTGTGTGTGTGTGTGTGTGTGTGTGTGTGTGTGTGTGTCTTTGCTAATCAAAGCTGGACTCGCATTGAGCTCATTTGAAAAGTCTTCTTTTGCTCAAGCTCCCTAATTGGGATATTGGAGTTAGATTACAGTAACGACACATTTGTCATTGCTGGTTTGTTGCATTGAACTGGCTTGCCTGTTGATGTGCTGTAATTTTTGAGGCCCAATCTTTGATTCAGGCTGTTAATAAGACATTTTGTGTCATTATTGTTCACACTTTTTGGAGATCTTTTCTCGTTTGTAATTAGTTTTTGATCAATTTCATTGTCTGATTTTTCTGTTTTGTGTACTTCCTAACTTGCATTGACATTTGGTTAGATTTGTATGCACATATTTGCAGTTGTGTACTTGCAGTTGGCGACTTTGTATTTTTGATTTGTATTTACGTTGTTTTTGGGTGAGGTGGGTTTGTTTTGTGTGTGTGTGTGTGTGTGTGTGTGTGTGTGTGTGGGGTGTGTGTTGTGTGTGTGTGTGTGTGTGGTGTTCTTTAAATTCTTTATGAATTTAATTTTCTGAACAAAATTTTCGCTTTCATGGACACCGTAAAAGTGTGATCTAAGTCTTGGCTTACAATTGTGTTGCCTGTACTTATATATTATTATTTTTTTGTTCTTTCTTTTTTTTTAATAGAAAACGTGTCCTTTTTCAAATCGGATTAGTGAGACATACATGTAAAAATAATTTGTTCATCTGTATTGACCTATTTGTTGTTTATTTGATTTGCTTGACTTGTAATAATCTTGATGTAACATTGTGGTGCCATGCCATTTACTCAAGATGCGTGGCCCTCCAAGAAAGGGCTTCGAATAGGATATCTTAATATTAACAGTGCTAGAAACAAAACTGATGAAATAGCATCTATTTTAAACAACAATGGAATGAACTTTCATATGTTCTGCTTCGCCGAATCCAGGTTAACATGTGTAGTTTCAGATGCTGATATGTATATGCATAATTACAACATCATCCGTCTTGATCCTACAGCTCCTAAATCAACAGGACTACTATTATACTGTGGCGAACTCATTAAATTTTAAAAGAATACTACATCTCGAAAGCTATAATATAGAATCGGTTGGGTTGAAAATTAGTTTAAAAATGTTGTAAACCTATAATAGTATGATTCATTTACAGAAATCCATCTGAAACAATTGATTGGTACGATAGGTTTAATCTGATGATGGACGCTGCCATCCTGGAATCAAAAGAAATCGTTTCCTAGGAGACTTTAACATAGATCTAAGAATGCCCTTAACAGTGTCCGGAAAAAAATGGATTAGTAGCTGTGCGATGCTTGGATGGAACAATTAATCGACCATCCAACACGCATTACAGAAAACCTGAGATCTTTTTGATCACATTTACGTTAATTCAAAGAACACATTGTAGAAAATTGCTGTACTCCAGTTAGTTGTAGTGATCACTCAACAATAGGTCTTACTTGGATGAAAAAAGGAGTAAAAATTCCAAAATACGGACACAAGGAAATTTTCTATAGACGTTTTACATATTTGGACAAAATGCCTTTCTAACATGACTTACTTCACTCAGGATTAGAAAACGTTTATCAGATTAGAGACCCGGACTGTGCCGTTTAATGAATGGATAAATACATTCAGTACTGTTTATGATAGACATGCTCCCTTTATAAAAAAAAAAAGAGTTAAACACTTTAGTAAGCCACCTTGGATAACAAAGGAAATAGAAAAGGAGAGTGACGAAAGAGATTATTTAAATATGACAAATCAAAAAGTGAAGTACAGACGACAAAGGAACAAAGTCACTTCTATGAAGAGGAATGCAAAGCAAAAATATTTCCAAGATTTGGTGTCTTCATCAAAGAACTCTAAATTGATATGGAAAGCCATCAATAGCCTAACTAATAACAACTTACATAGCCGAGTCCAAAGATCATGTTAAAGACTTATCACCAGAAGAAATCAATACTCACTTGCAAATATTGCCGAAAAAACAGTTATAATAATAAAACGAACAAGAACGACTTAAAGCTGTTAGAAGAATTTTGCACTTCAAAGAACATTCATTCCAAATTCAATATTCCATCAGTCGCATTAAATGAAGTTTTCATGGAAACTGTTAAATTAAAGCAATCGGGAACTAGAGATTTAGATGGGTTAGACGGCAAAATTCTAAAAATCAGTGCCCCTGTTATTGCAGATTCTCTTACTTATATTTACAATCTATCTATTGATAAGAACAACTTTCCTCTCGAATTTAAGAAAGCTAGAGTTATACCGATTTATAAAACAGGAGATCCTGCAAATCCCTCTAACTATTGACCGATTTCTATCCTATCTCTCTTATCTAAACCCCTTGAAAGGCATGTTCAATCACATAATATTCTCATTTCAAAAGATATGATTTGATTCATGAAAACCAAATTGATTCATGAAAACCAATCTGGCTTTCGTGAGAACCACTCTTGCCATACAGCACTTTACACAAATTATTGAAAATTGTTTTCAAACATTAATAACAACGAGTTTACAGGAATTCTTTTTGTTGATTTTGCAAAAGCATTGAGTAATCGACCACACTCTGCTATTAAAAAAACTCAGCTATTACAAATTGACCAACGAAACCCTAAAATTTATTTCTTCATTTCTCACAAACCGCTATCAGCTTGTCGAAATAAATTCTAAACGATCAACGTTGCTACCAGTTAAGTTTGGGGTGCTCAAGGATCTGTATTAGGACCACTTTTGTTTTCTATTTACATTAATGACCTGCCTTATACATTCAATGTGTTTGTGAAATGTTTCGCTGATGACACTTCTCTACAAGATAAAAACAGAAATGCGGCTGAACTCGTAACTAATCTACAAGATAACCTTAACGACTTGACGAATGGACTGAACTGAATCATATGGCTCTTTAATATTAGCAAAACTAAATGTATTTATGTAACTTCACGTCAAAAAAGGAAAAAAAAATGTGGTCCCCCTTTGCACCATTATACCTCAAAGGACAAATTATAAACGAAGTAGTCTCACATAAAGTTTTAGGAGTCACCATCGACAACGATTTACTATGGTCTGAACATATTTCTGATTTAGGGAAAAACATTTCAAAAAGACTATATCAGCTTTCAAAAATTAAGAATTTTCTAAATCTATACTCCAGGAAAAATGTTTTTTCATGCACAC
>CM031607.1:87817286-87819786 GCA_018398815.1 Conus ventricosus | reverse complement strand
GACAAAGAGAATAAAGGTAACAATAGCAATAACTATGATAATAGAGGCGATGATGAAAACGTATATAACAAGAGGAGGGATACTTGAAATCTTTTTTTCTGTTTTCTTTTGTCTTTTCTTCCTCCCCTCCCCCACCCCTTTTGTTGAAGTGTTAATAGTGGCTAAACTCTCCGCCACCCTTTTGTTGAAGTGTTAATAGTGGCTAAACTCTGAAGGGGAGAAAGAACAGGGGGGATGGAGGGGGGTGAAACTGTAGGGTATGTTTGTTTGTTTTTGTAATTATTGTTTTAATGCAAAATCGGAAATGAAATGAGGTAGGTTTCCTTATGGGAGCAAAACATACCCCACTTGTTTCTGTTTATTGTTTTAATGGTATGATATATTAGTGATGGCAGCGATTATGGTGGATTGATAATAGTGCTTTGTGGTAAGGAATAGGAATGATACGTTAAAAACAAAAATTAGCTAATGGGTGGTGATTGTGATGTTGGTGGTTATATGTGGGGGTGTGGGTAATGATCATAATGATTGGAAAGGAATGGAACTGATCAATGGGGGAGGGGCTATTGTTGTTGCGAAAAAGAAAAAAAAAAAAAAACGAAAAAAAAAAAAAACGAAAAAGAAGAGAGCAAGGAGGAGGGAAAGATCATGTCTCTCTGCCTACACATACGTAGGTACAGGGAGGAGAGAGGAGAAACTCATGCACACAGTATTATTGGAAAAGAAAACATTGTTGTAGGTGAAATAATGCTTTGGATTTAACTTGATATTGGTTTGGAAGAAATTGAAATAATCAATGAGAACAGGGGTAACATGTCTCAGAGAAAGAGAGAGAGAGAGAGAGGGGGGGGGAGAGGGAGAGAAAGAGAGAGAGAGAGAGAGAGAGAGGAGAGAGAGAGAGAGAGGAAGAGAGAGAGGGAGGGGGGGGGAGAGAGAGAGAGAGAGAGAGAGAGAGAGAGAGAGAGAGAGAGTGAGTGGAGAGAGAGAGAGAGAGAGAGAGAGAGAGAGAGAGAGGAGAGAGAGAGAGAGAGATTCACACACAAGGGAAAAAAAGCTTGTAAACAGTATTACTGGTGGATGATGATCATAATGAGACTAATTGTGAGACGTGAGATAGTGTTGGTATTAGGTTAATAGTATAATGATATAACAATACTTATTGGAAAGGAAATAAATGGAAATGATCAATGGGAAAAGTGTTGACATGCTAACAACAACATGCTAACAACAACAACAACAGCAACAACAACAGCAACAAAACAGTAACAACAACGCGTGCACGCGCACGCATACACAATATACCATTGACGTAGACTATCAGGTTATGAACAGAGAAGAGAGAGAGAGAGAGAGAGAGAGAGAGAGAGAGAGAGAGAGAGAGAGAGAGAGAGAGAGAGAGAAAGGGTGGGGAGCACACACACGCACGCACGCACGCACGCACGCACGCACGCACGCACGCACACACACACACACACACACACACATACACACACACACACACACGCAACACACACACACACACACACACACACACACACACACACACACACACACACACACACACACACACACACCACAACACACACACACACACACACACACACACACACACACACACACACACACACACACACACACACACACACACAAACACACGCACACACACTTTGGCTGATATGATTTTGGTCTTGGTGGTCAAGATAAAAAGCACACCAGGATAATATAATGACTTAGATATGCTTGAGCCATTTAAAAAGGTTTCATAAAGCGAGCTTATTCATGTCTGAAAGGCAGACATTCGAGCAACGTTTGTCTGACACGGCACTAGTGCAATGGCGGCTTCCCTTTCACGGACCAAGAGCGGTTGACAAGGCCTCAAAGTAGAGGAGAAGAAAATAACATTTTTCGCAAGTTCTCATCTTATATATCAGTAGTAGTAGTAGTAGTAGTAGTATGTAGGGACGTAATCAATTACATAGGCCGTTAAGCCTTTCAATGTCCCCTCGTGTTATTTTACTTTTATGACAGGGTTGAAAATGCATGCAATATAAATTTTTCTTCTTATTCATCAAAGCTTCTAAACTGTACTTTAAATTTCAAGTCTTCATCCAGCAAATTCTTAAAAACGTTAGTATTTTTAGCAAATTTAAGTGCAGTTGGCAAACTCTTCCAGTTAGCAATAACTCTGTTACTGAACTTGAATCTCCCCATATTAGTATGAAACTGCTTAACAAATATTTTGCCTTCCGAATTTCTTGTTCTATCTGTTTTAACAGCCTCAAAAAAATAGTCCCACTGTATGTCCGTTTGCTGGTGAAATATTTTGAACACTTCAATCAAATCCCCTCTAATACGTCTGCCTTTTAAAGAGTGCAAATTTAAGTGATTTCATCTATCTGTATAAGACATGTTTGTACATTCTTGCAAGATTTTAGTAGCTCTTCTCTGTACTCTTTCGATTGCTATTGACTGTCTTTTCAAGTGTGGGTACCAGATTATA
>CM031607.1:87802286-87804786 GCA_018398815.1 Conus ventricosus | reverse complement strand
CAGAGAGTGATGCATAGTATTAAAACAAACCATTTTCAATACCAGAATTTTATATAGTATCAAAACAAACCATTTTCAGTACTAGAAGGAGTCTTAGATAGTATTAGAACAAGCCATGTTCAATACTGGAGAGAGTCATATATGGTATTAAAACAAGCCATTTTCAATGCTGGAGAGAGTCATATATGGTATTAAAACAAGCCATTTTCAATACTGGAGGGAGTCATATGTAGTATTAAAACAAGCCATGTTCAATACCAGAGTTTAATGTAGTATCAAAACTAGCTATTTTCAATACTAGAGGAAGTCTAAGATAGTATCAAGACAGCCATTTTCAATGCTAGAGGGAGTCTTAGATAGTGTCGAAACAAGCCATTTTCAATGCTAGAGGGAGTCTTAGATAGTGTCGAAACAAGCCATTTTCAATGCTAGAGGGAGTCTTAGATAGTGTCGAAACAAGCCATTTTCAATGCTAGAGGGAGTCTTAGATGGTATTAAAACAGCCATTTTCAATGCTAGAGGGAGTCTTAGATAGTATTAAAACTAGCCATTTTCAATGCTAGAGGGAGTCTTAGATAGTATCAAAACAAGCCATTTTCAATACCAGAGGGACTTTTATGTAGTATCCAAACAAGCCATTTTACATTCTAGACGGAGTCTTTTATGTAGTATCAAAACGAACCAGTGTAGTAAATACCTGTTTTGCAAGATTTTCACACATTTTGATGGAGAAAAGTACATAAACATCTCGCCCAATATTGACGGTTATTCACATGATCAGATTTCGAAGCTGTAGTTATAGATGAAGTGCTGAACTAAGCAAAGAGACCGGCTGAAATGTTGAGCCTGTAGTGACAGATAAAATACTGAATTAAACAGGAACAACTGCCACTTCCAGAGAGAGGAAAAACTGGGTACAGACTATAAATAACGTCATGGGGAATTAATTTCATTCTGTCATGGTAAGTCCAATATTACCATCGTTAGCGAATGGCTCTTCTGCATGGTGACCTATAACTGAACAATAGTATGCCATTTTTTGAGAGTTTTGCATTTTGCATGACGGACGTTCTTTGCTTCGTAACATTCTGCGCATTATTTCTAAAATAATAATATTTTTTGTGATGAATGTGTCGATTTCGGGTTTTTTTTTTTAGGCAATACATTGCTTCAGATAACAAAAATGTTGTTTTAAATACCATAATTCCGGGAAGAAAACCGTTGATGACCGGTGATCGAAATTCAAGGGAAAGAACTGAAGAGAGTTCAATTTTTGTCACATTTTATTGTCTACACAGGCATCAACATTATTCAATCTAACTGAATTTATCAAGCACGGAAAGTACGCCCGACAGAAACATATCTTTTCACTTTTCTTTCTTCTTTTTTTCTTCTTCTTCTCTTTTGTTATGTTTTTTCGTTTGTTTTTTTATTTTTATTTTTTATTTTTTAGGTCATGTCCGTTGAAACACGTTCAAATGTGAATGTATCTTAATAGCTGGAGATTTCACCCAAGTCTTCTTCTTTGCGAACGCCTTGGTCTACACGGTCAGTCCGGCCCTTGAGATGAATCGTGCCGTTTTCTCCAGCTCTTGTAGACTGACCTAGAGCTTTGTCATCAGAGCTGTCTCTGTTGGCCACACCCCTCTCCCCGGCTGTTCACGCAATGGGCGTTTTAGGGGCACATGCTCCGCTGTCTGTTCTTCCTGCCCACAAGGACAGACTGGACAAGGCACCGCCTTGAGCTTTCGGCACAAGTGACGGTTTAATCTGTTGTGCCCGGTGCCGAGCCGTTGCTCTCTGAACAACAGACGATTGTCATCCTTGGGTAACCTGGATGATGCTTCGCATCTCGCTGAAGCTGATGCTGTCGTTAGACTGCTCCCCATGAGTACCCTCCCTCGCCAGGTGATCAGCTAACTCGTTGCCTGGTATCCCGCAGTGGGCTGGAATCCACTGGAGCACCACTCTTCTGTCAGTAACATTTTTCTGAAATGCTTCGGTACCTTTTGCTTCATATTCTGCTGTCTCAGAGCTAGTCTGGACTGCTTTTTGTTGTTAAAGAAAATTCTGCTTCTACCAACTGGGTATACTAGTACTGTGTCAGATTCCCACAACGTGGCTGTGAGACAGCGGGGGAATATCCTTTTTGTTTGTTATGGTCTATACCCAGAACGTACATGTACTGGCAAATACAGTATTTTTCTGTTCACTCCCTGTAATAAAATCAAAATTATCATCGCCATGATCTTCATCATCATAATCATAATAAACGCGCACTAACATAGCGCAGTGCCCTGCCATATGAGCAGGGTCACCGTGCTACACAGCAGAAAGACTAGTTGAAGAGATTTTTCAAATGAATTAACGTCACATACACTACATGCTTACTTTTCTGTGAAGACGAAAACCCACACTCAAAATCAACAGAAAGTAGACGAGATCAAGTGAAACTATAAATACATGGTATATCACACACATGTATTAGCTGAGGGGGAAA
>CM031607.1:87792286-87794786 GCA_018398815.1 Conus ventricosus | reverse complement strand
TGATGCCAAAACCTTCTCGGCAAAAATCTGTGATTATGGATATATATCCAATGAAAGTAACAAATATTGATTTCGATTTGGTATTTTTCTTTTATAAACATAAGTAGACAGAGGTTTTCCTTTTCACCAAGAGAAAAATGTCCAAGAAAAATATACATTTTTGTCTTTTAAGTGAATTTAGGAGACTATGTGTTTTCTATCTTTTTTGAAAAACGTTTTTGTTATAAAAAGAGGCCTCAGGTGAAGCTCAGCCGTATTTTTAGGTTGCATTTATAGTTGGAAATTTTATAAGCAGTATTAAAAAATCTGTCCAAAATTGGTTTATACCTAGTATATTTGGTATTTTTGTAAACAAACTCTGGCCCTAAGTTTTTTTTTTAATAAATCCAATGTGGTTATTTAAAAAACAAATATCTTTCATTTATGGGTTTTTTTGACTTTTCAGCTTGCGTATCCAAGAAAGCTTTGTGTCCATCCAAACCGTTTATACATCAGGAAATACCGATACCTCGGTTTTTTTTTTTAATTACTTTTATGTGGAATTTTTCCGGGCTACTTTTGTCTGGCCTTTTGGGTTCCACACAAAAATTTGTTTGTATTTAAGATTTTGGCAAGATTGACCAAGATTGATAGAATTGTCTGGAGATTGGGTAGAAGTAACCATAATTGAGTTAACTTGGATCGAGGATGGAAACGAATTTTAAGATTGCGACTTGCCAAGGGAGTTAACTGTTCGCTTTTTCCAAATATTGATTAGATATTTCACTTCTGCTAACTTGTCCGTGTAGTTTAGCGATATGCATTCATCTAATTTATTTGTAAACCAAATTCCAAGTATGCGAAAATTTCGGGCCCGGCGTTCCAAACAAAACCTTAATTGTTCCATATAACGAACTGTACTATTTTCTGTTCCCTATTCACAAATTCGCTTGTTTTATTGGTTTCATTGCAGTCCTGATACAGAGCCAAATTTTTCCAGAAACTTCTTTACATGTTTCAAAAAACGATCTTTTATCTCCAGCTAACTAGGAATTCTGTTTTCAGCGTATTGTGTTAATTTGTGTGTGTTGTTCCTGTTGTTTATATTTTTAGTTATTCCTTTCGAATATTTAAAATTTTGCCTTACCATAAATTGCTTATATTTCGTCACACAAGACAAAGTGTTATGGGGTCATAGGATCTCCTTCGTCTACAACCCTTTTTTAATTTTAAACCATTCTGATATTTGAACCATTTATATTCACAGGATTTGATATTCTAATTGAATGTACTAATCCATTTAGGTTTTATTTTCTGAAAAATCCAAAAGGCGTTTAAGGTTTTGTTTTTTTAAACATAAAACCCCATCTGATCGAATCGAATGCTTTCTCGAAAGTCTATGTTTAACAATAGTCAGGTAAATATGTTATTCTAGATAAGCGATGATCGTATCATAATTATTCTTATGTTGTCTCCAATTATACCTATTTCTAATAAAACCAAGTTTTGGTCTTCGTTTACTTATTTTGGTAGTCTATTTTAAGACGATTAGCGATACATGGATGAGCCAAAAAATTTTGTAAATATGACGCTTTATTAAGTGTATGGGTCTGCAGTTTTTTTTTAATTATTGCCTGGTCGATCATTTTGGTATACAGGTAATCATTCCTCTTGGTTTGTACAGAGAATCTCTCCCCTTTTTAAATCCGGCAATTTTATTATTATTAAGGGCTCCTATTACCACCAAACCAAATGGGACCTTTTGTTTTCCTGCAATATTTAAATTAATTCTTGCGGCCTGATAACCCTTCTGTTCCAGGACTTTTTTTGTTATTTTCTTTTTCCTAAGAGCAATCTGTGGCTTACTTTATGTTATCTCACCCTCTAATCCGTTTACTTCCTCGTCACTTAAGTGTGGTTATTTCATTTAACATATTATCTATTTCACAAAGGACTCTCTCTACTTGCGTTTGTTATGAATAATGTGATTCAGTTAATGTTGAACTTCTACTATAATATTCTTCTGGCTAGCTGGTGTGCGTACGTATTATCGTGGTTGACTATTTTTAATTTTGGCATATTTTTACTCACATAAATGACGCTTCTCTAATTTACAGAAAGAAATAATTAGTTACTTTTTCTCCCTTCAGTTATCCATCTCGCTCTTGATCTGAGGAGTACCTCCTTCATTCGCTCTCTCCTCTTTTGTCTTCAGTTGTTCAGTTTTGATTTTTTTAAAAAGATCAATGGTTTCGTCGTTTTTTGATCTGTTTATGACAAATCATTAATTTCTTTTTCTTGCATGGTTTTCTTCTTATGTCATTCTTTGTTTTTTGCATTGTAGATTACGATATGGTTTTAGATCTTATCTTCATTAAAAGAAAATCCAGAAAGACTTCGTCAGTATTGAAACACAACCCAGAAGTATCTATATGTGGAGTGTTAATTGTGGTATTTCTTTAATGATTTCATTCAATTTCAGTATTGATTTCATTTAAATATTTCTTATATCTTTTTGAAT
>CM031607.1:87769786-87787286 GCA_018398815.1 Conus ventricosus | reverse complement strand
TGGTCTTGAACTATGATCAGATAGTTGAGGTCGATTGCATTTTGCTGCCAGCGCCCCCTTGGAAGCTATAGTATTTCGAGATGGTTGAAGTCATAAGCAAACTCCGCATTCACTGTTTTTCCTTAGGAAATTGTCACACATCTGTCATAAGCAATCTGCACCAGTTCAAATGTTCTCTGCTCACCGAGGAAAAAACTTTTTTTTTTTTCATTTCCTTTTTTTACTGTTAAAATCACAGAATGCTGAGACCATGCAGGCAGGAATAATGACACTGACTAAGCACCACGTTCGGCCTGGGTCTCAACCGGTCACATGCTAAGATTGAGTTCACGGACGGAGTGTATCTGAATCTAGTCAGAATGGACAACACCTCACGGCTAAGCGGTGAAACTCCTCAATGTACTTAAAAATCTCTTCCCCTTTGCAGTAGCTTTGAATGCTCATACCAAGGGCGTGTTTTTACGTTTGTGGGCCACAAAAATGGTCAGAGATTAAAATAAAAAATTCCGCCCATACGAGAAAAAAAAAAAAAAAAAAAAAAAAATAAAAAAAAAAAAAAAATAAAAAAAAAAAAAAAGAAAAAAGGTTTTTTAAAAAGAAAAAAAAAAAAAACCACCCCCCCCCCTACAAAAAGGTTTTAAAAAAAAAAAAAAAAATAAAAAAAAAAAAAAAAAAAAAAAAAACAAAAAAAAAAAAAAAAAAAAAAAAAAAAAAAAAGTTTTTCTCTCTCTCTCTCTCTCTCTCTTCTCTCTCCTCTCCTCTATATATATATATTTATACATATATATATCTATATTTATATTATATTATATTGTTATCAGACATCAAGAAAACAATCAAACAACCTTTTGCCGGACTGCAATAATTATTTCGGCGATTGCTTTCTTTATCGATGCTTATTGAACAGTGATAAAAAACGCATTGCAGATGATCATCATAGTATTTTATAATGTAGTTTTTTCTATGATCCTACAAATGGACCCGTCAAGCTCACATTGATAACCACGTTCGCAAAATTTTCAATTTCTTTCTAAGACGGCTGGGTGGAGCGAGGGAGGGGGGGGGGGGGGGGGGGGGGGGGGGGGGGGTGGGGGTGGGGGGAGGGTGGGGGGAAGGGGGGGGTGGGGGGTTGGGGGGGTTGGAGGTGGGTGGGGGGGGGGGGGGGGGGGTTGTAGGGGGGGGGCGTGGGGGGGTTGGGGGGGGGGGGGTGGGGGGGGGATGCGGTGGTGGGGGGATATGGAGGGGGGGGGGGGGGGGTGGGGGGCGGTTTGGGGGAAAGGGGAGGGATGGAGGGGTTGGATGGGGGGAGGGTGGGGGGGGGTGGGGGGGGTGGGGTGGGGGGAGGGGAAGGGGAAGGGGGGGGGGGGGGGGTGGGGTGGGGGTGGGGGGGGGGGGGGGGGGGGGGGGAGGGCGGGGGGGGCGGGGGGGGGGGGGTGGGGGGATGGGGGGGGGGTGGGGCGGGGGTGGGGGGAGGATATGATGGGGGGGGTTGGGGGGGGGGGTGGGGGGGGAGTAGGTGGGAGGGGGGGGGGGTGGGGGGTTTTGGGGGGATGCTTGGCCACAACTAGGTTCGGTTGAGGCAGTTTATGCATGTAGGTGCGTCTGCCTTTGGTGTATTTTCTTTTTGCTGTGTGCATGAATATTGTATGAATAAGTGCAAATTATATTATATATATATATAATCTAATTATATATATATAATTATATTATATTATATATATATATATAGATTGTATTATAAACTAAGCTTGCTCTTATGTCTTTGATTGAATGAAAATAGGGGGGAGTACGCCATTCTAATTTGATGTAGCCTAGTAGAATGTTTCGACTAACGTATGTGCTTGAGTGGATGGTGTGTGAATGGCGAGGTTAAAATTAAAAATAAATTGCTTCTCAAATGTGCGTCAGCATGCTTTTATTCTCCTAGGGGGAGACATCCTCCTATAGGAGGGAAACTCACTAACATTTAACTCCTGGTCATATTACCGATATTTCGATAATGGATGGTTTTCTCTCAGTGACTGCGGAAAAGTGGTAATTTGATCACTGCCTTTTCAGTTTTAAGAGTATGCAATCCCTGAAAAGGCTGGTGTGCAAATTACCGTAGTTTTATTATGTTTTGTTTTGGAGTTTTCAAAAACCAACCAAGGTGCCATTAATGAAGCAAAAGAAATCATGAAAGAGCAAATATCAAGCTACATTTTACTTGTGAAGTAGAATAGTAAATATAAAAAGATATCCTCAAGTCACATTAGGGCTGGAGGTGGGCCCTGTTTCTTGGAATGAAATCCGCAGGGACTACTTCTCACTTTAAAATTACAACAAACTAATATATTCCATGGATAAGTACTGAGACGTTCCAGCATTACAGAGGCAGCTGGTATTGCAATGACTGCAAGAATTATTGAATTCTAATCATATGCTTGCTCTTATGTCTTAGATTGATGAATTGGGGGAGTTACGCAATTCCATATCTGCAGTGGTAGATGATTCTGCCTAACTTGCATTTGTGCTTGAGTGGGTGAATGGGGAAAAAAAAATGCTTTCAAAGTGAGCCTTCAGCAAGTTATATTCTCCTCAAGGGGGAGGAGACATCCTCCAATAGGAGGGAAATCACTAACATATAATCCTGGTCATATACCATATTTCGAATCTCGGTTGGTTCTCCTCAGAGACTGCGGAGTAAGTGGTATTTTGACTCCCACTGCCTTTTCAGTTGTAAGAAGAATGCAATCAAGAAAAGGATGGGGTGCAATACCGTAGTATGTTTGTTGAGTTTTCAAAAAAAAAACAACCAAAAGGTGCCCATTAAGAAGCAAAAGAAAATTCATGAAAGAGCAAAACCATGGCTACAAGTTCGTGTGAAAAATAAGTAGAGTTTTTTAAAAGATTCCTCTAAGACACAAGTGTGAGGGCCAGTTCTTGGAATGAATCCGACAAGGGACTAAAATACAACAAACTATTAAATTCCAGGAAATACCGAGCACGTCCGCAAACTTATAGAGCAGTGGGTGTTGCTAGACTGCAAGAAATATTGAATTATAAACATAAAGTTTGCTCTTATGTCTTAGATTGAAGAAAATAGGGTTATATGATAGTTGAGTTTCCCTCTTATTGGAGGGTTGGTCTCCCCCTTGGAGAATATATACTTGCTGGAAGGCTCATTTTGTGGAAGCATTTTATTTTATTTTTTCCCATTTCACCCACTCATGCACATATGTTAGTTAGGCACTTGAAATCATCTACTACCACTGCTGTTATGAATGCGTATCTCCCCCTAATTTCTTCAATCTAAGACATAAAGAGACTAGCTTTGTTTATAATTCAATATTTTTGCCAGTCATTGCAACTCCCAAGTGCTCTGTAAGTTGCTTTGGAAACGGTGCACGGTACTTAATCCTTGGAATTTATGTGTTTGTTTGTATTTTAGGCCCTTGCGGATTCATTCCAAGAACTGGACTCAGCTCCTTGTTGTCTTAGGGGTGGGATATCTTTTTATTTTCTACTTTTTCACAAGAAAATGTAGCTTGTTTTGCTCTTTCATGGAATTTTCTTTTGCTTCTTAGATGCACCTTAGGTTGTTTTTTTTGAAAAACCACAAACATTACTACGGTTTATTGCACACACAGCTTTTCTGGGATTTGCATTCTTCCTTAAACCTTAAAACTGAAAACTGCAAGTGGAGGAGTCCAAATTACCATTTCCGCGGTCATGAGGAGAAACAACCAATTTCGAACTTCGGTTATTTTTTTATGACCAGGAGGAGTTATGTGTGTTAGTTGAGTTTCCCTCCTTATTGGAGGATGTCGACCCTTTGGGAATATTTTTGTTTTACCATTCACCCGCTCAAGCAAACATACTGATAGTTAGGCAGAATAATCTACCACTGAAGATATGTATCGGGGCGTATCTCCCCCTATTTTCTTCAATCGAAGACATATGAGCAGCTTAGTTTATACTTCAATATTTTTGCAGTTATTGCAACACTCCAAGCTGCTCTGCTTAGTTAGCTGGATAACGGTGCTCGGTACTTATCATGGGAATTTTATTTGATTAGGTTTGTTGTAATATTTTGTTGTATATATTTTTATTAATATAATATATTATATATATTTTTATATATATAATTTAAAATCAGAGTGTAAAACGCCACTCAGATCGTTAAAAGTGCTCTTCCACTTTTTTGTAGGGAGCGACATAACCATTTAAGACCGATTTTTTTGCTGGGTCTTTCACTCTTCAGGTCTACTTTGGGGTTAACAAATTCCACTATATAGATTAACTCAAAAGTTACACTTTCATACTTTTGGAAATATGTCTTTCAAGAAAAAAAGTCTCTCTAGTTTTTTAAAAGGCTCTCCGTGATGGTGTATTATCACAATTTGATACCACAGAATCCGCAAATAATCAGTTTTATCTCTGTGACAACCAACTGGCCGATCAATGTGTAATTAATTTTAAACGATACCAGCAAATACTAATTTGGATGATTCCTTTCGTGTATTTGTCACTTTTTTTGTGAAAAAAAAAGTCTTTGATATGCCGATTTATTTACAGAAACACCCAGGCGCCTAGGCTGTTTTGTAATGGAAAAATCGCAGAGTTAAATACAGACAGACAGGAAAGAATTATCTGGAAAACAAAAAGAACTCAAGATGCTAATGGACGTGCGAGAAACGAGAAACGATTTACGTTAGTTTTTTACGTCATTGCCAATACGCAGTTCCTGTGTATGACGCAAGCGGTTGTGTAGTAAATTATCCGAACCTGGGGAATTAAGTCACTTTTTATTCGTTGGACAGTGAAATGAAACTTACCGACAGAGAGACCCGCCTGAAAGAAATGGGTGTCAGCACTATCTTCAAAGTACATACTGAATCAAACTGTTGTCGCAAAATGACACACTAGGACTTACATCTATCATTTTGATACGGCTTTTTGGTCTTTAACAACAGCATAGGTCCTAACCACGTAACAATGTCAGATTTTTTAATCTAATCTACTTGGCTGTATAGTTATGAATTCCTAGATTCTAGGTTTCCGAAGCTTGAACTTTTACCTGAGCAACTTGCCTTACTAATGAGTTTTTTTCATAATTGCCAGATTGGCCTCATTTATTTTAGTTTTTAAAATAAATGTGGACTCTAGTCTATCATGTTCTCAAAGAAAACAGACAGAAAGCGTTTCCTACACAGCCAATCTGGCTAGATGAATGTTCTTTTAATACAAACCATGATATACATTTGTTTATTTTTGATTTGTGACAGTAGAAATTCCTATCCTCTTCACATGTTTAAACTCCTATCCCTCACTGACGCGTGCTCGCAAATACGTTCGCTCCATGTTACCTTCTCACACACTAAAATTTTCCCATATTCCTGATCAGGATACACGTTCCTCCCTTCTCCTTCACAATCTAAGCATTTTCCTTATCCACAATTACACCACGTTTCCATCCTCACCTCTAAAACATTTTCCCTATCCACTCTTACACACGTTCCATCCTCACACTCTAAGCATTTTTCCCATATCCACAACTTACACCAGTTCCCATCCTACACTCCTAAACATTTTACCATATCGCACGACCGACCTGTTCACTTCTTCACACTTATGCATTTTCCCTATCCACACCCTCCATGTCCCCATCTCACACTCTAAGGTATTTTCCCATATCACACCCACCATGTCCCTCTTCCTCCACTATATAACATTATCCCTTACCCACTCCAACGTGTTTCCCTTCCTCACACTCTAAACATTTTCCCCATATCCACACTTTCACATGTTCCCTTCCTTACACTCTAAGCATTTTCCCATATCCACAACTTAAACCATGTTCCATTCCTCACATCTAATAAGCATTTTCCCATATCCACACTTACTCCATGTTCCATTCGCTCAATCTATTAAGCATTTTCCTTATACACACTTTCACCATGTTCCCTTATCCACACTTAATAAGCATTTTTTCCATATCCACACTCTACACCATGTTTCCATTCCTCACACTCTTATTATGCATTTTCCCATATCCACATTACACATGTTCCCTTCCTCACTCTCTAATAAGCTTTTCCATTTCCCACACATTACACCAATTTTCCTCTTTCCTCACCACTCTAAGCATTTTCCAAATCCACACTTACAACATGTTCCCTTCAATCACATCTCTAAGCATTTTTCCATATCCACACTTACACATGTTCCCTGCTCCACACTTTTAAGCATTTTCCCATTAAACATTACACCATGTTCCTCCTCACACTCTAAGCATTTTCCCATATCCACACTTACACCATTGTTCCCTTACTCACACCTTATCTAAGCAATTTTCCCATATCCACACTTTCACCATGTTACCTTCTCACACTCTTAAGCATTTTCCCAGTTCCGCACTTTCACCATGTTCCCTTTATCACTCTCTAAGCATTTTCCCATTCCACATTACACAATGTTCCCTTCCTCACACTCTAAGCATTTTCCCTTTTCTGCCTCTCGCACATGTCCCCTCCCTCTGTTTGCATTGCCACCCTAAGCATTTGTTTTCTATCAAATCACCTTCACCATGCTTATTCCCACACACCCGATATCATTTTTCTTAATCCATATTTAACCATATCCCTACTATTTCATTTTTCGCATTCGCTAAGCATTTTCATAGGTTGGTTTTTTACATTCTTACAATGACCACCATCCTATTATTCTTTTTTTCTACACGACATTTCTACCAAATTCCCGCCATTTATTTCACGCACACTCATGATTTTTTTCTGATATCGTATTCTCACCGTCTCATTTCACCGTATCATTCTCCACCGGTCATTTCTCACCATGTATTCTCACCATGTCATTCTCACCGTGTCATTCTCCACCGTTTTGTCATTCTTCACCGTTGTCATTTCCACCGTGTCATTCTCACCATGTCATTCTCACCATGTCATTCTACCGTGTCTTTCTCACCGTGTATTCTCACCGTGTCATTCTCACTGTGTCATGCTCACCCGTGTCATTCTTCACCGTTTGTCATTCTCTCCATGTCATTCTCACCGTTTTGTCATGCTCAATGTTGTCTTTCTACATGTTCTTTCTCTCCATGTCATTATCACGTGTCATTCTCATCGTTGTCTTTCTCACCATGTCATTCTCACCGTCTCATTTCCCATGTCATTCTCACCGTGTCATTCGAACACCGTTTGTCATTCTCACCGTGTTCATTTCTCACCATTCATTCTCACCAGGTCCACACCCTTACTCTCTGACCCAGGTCCCATGAAGACCTTCCCGTCATCCCTCATCACAGTATCGCAATCCCACCAAACTTAGCACCACCTCCATCCTCTCTACAGACAGACAGTCTGACTGGAAGGCACACACACACGCACACATACTGTAGGGTGGAACAAACAGGGACATGCACGCACACACGCACGCACGCGCGTGCACCACAACACACACACACACACACACACGCACAACACACACACACACACATACACACAAACAACACACACACTCTCACACAACACTCAAACACACACACACACACACACACACACACACACACTAACACCCACAACACACACACACACACACTCTCACACAACTTCACCCGTCATTTACTCTCCAGTCCCCACTATCTCCAAACATGCGCTCTCCAAATCCCTGTCCTCTATACTCCACACGCTCACTCAAATCCCCCGGTCTCTATCCTCCACCTCGCTCACCAAAATCCACGTCTCTATCCTCCACTCGCTCGCACCAAATCCCCCTGTCTCTATCCTCAACACGCTCACCAAATCCCCGTTCTTTCATCCACAACGCTCACCCTAATCCCCTGTCTTATCCTCTACACGCTACAAATCCCCCCGTTCTCTATTCCTCCCACGGCTCACTAATCACCTTTCTCTATCCTCCACACGCTCACAAATTCCCCATCTCGATCCTACACACGAGCACCAAATCCCCTTGTCTCTTATCCTCACTCGATCACCAAATCCCCTGTCTCTATCTCAACACGCTCACCAAACCCCCCGTCTCTATCTCCACCGCATCACCTAATCCCGTCTCTTTCCTCCACTCGCTCACCAATCACTGTCTCTATCCTCCACAAGATCACCATATCCCCTGTCTATTATTCTCACACACTCCTTCACAAGTACCATGCTAATCAACAGAAAATGTCATTCCAGTCAATCCTTCACATTTTTCGCTTTTCGTCCCCTCACTCAATCTTCCATACACTGGGGCGCCTTGTGAATTGCGTTGCACTTCAGTCAGTCTTAACGAGCGATCCCAGTTTTTATAACATGCTCTCGCCGAGTCTTTGTTCTCAGCACTTCAGTCTTAATTGCTTCCCTGTCTTACTTGTTAACAATTCACATTAGTCTCACACTTTCCAAGTTTCTGTACCTTTTTTCCCACTCTCCTCTCTCACTCCCATACCCTAATATTTCACTCGCACTTCACTACTTCCCCATGTCCTTCCCTCCACTCAAGATATCTCATCTAGGCCTACCTCTATGTTTTTAGTTTGGTTTATAGCTCACTGTACTTTTGTGACCACGTTTGGGAAGTCTACATTGTCCTAACACATAATTCGTTCATTGATTCACACGAGTTTTAACCAGATAAAGATCGGACAACGTTCGGTTTCGGTGACTCCTACTTTTATATAATGGATCTTTTGGGACATTTCTGGAGTTATGTTTAACTCTTGTTTTATATGTAAAAATTTGTTTTTAAAAAACACGTCAAAGCAATTACATCTCCACTGAACATGGTTATTCAAAGGAGTAGGTATTCATGCGAATTGTCCTGAGTTACCAAATCTCTGTATGCACACATGTTTCAAAGTGTGTTGCTCGGTCTTCACGTGGTACGAACCCACGAAGCCTTCTCGCATTTTAATGATAACTGTTACGTCTCAATATAATTCATACATGAGATTACAACTGGAAGGGATGTTCTCCTTGGAGGGCCTCTGTAGAATGGGACAGCGTGTGGCCTCATCGCTCGGTTAAGGACGTGGAATCTCTTCGCTCTTTAATAGGGATACTGTAATGTATTCAATGAAGGACCATGGAACCTCTTCGCTCTTTGAAAAGTTACAGTTAAATGTCTTCATTAAAATAATTTATTTAAGTGAAACATCCCCTGAAGAATGTCGCATGGAGACCATGTTAAATGTTGACGTCATATATTTACTTGCAAATGCCAGCTCTATGTGAGCACCTATTTGATAGTGAGTTGCTCATGTCATGAGTTGCGCTTTGAAAAACTGTGGATAATTGAGAACAATTTCTTTCTATTGGCCACTAATGGATGATGCCAACATATCTTTCAGATTTGGGTTGATCTGTAAGACAAAAGATTTATGTCCGATCTGTCTTCCAAGCTTTTCTACTGGAGTGTCTGAGTTATTACTATGATCCTTTTGAGAATCTGATCTGTGTAGATGTAGGGACAGTCTGTTAGTATTTTGCGTTCTTGGTCTGATGATTTGCCTTTGCATGCCTAGGATGCTAACATGAGCAGGAGTACAAGAGAGAATAATGACTCTAATCATCAGATTTCAGGACAGGGTAAAGTTGACGAATTCTGAATTCACGAATTGATAAGGTTTCGACCAAGCTCTTGGTCTTCCAGAACAGTACAGGGAATAGAGAGGAGAGAGAGAGTTTGAGAGAAGGAGAGAGGATGGAGGAGGGCGAGTAGGAGGGGAGACGAGAGGAGTGAGAGAGGAGTTCTGATCACGATAGTCTTAGTTTCGCAATCAATAATGGCATAGCCGTCTGGAGACGAACAAGAGAACCAGCTATTAGTGCTAAGTTGTTTTTCGTGTTCTTTGTAACTGTCCTTAACCTGTAGATGTCCAAGAGTGTTCGAAATGCTTTGTCTAGTCCTGTTTGTACTCTGTTTTTTGTCGGATGTCCTTAGCGGTTAACTAACCCCTCTTTTTAAATTTCACGGATAGTCTTGTTCTTAACGTTTGACTACCACTGAGCGGTTGAATAGCTGGGGCCGACAATCTACCCGCATATTGCCAGGAGACCGTAAAAAAGGCGCTTTCGAGAGCCTTTTCGTGGAATGTTCTTATGATACAGATGGAATTGTAACACAGGAGCTGTACATGTTTTTTTGGTGTTTTTTTTTTTTACGTAAATGAAAATGGCCTACAGTTAAGCTGAGGATTGATACACGCAAAATTTCGATGAGAGGAAACTTTTTTAGATCTTCGAATTTGGGGTTTATTAAAAGATATGTGATATTAGGACTTGGTATGCTTATAAAAGTAAACATTAGGGGAATAGAGTTTGTTTTTGAACTTACGCCAATGACTTTGACAAACATAGCACATGACTCGACACGATGTTTTCAACCACTGGGGTCTTCTTAAGGCGAAAAAAAAAAATCACATTTACATGTGGGACAGTACAAAACACATGAACGAAAATAGAATTGAAAAATGACTCATCCGTTGTTGTCCATGTGGTCGGTTAGGCAGGAAATAAAATGACATGGGGCCAGGGGGATTATGGGAGAGGAACACGGAGTGGGGGGGGGTGGGGGGGTTGGTGGGGGTGGTGTGTTGTGTGTGTGTGATATGTTGGGGGTTGTGTGTCGTTAGATTATAGGGATGGTGTGATATCTTTGTTGATGTTGTGGAATTTGGTGGATTGATAATAATGGTTAAGGGGAAAGAACGGGGGGGGGGGGGGTGGGGGGGGGGGGGGAAAGGAACTGAGGGAAAAAAAAAGTGGGGGGGGGGGGGGGGGGGAATTGGGGGTGGGGAGGGGGGGGGGGGGGGGGGGGATTTATGGGGAAGGATAAAACAAAATTAATGAAGATTTAATAGATGGAGGGTTGCTGTAACTACTGTTGATGTGAGTGAAGGGGATGTTGGTGGTGGTGTATGTATGGTGTGTGTGTTAGTTGTGTGTGGTTGGTAGGGGGATATTGCACAAATGATGTGGAAGTAGGTGGGTATGTGTGTTTGGTTATTGTTGGATATGATGCCTTGGGGGTTGTAGTGTGCCCAGTTTGGCAAAATGGATGATGGGATTCTGGAACTGTTGTGCGTTCAAAAGCTGTCATCCTGTGACTGCCAGAGTGCCATAACTTTGACATGGGTCCGATGTTGTGTTGGGTGTGCGTTGAAGTGTACGGGCGACGGGGTTTGGGTCGGTGGTGGGCGGATATCAGCCTGGTTGTTCAGAGTTGCGTGTTTAAACGTTGTGCGTGACGTTTCCCATTTGTAGATCTTGACACACAGCTGGCAGTGGATGGCATATATATTGTTGCGGTCTGACTGAGAATGTGCGTTTGACTGTGATGAAAGGAAGTCTTTAGGGGCCTGTAAGATGGTGTCTGGGTTGGTGAGGGGGCAGCATTTTGCAGTTTGGGTTTAGAGCAGGGAGCAGGGGTGATAGAGACCGGGTGGTGAGCTGTGGATTTCTGTTCAAACTGTGACCGCACGAGGAAGGTCTTTGAGGTTTTTGTCTAAACAAACCACTCAACACACACACACACACCACACACACACACACACACACACACACACACTCACACACACACAGTTTTTTTTTCTATAACAAACTCTTTTCCTAATTTGCTGCGTTCGCACGCCGTCAGTACTCCATTTTGACAAAATTTTGAATTAACATGTTTTCAGGTTTCGGTTTTGTGTAAAACGTATCTCTTCGTTCACTGCTTTGAAAGTCTGAAAATTTATGTATTCCATTGTTGTGTGTGTGTGTGTGTGTGTGTGTGTGTTGTGTGTGTTGTGTGTGTGTGTGTGTGTTGTGTGTGTTGGAGATTGGGGTCCCAGATCCTCAGTTTAGCTCTGACCATAGCAGCCCGGGGGGTGATGTCTTCACTATTCAACACTTTGATGTTGAACTTTACCGGGAAGAGAACAAATCATGATCAATTAATGCGAAGAATGCGATCGTGCGAGAAGTCGCTTACCTCTTCAGGCTATGCAAGCGAAGTTTCTAGTGCTCCTTCAAAAGGTTTTCAATCAGCACACGATGCCATGTTCTGTCGTCACCAATCTGGCCAAACAACACCCACACTAGCTGGCACAGACAATTTGTTGCACGTTGCATCATGTTGATAATCGTCGCCAATCATCTCATGTTCCTGCTCAGTACAATCAGTTAAGACAGCGAGAGATTTGGTTTATGTAAAAATATCGTATTGCATGCGTTGTTTAAGCCCGCACCCCCCCCCCCACACACACACCCACTCACCCACACACACACCACACACACCGTTACGCACGCATCATGCACGCAGACACATACACCAACGCGCGCACACACACACACACAACACACACACACACACAAACCCACACAAAACAACACACACGCACACACACACAACACACACACACAACACACACACCAAGGCGCGCGCGCGCCAATTTAAGGTCAGTGTGCGTTTTCAGCCCGTTTAGATGGGGTTACTGTGTGTAGGGCGCAGGGTGGACTACATGACATTGACCTGAAGTTTTGTGGGTCGTGTGAAGGTGATCGACCTAACTATTTTAATGGGAATGGGTTATGGCGACGAAGGATAACGATCGAAGGGAAGTAAGGTAACGGATGGGCTTGTCGGGGGGGGGGGGGGGGGGGGGGGGGGGGGGGGATGGGGGTGAGAAGGGAGAGGTTGGAGGGGGGGGGGAGGTGGGGGCGGGTGGGGGGGAGCGAGTAGTAAGCTGGGGGTTGGGTAGGTATAACATTACTTATGCAGGTGAAGTTCCAAGGGGCCGTGTTTGATTGGACATGACATATTTGCAGATGGAGCCACAATATACGACCAACACCACGCCACTTCTAGCCTTCAAATTCTTACATTAAAAACATTCATAACTGGGCATCTTTTTTTCTTTATTGTGTAATTTTGAACTAAGTAAATTTAGTAACTCTGTTATGGGGCTGTTGCGGGAAGGGGGGGGGGAGGGGGGGGGGGGGCGGGCGGGGAGGCTAGAAAGACGTTGCCTCCTACCAGTGAATGTCAAGTAGGCAGCCGCTCCCCCCCCCCCCCACCCCCAAAATCCCCGCAGACCCAGTCCCTGCCCACCCTTGTCCCCCGCCCCCTCTCATTCATCAAAGTCAGGAGACTAAGGAGGTCGGAAGGGGGGAAAAACTCCCCCCGATTCAGCACCACCCCTTCCTTCTGCTTCCCCTACATGCCCCCTATTCTTCTTACAACAACGCGCGCGCGCGCGCTCGCGACGCACCACACACACACACACACACACACACGACACACACACCAAACACACACACACACACACACACACACACAACACACACTCCTCTCTCTCTCTCTCTCTCTCTCTCTCTCTCTCTCTCTTCTCTCCTCTTTACACACACACATTAACACACACGCACGCACGCAAGCACGCACTCACGCACGCGCACACTCACGCCGGCGAGCGCACACGGCACAAATTCACACACACACGCTCACGCAACGCACACACCACACCACCACTACACCACACACACACTACACACCACACCACACACACCCACACACACACACACACACACACACACAAACACACACACACACTCTCAACACACACTCACACCTGGCCTCCATCGGTTGTTTGTTAGTCATCGCATCAACGTTCACTGCCATACTCAAGGTGAAGCAACGGAGGTAAAGATTAATACTGATGTTGTCACCGTGCATATAGGGAGCATTGGTAGTATTAAAATTGGATAATACTACCTGTATACAGGAAATCAAGGTGAAAAGATAATGCTGATGTTGTATACGTGTTCTTTTGGAGAGTGGAGCGGGTGGGTGGGGAGGGGGGGGTGGGGGGATGGGGGGGGGGGGGGGATAATACTGGCATTACCTTAAGCTATGTAGGAAGAAAGGGGAAAAGATCATACTGATAGTTAGCACCGTGCTTTTTAGGGAGCCTATGGGGTAAATATCATAATGATATATCCTCGCTAGTGAAGGGAATCAAGGGGGAAAAGACAATTCTAATGTTATCGTGCTAGACGTTAAGTAGCTACGGAAAACGACATTCATTTATGTCTCTCAAAAAGGTGGAAAGGACTTATAATTTTTGCATGATTGTTTGATTGTTTATGATACCCGTGTGTGAGTTTGTTTGTTTGTTTTGTTTAGTTTTACGTCTTTTCACATGGCGTTGTTTTTAGGACGATTATGATTATTTGTAAATGCATATACATCAAGATGACATTGTTATTATTAAACAATGATAAACATAATTAAAAATAATGGCTTAAATCACTGGACATGAACTACATAAACAATGTTGGCTTAAAAAATACTGAAACTATCATACTAATGTAACGTTAGGACTTGCGAAGTAAATGTGTTGTGTGTGTGTGTGTGTTGTGTTGTGTGTGTGATGTGTTTGTGTGATGTGTGTCTGTGTGTCGTGTGTTGTTGTGGTGTGTTTGTGTGCTGTGTGTGTGTGTGTGTGTGTGTGTGTGTGTGTGTGTGTGTGTGAGTGTGTGTGTTATGTGTGTGGCAGTGTACGCTGCGCGCACGCGTGCGCGCGCTGGCGTGGAAAGAGAGCTGGTCTGGTGAGTCTTTTCAGGTTAATTTCACCTGCATACGCTCTTAGGATGAAAACTACAAGTCACGTGTTGTGTGTGCGTGTGTGTTGTGCGTTGTTGTGGTGTGCGTGGTCTGTGTGTGTTGTGTGTGTGTGTGTGTGTGTGTTAATGGGTGTGTGTGTGGTGTGTGTTTGTGGTGTGTGGTGTATGTGTGTGTGTGTGCACACGTCGTGCGCGACGCCGCTTGGCGAGAAGCGAAAGTGAGCTCCGGTTTTGTGAATCATTGCAGGTTAAATTCCCTGCATACGCTTAGCATGAAATTACTACAGTCACGTTGTGTGTGGTGTGTGTGTGCGTTGTTGTGTGTGCGTGTGTGTTGTTGTGTCTGTGTGTGTGTGTGTGTGTGTGTGTGTGTGGGTGTGTGTTGTGTGTGACGTGTAGTTGTATGTGTGTGTGTGTGCACGCGTGTGCGCGCCGCACGCACTTGGCGAGAAGTGGAGGGGGGGAAAGGAGTGGTGTGATATTTCAGGTTAAATTCCCACTGCATTCGCTTAATCATAAAATATTGTCACGCTGCGCGCGCGCGCGCGCGTGTGGTGTGTGTGTGTGTGTGTGTGTGTGTTGTTGTGTGTGTGTGTTGTTTGTTTGGGTGTGGGGGTGTGCTGCGCGCGCGGCACGCGATGTGTTTGTGGGGGTGTGGTGTGTGTTGTGTGTGTGTGTGTGTGTGTGTGTGTGTTGTGTGTGTATGGTGAACGCGCGCTTATCCGAGGAGGGGGGGGGAAAGAAAGTTAGTTTGTTCTTTTTATACT
Source organism: Conus ventricosus (assembly GCA_018398815.1). Taxonomy (NCBI): domain Eukaryota; kingdom Metazoa; phylum Mollusca; class Gastropoda; order Neogastropoda; family Conidae; genus Conus; species Conus ventricosus. Next base: position 87,771,919 of record CM031607.1, on the reverse strand, counting down.
ATTTTCCATTCGTGCATTTCAGATTAATGTGTTCTGTCATGTATATAGTGACGTTGCTGAGAGTGCGAGCTTTTGTGTGTGTGTGTTGTGTGTGTGTGTGTGTGTAGTTTGTGTGTGTGTGTGTGTGTGTGTTTGGTGTGTGGTGAGTGTGTGTGTGCCACGGTGAGCGCACAGCGCGCGGCATGTGTGTATGTGTGTGTGTGCTGTGTGTGGTGTGTGTTGTGTGTGTGTGTGTGTGTGTGATGTGTGCGTGTTGTGAGCGAGCGAGCTTTCACTTAGGTGGTTATCTGTGGCCGCATGCATCGATCCACATGACGCAGGACAAACCCGCTTGCCATGGCCCCTTACTGTCGACACTAACTGATTGCTTTGTCGCGGAGACTGCGTGTGAATGAGCTTATGAGGACTGCCCGGGCGTGTGGGTCTACACACTACACAGTGGCCTACTCCACACCTGGGCCCGTGTGATCGTTCCCGTCCCGGCTCACAACGCACTGGCCTACACACCCTGGGGCGTTTGCACGTCCCGTTTCAATACACACGGCCTACACACACCCGAGGCGTTTGTCGTCCCTGTCTCCACAAATCACACTGGGCATCACACACCCTGGGCCCGTTTGCCGTTCCTGTATCACACATTCGGCCTACACTATCACCAAACCCTGGGCCGTTTTTCCGTCCTGTCTCTCTACACACTGGGCCTACACACACCCTGGGGGGCGTTTGCCCGTCATGGCTAACAACACACTGGCCTACACACTCCCTGGGCGTTTGCCCCCCACGTTCGTGTCTCAAACAAACTGGGCTACACAAACTCTGAGCCATTTGCGTCCTGTCTCACAACACACTGGCCTACACACACCCTGGGCAGCCGTTTGGCCCGTCCTTCCTCTGTCATCAAAACTCACTGGCCCACACAACACCATGGGCAGCCGTTTGCCGCGTCCTTCATGTCTCATCAACACACTGGCATACAACACCCTGGGCAGCTGGTTTGCCGTCATGTCTCCACAACACACTGCTTCAAACACCCTGGGCCGTTTGCCGTCCTGTCTCATCAACACACTGGCATACTCACACCCTGGGCCGCCGTTTGCCCGTCCTGTCTAGCATCACAATGGCCTACTTCACCACCCTGGGCTGCCGTTTGCCGTTACAGTCTCTCAAACTCACCGGCTTCACACCTGGGCCGTTTTGCCGTCCTGTCTCACAAAAAATGGCCCCTACAAACACCCTGGGCCGCGTTTGCTTGTCTGTTCACCACAACACATGGCCTACACACCACCCCCTGGGCCGCCGTTTTTTTTGCCGTCCTGTCTCACAATACACTCGGCCTTCACACACCCTGGGCAGCCGTTTGCCGTCCTGTTCTCACAATAAACACCCCGGCCTACACACCCTGGGCCCGTTTGCCTGTCCTGTCGCACAACCGATGGTCAGTGCGCCAGCCCGGATATGGCCCCTCTGGCGGTCGGCTGGGTCTGGCTATTAACCAACCACATTAACTTAACTTGCTCTGAGGCACCTTTAAACAGGGACTTTCGCCAGTGGCGGACTTTTTTTTTTGCCCGGCTGGATTTCGCGAGATGCGGGGAGGAAGGGAAGGGGTGGAGTGGTGTGAATGGTATTTTAGTTTTCTAAACAGGGGAGAAAAATTCAGAATGGTTTTGTATCAAATCTTTCTTTCTCCGCTTCCCTCTCCCCCCCCCCCCCCCCCCCCTCACACACCCACACACAACACACACACACACCACACACACACAAACACACACACACACCACACACACAAACACACACAGAGAGAGGAGAGAGGAGAGCGAGGTGAGAGAGGAGAGGATGAGAGAGTAGAGTGACGAGAGAGAGAGGGAGGTGGGAAGGAGATGGGGGATGGAGATGACAGATGAGGGATAGTTGTGAAAGTCTGCTGAGCAGTATGTGATAAACAGTTTCCATGATTTTCAACATAGTACGCTGACGACTGAGGGGGAAAAAAGCAGACAAACTAAGCCTAGTTCAGTGATGAAACTTATCTCTACGTTTTTTTTTTTTTTTAATCTTGGGGGATTCTTAGTTCGTACTCTTGCAATGTCAATCACCGACTGCTGCCACTCTGTAAAAATCGTTTATTAAAAA
>CM031607.1:87752286-87767286 GCA_018398815.1 Conus ventricosus | reverse complement strand
CATGTCTTTTAACTGGTCTTGGTCGAAGGTAAGTATGCTTTCGAATATTTGCTTCGGAGAAGACGGGACTCTTCTCACTGACGTATTACCACGATGTTGGAAAGTAATTCAACAATTCAAAGAACGAAAAATAAGTAACGCTACACTCCAACATATAATGTGTTTTTAGAACAGTCAACATAGAAATTCACCCAAATATGAATAGATTGCCATCCAATAAGCATGTTAAAAGAATGAGTTTTTTGTTTGTTTGGTTTGTCAAGATGACATTAATTCTATTTAACTCAAATCATCACCACCTACGTTCCTAGGCCCATTTCCCATAATTATGAGTTATTTGTTCTTTTTTCTTCTCTTTCTTAAACGACCAAAGTTATTTTCGGTAGTAAAACCTAAAAGTATAAAACAAGTACCAAAAAAAAAAAACTGAATTAGGCGTAGGCTACTTCATAACTAACTCCTCAAATAAATTGCTAAAAGGAAGCTTGTTTTCAAATGTTAAAAAATCGGGTCCTTACTCCAGTATCATCGGATTGTAACCGCACAATTCAGGTCCCATCCATCTAATCAGAGATAGTGTGACTTTATGCATGGACTTTAAAAAAAAAAGTTTTGTTTGAAAACTTCATATTATTTATGAGGTCAGGGTCACAGTTGAGCACAAGTTTAATCTGAAACTTGACGTTATTTGAATTCAGGGCCACAGTTGTCTTGCCCATCTCGCCTTTTTTTTTCAGTATGATTGACCGCTGTCCATCCGGTACCTTTGGTAGTCTAGATTTAAATTTTCCCACTGGTTATTGGTATTCAAACTTTTCGCTCAAGGGCTTCTTGTACTATACCTATATTTTCCAAGTCTGGAAAGTAATTATTTCAGGCGCACTCTTACCATGAGAAAAACCGAAGAAATGAGGTTACGGTTTCTCCGTAATTCACCCACTGAAAAAAAATTTTATAGCAGTGACAAATATGTTAGTTTTCATTTCTTTTGTCAGACTTGTCCATAAGAAATGCCTATAGTTGAAATGTGGTTTTTAAAAACAGTGACATCGTTTTCGTGTGGAGACATGTTCCAAGAATACCTGCAGAAAGAGGTTGCCAATAAGAATGCTGTTTTTAAGAGGAGAGTGTGAGTATACGCAGCATGGCTTCTTTCATTTTTGACACTCACTCTGAAACAGGCAAATGCATAAACCCGTTACCACCAACATACTCTGGACTCTACAGACAGACCAGGACAGACAGACAGAAGCAGACAGACAGACACGACAGGCTCAACCACCACCACACACACACACTACACACACCTCACACACTCACACACAGACACACACACACCACACACACAGTTTTATATACACAGCACATACACACACACACACACACACACACACACACACACACACACACACAAACCACCAAAACAGGCAAAGAGGAGGAGCGGGGACGTGGTTTGCATGTTTTTCAATTTATATTTTCCAGTGTACAGGCAAAAAGCCCTGATCGTTGTGTCGCTTCAAAAAAACAATATCTGGTACGAATCCGGGCGTGTGTATGTTCAGTGTTTCACGCAGAAGAGTTAAATCACAAAGGTGCAGTTGTCTTTGCAGAACGTGCCCAAAGACATGCCCCAGAGCTCTACCAGATAGAGGTGTGGGAGTAGAATAAAACTCTGTTATATTGGTCCATGGCGGGGAAAATGTTTTCTTTCGATTGATCTGTCTATTTATGGAAACAAGAATTTAATTGGAACTGAAAACAGTGGTCAAATATTGAAAGGAGATTTCGGTGGAAGCATTCATTGCACACGGGGTACTCTCTCTTTCTCTGTCTCTATATCTCTGTCTCTGTTCTGTCTGTATCTCTGTCTTCTGTCTCTCTCCCCCTCCCCCTCAGTTTCTCTCCTTCTCTCTCCCTCCTAACCTCCTCCCCCCCTCTTTCTATCTCTCTCTTCTCTCCTCTCTTCTCTCTCCCCTCTCTCTTCTCTCTCTCTCTCCCCTCTCTCTCTCTCTCTCTCTCTCAGGCCGGTTGTGTGTAGTTTCTCTCCGCTGAAAATAATTGAAATTTCTTGATTTTTTCTAAAAAAATGACTTTATTTCTCGCTTTGTGCTGAAACACATCAGTTTGTAAATCCTTCTGAACACAGTGGCGAAAAAAAATTTAATGATCAGCTCACTTAGTGCGGTGTTCAGCTTGTGCTTTTGGGTGTGCACTCTTGGATTGCCTTCTTCAGTGCACTGTACTGATTTTTTCAGGTCAACAGCTACTGTGTAAAAAGTGCTGTGGTGATTCCGTACTTCATATCCTGCTAGTTTTTTCCACAGGTCAACAGACTACTGTGTGACAAGTGCTGTGGTGATTCCGTGCTTCATATCCCGGCTAGTGTTTAACACCCCTATTTGGCAATTCTTCTGACATACTGGTGTTAAAAAAAAGAAGTGAGATCAACTTGTGTGCGTTTGTAGTTTACACTTGGATTTCCTTCTTCCTTCTTAAGTGCACTGTGATTCCCGGGATCGTTCTTCTCAACTGACTGCAGTGTGTTTGGGGTTTGTACACTTGGATTTCCTTCTTTTTACTTCTTCAGTGCACTGTGATTTACTGATCGTTCTCAACTGACTGCAGTGTGCTTGCGGTGTGCACTTGGAACCCTTTCTTTTTTTCTTTTCAGTGCACTGGGGCCTTCTGACGTCCAGCTCATCGACTGCAGTGTGTGTTAATTGTGTGAATGGTGCAGTGGTGATTTCTCCCATTTCTCCTTTGGACCTGGATTATGGTGTTCTCCAGAATGATCCCTGTGCGTGACCTCAGGTACTTCGCCATGCACTAAACTATGGTTGGGTCCGGCCTGTGAGTGGTTCTGCACTGATGTGTTTGTTGTACTGTCTGTGCTTTTTATTTGGGGCCTGCTCTTATTTTGATACAGACAATGATAAAATAAGCTTAAACCCATTTGGATATCTTCAAAAAACATTTCGTGTGGTATTGAAAAATTGGTGATTTGGAGAAATGTTCTCTTATTCCGTTACTCTGCTTTTGGGAAGTGAAGATATATCTTTCGAATGCTTTGACTATGACCAGTTGGATCTTTTTTGACTTTATCAACCGCGTTGTGCCTGTGCCCCCTCCGCCCTCCTTAGCTAAACCCGGGTTTCCGTGTTTTCTTTAAAGGCGAAAAAGTCTGTGACTTTAACTCTTTATTTCACTTTTACAGTCGTGGTACATACTTTGTAAAGGCATCAAATTGTCCAGAGTGGGATGCCAAAGAATGTGAAATTCTAAACAATGTGTTTATATTTTAATATGTGCGACCGAAACATTGACAAACTGTCTCGTGGGGTACTACAGACACCGGTGAGATTTTGAGTGAATGTCCGACAGTGTGTCTTACTTACTTCATCAGTTGCCCTTTCCAATTTGCTTAAACCGCACTTACCCTGATGCAGTATGTCTCCCAAAATCACAGCTACTTGTGAATCTACAAATGAAAACCCTGGACAAGGGCATTTCTTTTCCCCCACACCCCTCCGCCCTTTCCTAATGTCAGTATGAAAAGTGATGCTAAAAAAAAGACTTCCCCGGTTGCAAAGCGGACTCGCTCATACAGACATTCTCACACCGATCAGCCCCGGCCGTTCTCCTCCCAGCCCCTTCCCAACTGAACGACGAATAACTCAACTGGAACGTCGTAACTCTTGTCTACTTATTCCATTTTGATAGATGAATTTCTTCGTATTGAAAATGTGAAAAACCGCCACAAAAATGACTCGTAAAACTTTATCATAAATTAATTCATTGTTTAAAATGATGATCTTAATTCTGTAATAACTAATTTGGATTCTGTTAACAACAATTGATCAAAGCAACCACTCTATTAAATCACAACTAGGTTTTTTTACAAACGAATAAAGAAAATCAGAACAAAAAAGAATGTCTGTGCAACCACTGGCACTCAGACATCAGAAGACTACTGTCTGTCTCAGTTTTCCCTCGAACCAAAGCCAGTTCACAAACCGACACACCTTGGTTTTGTTCAGTGACTAACGGTGTCAGTACACAGACTGAACTCCTTCAGCTGCCCTTGCCGAACATTGTCCCCAGTCAGTGACTGTGAACAGTCCATCAAAAAATCACAGCCCTAAATGATCCTTCACTGGGACTGAATCAGACTGACCGTGAACAATCCAAAGTCCAGGCTGAATCCATTTACTAGAATACCTGCTGGACTGTGACAACAAAGAGATTTCAAAATCCCCTCTCCGTCTACCCTCTTCACAAACAAAGAATGATAACAAAATTTACATTATTTCTGTCCAGACTTCCAAACCTTATTCTGTTCTTTTCTAACTTGACACTGAGACAGTGTTGATTTCAAATTTCTCAGTACACAGCTGGTAAGCTGAAGGGAAGATGTCCCAATGCCAAGTCAAAGCCCCTTCCCGCCCTTTCTCCCATGAAACTTTAGGTCAAAATGTCTTTTCCCCAGCCAGAGCGACAGTTTTAACTGATGGAAATCCAAACTATTCGTTTCATGATCCAAAACGTTTAGCCCCAAGACAAGAACGACTTTTTTAAAGATATGTGTTCCGGGTATGCCCAAAAAGTCTCTACGCAGGGCTCCTTCCGCCCCAACATCCACATCTTAAATTTACCTCATAATCCATGTTGGTGTAAACTTTGCCCGTCAGGTGTCGTATCCTTTGATACCGGGTTGAAACTCATCCTTACATGTTGTAACGTTTCCCAATGCTCACATTACTTTCAGTCCATCCTGCCCTAAAGGAACACTCTTTCAATAAGGGCCTTTAATTCGTCAAATAGAACCTTAGAGTTGCCTGCAATCCCACAGAGTACTTTCATTGTCATTTTCCCCTGTTTTTTATTCAGATCCAACTTTATACAGTGACAAAATCCACCCATGCGAGAGGCATGCCAACTCGCCAAAACTGAAAACGCTGTGCACAATCGTCTTGGGTCTGACAAGTACTTTTCCCATTGCCCCCTTCCCTAATTCGGAAACGTTTCTGCAGGCTATACGCAGCAAAGAAATACATCTAAAACACGTCGTGAACCCTCTACTATCAATTCAATCAGATGCCTTTCTCAATTTCGTCATTAGATCATTTCCCACTTTTCCCCAGAGCGTCCCCTACAGAAGGCGTTCTAGATTTATTCAGCCTCCAAAAATCATACCTATACCTTCCCATCCCGTCTAACACCTCTTTAAGCGCTTTTTTCCATAGAAAAATCCAACCCCTCCTGAATAATCAAATCGTCTTAGCCCCTCACACCGTGGAATAGATAAACATCAGCGCCCCTCTTTTCACCCCTATGCGAGAAATACTCGGCCGCTTTCGCATCTGTTGTTAATTCAACAGTCAGTGCGTCATTATCCCCCCCCCCAATAAACTTTGACGTTCTTGTCATTTTAATTGACCACTGTTTCAGTTATTAATGTTTGGTGCTTACATTTCCACGTGCAAAAAATATGCAATATATGTTCAAAAAAGTATGGTTGAGCGCACGTGTACATGCATGTGTGTGTGTGGTTGTGTGGTGTGTGTTGTGTGTGTGTGTGTTGTGTGTGTGTGTGTGTGGGGTTGTGCGTGTGTGTGTTGGTGTGTGGTGTTGTGTGTGTGTGTGTGTGTTGTGTGCGTGCGTGCGTGCGTGCGTGCGTGCGTGCACGCGCGCGTGCAGTGTTGTTATGTGTGTGTAAAAAAGGGGGGGGGGGGGGGGGGGGGGGGGCATTTGTACATGCGCGCGTCTGCATGGTTGAATGAGTCTTTACGAGTGCCTAAGCGCGCGGGGCGTGCGCGTCTGTGTGTGACGTGTGGATAAGTGCTTTGACTGACTATGTTTTTCAGGCTTTCGGACCAACGTAGTATGCCTAATTGTTTGTTTTCATTGGTTGATATTGTTTTCTTGCAGCCCCAAATATTGGATGTGTTTGAGGCGGGTTCACATTCGCGACTGTATTGTATTACATTAATAGGCTTTTTGATTTTTTTACAAAATCGATAATTCAGAGCGTATCTCTCTCTCTCTCTCTCTTCTCCCCTCTCTCTCTCCCCCTCTCTCTCCCCTCTCATCTCTTCTATCTTCCTCTTTCCCCTGATATTCACGTAAATCTCATCTTTCCTAGATCGCGAAATATCTGTGAACGGATTTGTGACTTTTTTGCGTTATTGTCAAATTTGTGAATTTTTTGTGTATTTTGATTCCTAATTTTATTTGTACTTAAACCCTTTACTGCCACTTTTTTTTGGTTTGCGTTAGCCTCTTGTTTAGATAATTTTAAACCGTGCAGTTTGCACTTAAAGTGGGTATAATTCTTCATTTTGTATTCGTTTTCTAAGATACCCATTGGGGAAACTGACACTGCTTCTGTATTCTGTGGCTTAAAATGCCTAATACCCTCAGGACATGGCCATTAAGATGGGCTTAGAGTTGGTTTTCTGAATATTAATCATATTTATAAATAAAATTGATGATGTATCCCATAAATTTTAGATAACTCTGGCAAACATTTCCATGTATTTTTGGGTTTCGCAGAGTCTAGATTGTCAAAACATATAAGCGACTCTGAACTTATGTACCGGGATACCTATCATGCGTAAAGACCCTACACGAACTATGGATACAGGTTTAGTTATCTACATCCATCAAAGTGTTTAACTTTAAAAGGATTAATCCTACAAACTATTTCAACATAGAATCATTATGGTTTCAAATTAAATTCAAACGCTCTAAACCTTTTTCCCTTGGATTTGTGTACGTAAATTTCCCGCAGGAGTGCAGTTTGGCGTGATAACTTTTACTCTTCTGCTGGAGGATTTATGTTCCAACATACCATGAATTAACATTACTGGGAGATTTCAAACATTGATCTTTTTAAGCCAAACAAGTCCTGGGTACAAATGGCGGAAACTTTTTTTACCTTTTCGCAAGTAATCGACAAAGCTACAAGAATTAACCCCGCCTCTTCAAAAACACTTATCGACCACATATATACATCTGAAGCATGCAATATAGCGGAAAATTTGTTCACCGAATTATGCTTGTAGTGACCTTTTCCCTATGCTAACATGGATGAAAAAAAAGGCGTTAAAGTTCCAAAAAATTGTCACACTTTAATTGAATACAGAAGTTTTTCCTGTTTTGATTCAATAAATTTTTATCTGAGTTAAAGAATTCACACATACACGACGTAATCAGTTTACTGATCCTGACGAGCATTCGAAGTTTTGGGATCACAATTTTTTAAAAGTTTACGACAAACATGCACCTTTGAAAACAAGACGTGTAGAAGTAACCCTAAAGTGCCCTGGCTCACAGAAAATGTGAAACACGCCATGGACTTACGAGATTTAAATATTTCAAAAAGGGACCAAAAGAAGAATTTAATAACAAAGGAATCTTGTTACATATTTAAAAACGTGCGGCTAAATGAAACTAACTTTCAAAATCTTGTGTCGTCAAACTGACAGTAAGTCGATTTGGAAAGCCATAAATCAATTTAAAACCCAAAAATAAAGTCACTGCCTCTAAAACTATATCAGTCAGCAATATGTCGCCCAGACATAGTCAACAATTTTTCTGTGGAATAGGTAGTGCAACTGTTAAAGAAAGATAAATCGGCCTAAATGACCTTAGAGACTGTCCGTGAATTCTGTAAAATCAAAAGACATTTTTCCCCTGATTTAAACGTACCTTTAATGGCAGTGCATGAAGTATACAATGCACTCACTCATTTAAAGCAAACATGTTCACGAGGACTGGATGGTATTGATAGTAAATTCTTTAAAAAACTCAGCACCAGTTTTTTTGAAACCCTTGGTACATCTACAACTTGTGCATCGCAAAAAAAAAAATTCCAAAGCATTTAAGTTGCAAAAATTGTTCCCTTATATAAAATCAGGAGACCATTCAGAGCCTTCTAATTACAGGCCTATTTCTCTATTACCTGTCTTGTCTAAACCCTTAGAAAATCACATTAAAAATTCTTTCTCCATCATTTCAATTTTTACAATCTTTTCCATCCGAACCAATCAGGTTTTTAAAGAGCAAAAATTCTCATGCCATACTTTCAATGACATCCTTAGTAGACAAATGGTTGACTAATATCAAACAATGACAAAATCATGGTGCTCTCTTTGTTTTATTTCACTAAAGCCTTTGATGTTAAATTGACCATGCCACCCTTCTAAAAAAACTTAAGATCTATCGTTTGTCTACTGATTCATTAGAACTCATGTCATCTTTCCTATCTGGTAAAAAACAATCAGTAACGTTTAGTGGAAAAAATCTTCTGCATTGCCTGTTGATTACGGTGGTTCCACAGGTTCTGTCCTAGGTCCTTTATTATTTCAATTTACATTAACGACTTTTCCTTTAGTTTTTTCTGCAGAATGCGAGTTATTTGCTGACGACACAACCTTACACATCAGTAGCACCCAATGTCGTTGAGGTCTCAACAGCTCTTCAGGAAAATATTAACCACTTTTGCCGACTGGGGCTGAACTAAATCACATTTTGTCCAAAATCCACAAAAAACGAAATTCATGCGTTATAACAACTCGACAAAACGTCAAAATCTTCCTGATAATTTATCTGTTCTTTTACTTAAATGACAAAAAGATTGAAGAAAACTAATAGCCATAAGTTCTTGGGGGTTGTCATTTATAATAATTTGTCATGGTCAGTCATTTTTACAAGGATATGTTACATTATTTCTAAAAAGATCTATTCAACTCTCTAAAATGAAAAAATTCTTGAATCTACACGTCGAAAAATGTTTTCTGTGCTTACATAGAATCTTACATAAATTATGTTTTCAAACTGTTTGGGATTTTCCGCAAGCAATAATATTTTGAAACCCCTAGTAAGTCTACATAGACCCAGCGTTTTAAATTGGTTCTTTTAAAATAAAGCCGTCGACGCTGTTAGCGTCTGATTATAAGGTATTGAATATTTTGCCATTAAAAATGAAATTAGAGTATAACAAAGCTGTCTTCATGTTCAAAATTTTTGTCCGGAAGAGCACCACACTCCCTTACTAATATGTTTCCAACAAAGAGTAAAACCATTTCTCTAGGATAGTACCACCGCGTCCCAGAATTGATCTTTTTAAAACTAGTCTGATTTACTCAGGGAGTTGTTTGTGGAATGCCATTATTAATAAAATCGACGTTAATATCAGTCTCAACATGTTCAAAGAAAGGTATCAAATCGTTATTATTAACTGAACTAGAAAACAAAAGTCCATGAGTCGGGTTTGTTATCCCAGTGTTGATCTTCCCTTTTTTTCTCTTATTGTTTTGATGTTGGGGGGGGGGGGGGGGGGGGGGGGGGGGTTTCTGGGGGGTTTTGTTTCCTTTTTGTGGCTGATTTTGCTTTTTTCAGTATTTCCTTTTATTGGGAAATGGATGTTCTTTCTCCCTTTCTTTTGTTCTTTTCTTGTTCTCTCTCTCTCTCTCTCTCCTCTCTCTTCTCTCTGTCTCATTCCCTCTTTCTTCTCTCCTCTCCCTTTTCTGGGGGGGTTCTTCCCCTTTTCCTCCTTCTCTTCTCTCTCCTCCTCCTCTCTCTCCTTCCTCTCTCTCTCCTCTCTTCCCCCTCTCCCCCAATTTTTCCCTTTATCTCCCCTTTTTCCTCTCTTTCGTCAATTTTTGGGGGTTAAAAATTTGCTCTCGTTGGGCCTCTTTTCCTGTTTTTTTTCTTTTTTTTTTTTTTTTCCCCCACCTCATTTTCCCCTTCTTCTTGTGTTGTCTCCCCTTTTTTATCTTCCCTCTCTCTCCTCCTCCTCCCTCCTCCTTCTTCCTCTCCTTCCCCTCCAGCTTTTTTTCCCCTTTCCTTTTTTTTTTCCTTTCCTTTTCCCTTCTTTCTTTCTTTTCTTCTTTCCCTCTCTTTCCCTTCTTCTATCCTTTTTCCCCCCCCCCCCCCTTTTTCCCCCCTCCCCCCCCTCCTCCCTCCCCCCCCCGGGGTGGGGGGGGGAGGGGGGGGGCCCCCCCCCCCCCCCCTTTTTTTTTCCCCCTTTTTTTTCCTTTTCGTTTTTTTTTTAATTATCTAAAATTTTTTCTACAATGTTTTTTTTTTTGGGGGGTTGGTTGTTTTTTTTTTTTAAAAATTTTTTTTTTTTCGCTTTTCTCCCCCTTTTTTGGGGTTTCGGGAAAGGGAAAGAACTTCCTAAATTTTTTTTTGAAAAAAAAAAATTTTTTCATTGGGTTCTTTGTCCCCGGCTCCCCCCCCCCCTCCCCCCCTTCCCTTCCCCCCCCCCCCCCCCCCACCCGCCCACCCCCCCCCTTTTTCCCTCAAAATTCCCCCCCTTTTTCCCCTTTTTTTTTTTTTTTTTTTTAAAGTTTGGGCCCCCCTTTTCCCTTTCCCTCCTTCAAATTTTATTAAAATTTTTATATCCAAAAAATAAAAATTCCCCTTTCCTTCCCCCCCCTTTCCCCCTCCCCCCCCCCCCCCCCCCCCCCCCCCCCCCCCTTCCCCCCGGCTCCCCCCCTTTTTCGGCCGCCCCCTGCCCCCCCTAAAACCCCCCCCCCCCCCCCCCCCCCCCCTCCCCCCCCCCCCCCCCCCCCCCCCCCCCCCCCCCCCCGCTTCCCCCTGCGCGCGGGGGCCCCTCGGGGGGGAAAAAAAAAAAAATCCGACCCCCCCCCCCCCCGGGGCCCCCGGGGGAAAAATTTTTGGCCCCTTTTTTTTGGGGCCCCCGGGGGCCCCCCCCCCCCCCCCCCCCGGGGGCCCCCGGGGACCCCCCCCCCCCGTCCCCCCCCCCCCCCCCCCCCCCCCCCCCCCAACCCCCCCCCCCCCCCCCCCCCCCCCCCCGGTTCTTTGCCTGTCTGGTCGGGGCTGGCTGTCTGTCATTGTCGGTCTGTTTGCCTCTCTCTGTCTGTTCCACACAACACACAAAACACCACCACACACACACACCACACCACCACAACACAACACACAACCCACACAAAAACCCCCAACCACACGGTGCGCGCGCGCGGCGGGCGCGCCCCGTGAAACGCTTTACTTGTACACCACCCTGAAAACTCTGTGCCAGAACTTGCTTTTTTTGACACGGATCCTTTTTTTTGCCGATCACCCCCTGGTTTCTGCCTTTGTAGACTTTTTGAACATCTGTTCTGAAATTCTAACAACCCAAACCCTAAAAATACGAAAACCAACCCCAAAAAACGAACAGATAAAGGGTTAAAAACCGCTTATTTTCAACAAAACCCAACGGGCCAAGTAACACTCCAAGATCGCAATCACAGGCAATGACAAATCGGGTACGGGTAAAACCGCTTCTGGGAGACTTTTGAAATCCAGCTTTTTTTTGGGAATCTGCCCTGGGGTCTTTAAAACATGTTCAAACACTGTCCAGGGCAGACTTTTTGCCGTGTGCTTTGCAATGCGTTTGCCTTTAGCTTATCAACTGTTTGTATTCACATGTAAAATCACTTCTTTTTTTTAAAAATCTGAGACTGGAATGATGACTAAAGTGGAATGTCGGCGCTCGGGAAAACGGTTCGGGGTCCTGTCCGCCTTAGGGAGGCTGCTCGGCTGCTATGCCATCGATTTTTTTCGTTGTTGATTTTTCTTTTCTCGGAGTGATTTTTTTTTTGGGGATCGGTTGGCTGGCTTACTAAAAAAAAAAAAAAACGCTCACCTTACACACACAACACAACCACACAAAACACAACACACCACACAAACACCCCCCCAAAAAAACCACACACACACACAACAAAAAACACCACACACACCCCAAACACACATGCCCCACCAATCACTGCCCCCGGCACCCACTCACAAAACACATCACACACGCAACGCACACCCCACAAAACACACACACACACACACACAACACACACACACAAACACCCCACACACACACACACACACACACACACACACACAACACACACACACACACCATGCACGCAAGCACACTCACAACCCCCAATTTGAATTTGATGCTCTAAAAAACCTGTTTTTATTTAAAAAACCTATCAACGACGAAAATTTTAAACCATTAATAGACATGTTTCGTGTTTGTCACTGAAACGAGCCATCTTTTGCTAAATTGCGGACTAAATTTTTAAACCAAGACAAGTATAACGAATGAAAATTTCTGAATGAGACATAAGCTCTTCAAACCCTCAGCTGAAAAAAAAAGAGCTGTGTAGACCCCAAAAAAAAACCCATACTAGTGGGGGTGTAATTTTCACCGAAGGGAAAAGCCAAAAATAGCCGACGCCCCACATCACAGGAAACAAATTTTTCTCTGATCGTTCATTTTTTCCCCCGGGTCGCAAGCGTTTACTGCACTGGCTTTCCCATAAAACTGGATGCTAAGTAATCAGCTGTTTTTACCCCACAAGTGCTTATATTGATGTAATGGTCCGTGTAAAATACTCTCTCTCTATCTCTCTCCCTTTTCTCTCCCCCCCCCCCTCTTTTCCTTACTCTTTCCCCCTCCCCCCCCTCCCCTCTCTCTCTCTATTTTTTTTCTCTGTATCCTCTACGCTGGTCTACGTGACACCGCGCACGTCTGTATTGTACTCATTTAGGGACGGACAGGATTGGGTTACCCTTTCCCCCCCAATTTTCATGTTTGGGTTTCTACTTTTTTTTATATTTCTTCTTACTTGCCTTTCTTCATCCCCCTCCCCATCCCGTCCAAAGGATCAGTAACCCCCCAAGGGGAGCGAGCTTTGACATCATGGTGAAAGGTGCAGTAAGACCAACCCAAACCTGTCCATAGCATCATAACCACAAGTGGGAGCGAGTTTAAAAACATCATGGTGAATGGTGGGAGTAAGACAATCCCACCTGTCCATTAGCTCAGTAACCCCCAAAGGGTAGCGAGCTTTAGACATCATGGTAAAGGTCAGTAAGACAGCATCCCCTCCTGACCATAGCAACATAACCCCAAGTTGGGTAGCGAGCTTTAGACATCAGGGAATGGGCAGTAAGACGCATCCCCCCCTGCCATACATCAGTAACCACAAGTGGGACGGCTTTAGACACATGGTAATGGGCAGTAAGACAGCATCCCATCCCGTCCATAGCACAGTAACCACAATGGTAGCAACTTTAGACACATGGTGAATGGTCAGTAAACAGCATCCCATCCTGTCCATGGCATCAGAAAACCACAAGTGGAGCGAGTTTTGCAATGGGGGAATGTGCAGTAAGACGCACAATGCGAGAGAAAAAAACGCATTCTCTGGTGGGGACAAAAAAAAAAACGTCGCGAGTTTCAAAAACCCCTGCGGGTTGGGAAGGAGCTGAGACCACGGGGAACCACAAAACCCAGCAGCTATTCCCAAAAGGGGGGGGGCCCCTGAAAGGGGCTTGCTCCCGGCAGGATCCGGGGCCCCTTTCCAGCAGTTTACTTGCCCCTACACATCTTTTCAACGAGGACTCATCCCAGGAACCCCCCCCTCAGGGGTGGTGGACTTGGGGCTGGAGGGTGGGGGTGGGCAAGCCCGGGCCCGCGTGGCTCGATCCCGTCCCAAGGGGCATATTTTAACATGGGGATAAAAACCCGCAGAATCTTTTTTATTAGACATTTTTCCTATTAGTCTCAGGGGTTTTGCCCCATTTCCACGCTGGGGCCGTTGTGAACTGGGGGATAACAATGTTTCGTAATTCCAGAATCCCCTTTTTAACATGTTGTCTTTCGATGCATTTGTATAATTGTTAGAAATTTACCGATTCAGTTAGTGGTTTTGGGGTTTTTTTTACAAACATCTGTTATAAGCTAGTTTTCGCAATTTCCGAAAATTTTTAAAAAGGTGTTTTCCAGCATTTGTGGATTTTGAAAATACTCTCGTTCAGTTAGTGAGGGGGGTTTTTTTTTTCATTAAAAAATATCTGTTTAACTATGCTACGCAATTTTTAGAACATTGAACTTTTTTGTCTTTCATCTTTGTAGAGGGGGTTAGAAGTTACTCTATTCAGTTAGGAGGAGGGGTTTTTCACCAAAATATCTGGTAATGGTGAAAACTATTCGATTCCACCCCATTGTTTTCCAGCTTAGAAAAGGCGTGCAATTGAATTAGATCCACAACCCGGCCGTTTATGCTGTCCTTGGGAACTTTTCTACTGGGGAAAAATTGCTTTTTACGGGGGGGGAGACGGGGTTTCAAGATATTCGCGTGGGCCCTAAAAAAACGGCTGGTTCGCTGGAAAAAAAAAAAAACAAATAAGCAGGGGGGAAAGTGTTGTGGGAAGGGAACGGTGGACCTTTTTGAAGCATTCTGATGCAAGAAGGGTGAGGGGTGAGTGGAAGGGGGGGGAAAGTGAGGGGGGGGGAAAGGGGAAATGACAAGGTAAATCCCCCCCTTTTTTAAAAAAAAGGGACCTGGGAGTTCCAAAAACAGTTAAAAACCCCCCCATTCCCCTTCGCCCCCAGAATGTTCAAAATGGGTGGGTTTTTTTTGGTGGCCCGTGTCCCAAAGTCCCCTAAAACCTTTCCGTTACATTCTGTTTTGTTTCCCGGGAATATCCCACAACACGAGGGAGGGTTAACATGCAATCGTTCTACTGAACTATGGCCGTTAATTTTTTTCCGGACCCGAGTTGATATAACTTCGGATGATGTGTTGTAAAAAAAAAGGGAAACTTTGGCAGACCATGGAATTATATCGGTTAAAAAAAAAACCCCTCTTCCTTCCGTTTTTTTGAAGGGTTCTCTTTAAAACCCCAATTCCCTCTTTTTGCTCTGTACCCCAAATCATCACGTACTCTCCCTTTTATTTAAAACCCCGGGGGGGGGGGGGGGGGGGGGTGGGGTTTTTTGGGGGGGGGGGGGGGGGGGGGGGGGGGGGGGGGGGGGGGGGGGGGGGGGGGGGGTTTTTGGGGGGGGGGGGGGGGGGGGGGGGGGGGGGGGGGGGGGGGGGGGGGGGGGGGGGGGGGTTTGGGGGGGGGGGGGGACTCACGCCCAGGATGACTTCTCCCTGAAGCCCCAAAGGGGGAAAGAAAACTTGGGGTTTTTAG